>CM065655.1:2937865-2977865 GCA_033220385.1 Triplophysa yarkandensis
GTATAATAAACTGCAGCTGGACTTCACCGAAATGCACACAGGTGCTACTGGGAACTGGCATTCCTTCACCTGGCATTCGTCCTCTCTGTCTGTCTCTCTCTCTCTCTCTCTCTCTCGACTTTTGATTGGAGACTTGACAAATCTGCCCTAATGTTTGAGACATCTCTTCTGAATCTCCAATGAAGACATTTCTGAGATATCTTGGAGAAATCACGTTGTCTGTTTTCTCCTGAAGTGTAGTTGCACCATTCGAAAGCTTATTTGGTGTCTTTTCCAAGCGTGGCCTTTTGCAACGATCCAAGTCCAATTCCATAAATACTGGTATATAAATAAACAGAAGGATGTGATGAGCGGGGAACTGATCCAGGATCAGCGGTACTCAGAGTCAGCCGGGCGTTCAACATGCCCAGACATGATTAAGAGGGCCGGTGGTTACATAGCTGAGCTACCAACCGCTCAAACGCTCACATATTCATTTACACAACACACACGAGTATCACAGTTTAGCATCAAAACAAACAAAGTTTACTTTAAATTACTTTCAGAATTGATAAACATGAAGTATACGTGTTGACAAAACTACACAGATGAGCTTATGGAAAGCATTGATGCTCATGATAATACATTTAAAACATAAACGCAGAGACAATCAAACAATGTGCCATTTACGATAAAGTTTTTTAGAACGTTAAAGAAAACCTGATGGTTATGTACACTGTTAACAACTAAAAAGAAAGAAATAGATAATAAGACCAATAAAATCTGAAGTAAGGACAATGTAATGAACAATTAAATCACGTGCAATGCTTTATACAATATTCAATATGGAATACAATATTCAAAATCATTTCCTGCCAACATTTTAAATGTTGTCTTGACTTTCGCTTCCACAAATCAAAGTTAAACTATTTTCATAATGCTTTCTGTCCTTCTGCAGTACTAAAGACATACATTTTATTAACTTTATTTTACCTTTAAGAAAATAAGTTTATTGTGCTGGTATACTTATATATACATTATATAACTTAAAATAGGAAAGTACAAGTATAAACTAGAAAGTGGGCCTATTTAATACAATAACAAGTACACCACAAGTACAAACCTATTAGTATACTTCCTACATAACGTATACTTTACATATGCTTGAACTTTCTTTAAGTATTCATATTACAATGAACTTCAATCATACTTTTTATTTTAAGGGTGTCTGCGCTCAGTATATGACAATATTTTAATGCGACTTCAAAAACTCTTCGTGAGAAGATCTATTTCTTTAGCACAGTCCATCTTCTGGGATTCCTCGATGGTAATACTTCACAAAACTCCAACCAGAACAACCGCAGCAGTCCTGCTACGTCAACATTTGGGACAGTGTCAGTTTCCAAAGCATGTCTGAGGTGTCCTGCAATGTCAAATTTTTTTCTGCCGGGCAGAAAGGTGACGGAAGGAACCTGTTAAATCAATACGACTGGAAAAACCTTCTCCGGGCACTGGAAGAGGGCGCACACGACCTCATCCTGCTGATGGGTGAAGCGGTAATTTACTCAAGACGACAGTTTTTCCTGTTGCCCGTCCAGGCTGCCCGTGACATAGATGGGATTCTGCAGTCTGACCCACTTTAATATGCATTTCACAGCTCTCTTGTCTGTTGCGACCGGATCGAACCCTTTTAGCACTACTGTGAGAATCGCTGAGTGGGTCAGATTTGAAAGAGGGTCGATAGGGCGTGATGCCAACTTGTAGGTTGAAAACAGGTGTTGAACATCTCTGATGTGCTACTGCGTTAAAACCCCCATATGCAATTGTATGTACAGTTGTTTCATTGCATCTGTACAGCTTTGAAAAGCTTGTTTTCCCAGAGGCATTGTGGGATTCCATTGACATGACGTCGACAGGACCTCTGTTTGCTCATCTGGTTGATGCCCGTTTCTTAACCACACACACACACACGCACGCACGCACACACACACACACACACACACACAAACACACACACACACACACACACACACACACACACACACACACACACACACACACACACACACACACACACACACACACACACACACACACACACACACACACACACACACACTGAACACACACACACTGAACACACACACACACACACACACACACACGCACACACACACGCACACACACACGCGCACACACACACACACACACACACACACACACACACACACACACACACACACACACACACACACACACACGCACACACACACACACACACACACACTGAACACACACACACACACACACACACACACACTGAACACACACACACACACACACACACACACACACACACAAACACACACACAGAGACACACACACACACACACACACACACACACACACACACACACACACACACAAACACACACACACACACACACACACACACTGAACACACACACTGAACACACACACACTGAACACACACACACACACACACACACACACACACACACACACACACACACACACACACACACACACACACACACACACACACACACACACACACACACACACACACACACACACACACGCACACAAACACCCTGGCAGCTGGTGTCAGGAATGCAAATGATGAGCTGGCACATAACCAGTGATTTAAATGGACTAAAATTAACAGCTTATTGTTGAGCTCGGTATTCGACAGAGGAAACGCCCAGCTCATATCGAATGTGTGTAATGTATTGCGTGGATCAGGACTAGATTAAGGAATGTAAAGACCCCTTCAGAAGAAGTACCGCAATGTTGATGTTGTTGTACTGAAAGTACATTTGAACAGAAACAAACAATTATTTATTTGTATATATCTGATTACAAAACAATGTTTACATCTTACAAAGTTGCTTTACGTGTGAACTCACACTATTCCAACCGGACCATGCTGACCATGCAACGGCTTAAGTAAACACAAAACGAAGAGATCTCTCTCTCTCTCATTCATTTTAGTTACTGTAAACGTGTTTGACTTCATTCATGATGTCAAGTCATCAGCTCTTGATATTGTAATATTATAAAGCCGGTCATTATAAAGAGTGTTGCATTATGACTTATGAAACATAATATAATATTTGGAATAGATTTGAGTGCACAGACACACGTCTGCATGTAATAGTAACGTGTGTTTTAGATGTGAAAACCAGTTCAAGCATAAGTTCACGGAGGAAACGCAGTTGCGTAATGTACGCCATGCTGTCTGTTATGCACTTTGGCACGGTTTGCACTCACACGACTCCATTCTCACACCAAACCATGCTCCAGCCCACCGCTTCTAACCGGGCCAAATAATTAACATTATCTGTCATAGCTAATGTTTGAACATTTTAATTTTTAAATTTGAAGACCTTTAACCCAGTCTCACAGGAATTCGTTACATTTACAAAAGTATAATTATTTATATCCACTTATGTAATTTTCTAAAACTAATAAACCTAGTTATTTATGTTCCTAGAAACCCCTTTGTCATCATAGAACATATTAATAGGAAGAATCTTTCCCATTTAAATATGTATAAATATTATTTTTCGATACATTCTGATGAAAATTTTTACTTATTAACAAATATACCTTTTCACCTGTGATTTCAAATGCGCTGCGTGGATTTTTTGTGGGATAAACATATAACATACAGATCTACATCTACATCAGTGGTTTTAAATATGTTTGTATTGCTTTAGAATAAGCTATTTATATCTCCACGAGCCATGGGCATGAACGTGAAATTCGCCATGTTGCTTCAACATGTTTTGAACAGATGACTCAGAGATTGGTTGTAACTCTTAAACTCACTGCCAGCGTTACGAGGGTTGGATTAAGAGACTTAAGGTTGACCAATCTTTAACCAAACCGACTTAATAAATGTCCTAAAACACCCCAAAGTGAATAACTGACCCAAGATCAGAGGAAAAAGAAAGCGATCCTGGGATGACGATTTTTTATATATATTTTTCTACCCCGATAATTAAGACCCAAACACACAAAGTCCGAATAAGCAGAGCTCTCCGTTCACCTTGACATTTAAAGGTTTTGTGAGCTGGGAGAACGGGTTATATTTTCCCTTTTCACTCGGATACAGAATAAGTTTTCTTTAGAGCACCACCCGCCTCCGAAAGACCACCGCGGGCACCCATCTTTGAGAACTCACAGACAAAAGCCAAGACCTCGACCCGGCTGACAAGAGAAAATGACCTGGCATCAGTGAAACAGCGCTACACGTACAGACACAAGTATTTTAAAACATGACTACAGTATTCAAATGTTCAGAACTGTTCAGGACTGAGCCGGATGACTCCCACACACAAGAGAACGTCTCGGAAGGTAGAGAGAGACCTCAAAGGTAAAGTAAAGAAAAAGAAAAATATTACAGAAACGATTTCTCTTTTTTCATAAAGCACAAAAGCAAACATATGGCGAACATTTCTTTTCGTGAAAAAGTGTCATGAACATGAGAGTGGGACTATAATCAGAGACTTTTGTTACACAATAACGTCCAATTCAGCCCAAACTGTTGTTTTAGTTTGTCGTGCCAGTTAATAATGACACATTAATTGCGCTTTTCCATTCTCTTTGAATCTTCAAAGCTTTGCTTCTCTTTCAGTTTATTTGACACATTGCAATTATTTGCAAGAACAAAACAAAGTCATGAGGGTCACGGGGGTGATTTAAGGATTTTCATTTCACGTGTCTACTTGACACCTCACACATTTCCTGCTTTCATCGAGACACAGCCCATTTAGGAACGCCGTCCCGGGTAAAAAGCTCATCCCTCATTACACGAAAGTCCCCTGACCCCGCCGGCTGCACGGCCCACCTTCAAACCTTTGATCTCGACGTCGACTAACGCCGCCGCATGCTTTTAATACACAAGAAATACAGACGTTTTAAAAGTTTTACGAACGGCGTCGTATGAACTTCATTAGGCGATTCTGAAGAACACGTGTGTGAACGGACATTGACGGGCACTAATGAAATCAGGCGGTCACCTGCGCGGTCTGTATGCGGCTCAGCGGTTCCAGGTGGCTCTAAAGAGCTAAGTTATGACATCGGTAATGTTCGACCCTTGACATACGGGAACTCGAGCCAGCTCTGCTCAGTGTGGGATGAAATAATTAGGCTTTTAAAGCAGAAACGGGCCATTCGGTGTCTTGTCACCCCGTGTGATCCCCGCATGCTTTGATCGGTGGCATTGAACCGATGAACTGCCAGTCCCAAATTCCCAGATTCCACTCTTGACTTAACATGACGCGACAGAGGAAGTATTTATATTCACAATCTTGTTGCCGGATTTCACAGCTCTCTTAGGTGCCGAGGAAGTCTTTAATTGATCAAGAGAATACGGTTCGACTTAAACACACTATAAACATTCAAAGTATTTAAAATTCTAAATATTTCATCTTATTTCGCGACACCATTCATAGCACAATCTGGTACACCATTGTTGTATAAGTTAACAACATAAACAAAAATACAAAGAGGTATGAAGCATACATTTCTTTTACTACAGGGGAATCCCATTGCAGAGATCTGTACATGACAATGCATTCAAATTTTAATTTTTTAATTTATTTAAATGCCAATTTAACTAAGAAAAAATAAATAAATGACATAAAATAAAATAAATAAATTAAAATAAATTAAAGAAAATAGAGTAAAAAATGTACTTAACTTCACATTACTTAAATAGTGCATATATAAGTTAACCACATAAACTATAACACAAGGCATGCATTTCTTCCAATGATGCATTGCAGTGCTCTCACTGACCAAAACTTTCAAATGTTTATTGCAATTTAAAAAGTCTATGAAGCGCCCATATGATCACCTGACATCCATACAGGTTTTAAACATGTTTGCTTGTGCGTGTGTGATTATGTGTGAAGGTGTGGATGTGACAACACCTGTGCAGCTGTGAGATATATGTAAACTACATGTGTGTAAAGAACATGAGTGTGTGCATGTGTGTGTGTGTGTGTGTGTGTGTGTGTGTGTGTGTGTGTGTGTGTGTGTGTGTGCATGTCTGTTTGTGTGTGTGTGTGTGTGTGTGTGTGCATGTCTGTGTGTGTGTGTGTGTGTGTGTGTGTGTGTGTGTGTGTGTGTGTGTGTGTGTTTGTGTGTGTGTGTGTCTAAACAGGCCCAAACACGTCATTGCGTGTCCATGTGCACCTGTACTTGAGCGAGCGTGCTTCGCTGCAGGACCGACACAACGAGTTCGAGGTCAAACACATCGCCGCCTCTCTGGTGTACAGTATTCTCCGGCCGCGGGAGAAACTGTTCTGGGAACAGCCGGTGCTTACAGTAGGGCCTGTGAGAAGGAAAACAAACGTGGCTCCGCTGTGAACATGTGGTGGGTGGGGACCGCTGACGTCTATAAATAAACCTCTCCTGGTTGGCCTAGAATCTGTGCAGTTGGCATAAAGTTGATGATGTCATTGTGAACTGGCGTGAAACAGAGTCAACGCACATCTGCAGGGGGACCAACAGGAAAAGTCCCAATGCAGGACACACACACTGACACTTTAACTTAAATGAATTACAATGCTTGCATCTGAAAATTTGAATTTAAACAAAGCATTTATCAATCCATTGCATGGGTGGTTGTTAACTCTCTTCATGTGATGTCAGACATATTCCATATGATTCCAAGGTCAAAAGATCTTGATCAGTCTTGTAGTGAATAGTGGATGGTTAAAATGTGTGTGATGTACATTTCTTACTTTTTTACTCTTTATTTACCGTTCAACTTGAACTTTGGCTCTGTCAAGTGATCAAGTGATAGTTCAACCGAACATAAATATTCTGTCATCATCTATTCATCCTCTAGTCGTTATAAACCTGTACGTCTGTATGACCTCTACATAAGATATGTTGAAAATGTCTGTAAGTGGCATACTTGCAGTGGTTTTGTTCCCGTATAATCAAAGCGAATGGGTCTCACTGCTTCTTACATTTACATTTACATTTAGTCATTTAGCAGACGCTTTTATCCAAAGCGACTTACAATAGTCGAGGAGACAATGAAGCGGTAAATAGCCGATACAACAATAGGTGAACAAGTGCTACAACAATGTTACCGAGTCACACAGAGAGAGAAGTTACAAAAGATATATTTTTTTTTTCTTAATGACAATCTCTCTTATATAATATCTGCTTTTGAGGCAGAAAGTCATTCAGGTTGGAAAAGATGAAATTCAATGATGATATTTGTACAAAATAATATGTGTCTGAACTATAACTTTACATTCATCATTATTATATCACAGAAATGTTATATTATATATACATCAGAATTGTGTCTTTTGTCTCTTAAAGACGTTTCCATACTTTTACTTCTTTATTAAAAACGTCTGCTTTGATTATTCTCATCCAGATCAGAGTTTAAGTCGAAATACATCTCTCAAACACACATATATAAAAATCACAGCATTTCAATAACATAATTTTCGGATCATTTTTTCATCGCGGGAAGTACATTCTAAAACTAAACAAAACTAAATACAAAGATTAAACAATAATTACTAAAATAGAAAAGTTGCCGATAATGGGTTGTGCGTTATATCTCACAAAAGTTTGAGTATTTTTTACGGCTTCCTTTATTAAGATCACATATTTATAAGATCTGTTATTTATCAAAAAAAAAAAAAAAAAAAATTTTTTATATATATACTTTTTGTAACTTCTCTCTCTGTGTAACTCGGTAACATTGTTGTAGCACTTGTTCACCTATTGTTGTATCGGCTATTTACCGCTTCATTGTCTCCTCGACTATTGTAAGTCGCTTTGGATAAAAGCGTCTGCTAAATGACTAAATGTAAATGTAAATGTAAGATTATAGGTGTGCTAAACAATTGATAGTTTATATAAACAATATATATTTGATAAACAAGTGTTTAGCTATTCCTAAAAGTTTATATACTTACATGTTACATATTTCCCCTGTTTAGCTCTGAAAACAGGCTGTTGAGTGTCTGGTTTTATAAAGTCTTTCTGATATTATCTAATTGGGTAAATTGAGTCAGTCTTTTGTGTTCGGTCTAAAGTTTAGAGCATGTTGAGATGCATTATCTTTAAATCTGGTTATCATGATGTCACTAATGCAGTAAGTAGCCGGTTGTAGTCCCAAAGCCATTCATTGTAGTCTTAAAGAAGTGGTTTAGTTAAAGAAATCTGCTCTTTCTTTGAGAGTTGTGTTGATGTTCACTCCCTTATAATGGCAAAATACACTTCCTTAAAGTCGCTCAGGTGTGTTTGAGAATCTAGCATCAGACTGTGACATTCTGAATGATTGACAGTGTATGCGTAGAGTCTGACAGTCAAGCCTGATGTTGGAACTCAAAACAGATCAATAGTATTGAATGATTGTCGATTGTTTCACAGATACACAAGCAGAATGTGATGTCATGTCCTTTCCTCATGCACATGTTGGTGTTGATTACTAAAACCATGAGGGGTGTGATTTCTTTCCCTTGCTGTCTCTGTGTTCTCTGTGAAACAAAGCTCCGTTCATCACCCCCTTGCCCAAAACACCGAACAGAAGGTTAGTGGTCTCTAAACACACAGCTCAAATCTAAAACCTGTATTTTAAACAGAATCACAATCATGCACTTAACACAAAACACTCATTTCATCTCAGATATGTATGGCTTGCGTTTGGAGAACGCAAAAGAAGATATTTTGAAGAAGTCCCCTCTGACTTCCATTGTGTGAACCGCTGACATTTTTCAAAATATTTTCTTTTGTGATAGTTAACAGAAAATGGAAATTGTGTCATCATTAACTCACTCTCATTTCATTTTAAACCTGCTTAACTGTATTAACATATAGGAAGATATTTCAAAGAATGTTCGGTACTTGCTCCTATTCTCTTGGGTTGGTTTTGTATATATGTGGATATTTTGTAATATTCTTTTCTATTCTAATTTATTCTATTCTATTCTATTCTTTTCTATTCTAATTTATTCTATTATATTCTATTCTTCTCTATTCTAATTTATTCTATTATATTCTATTCTTTTCTATTCTATTCTATTCTATTCTATTCTATTATTTTCTATTCTATTCTATTCTATTCTATTCTATTATATTCTATTCTATTCTATTCTATTCTTTTCTTTTCTTTTCTTTTCTATTCTAATTTATTCTATTATATTCTATTCTTTTCTATTCTATTCTATTCTATTCTTTTCTTTTCTTTTCTATTCTATTCTAATTTATTCTATTATATTCTATTCTTTTCTTTTCTATTCTAATTTATTCTATTATATTCTATTCTTTTCTATTCTATTCTATTCTATTCTATTCTATTCTATTCTATTCTATTATTTTCTATTCTATTCTATTCTATTCTATTCTTTTTAAACAATCTTCTTTTTTGTTCATGAACACATGAGGAAATTCATGTGAAATATCAAATCCAATGATGCTTGTTTTACACAAGGTCTTCGCATGAATTATCTCACAATCATAAAGTAACACTGTGCCTCATAAAGCAAAAATAAAACGGCTATAACTTATTTTATAATCTTGAAAGTTGGTAAAACATTTCCGACAACAGATTCAAAAATTTAACATACAGTTGGAGATGATACCTAAAGGAACTAGGCTAGACATTTGATATTAGTTTATAATACACTTCCCTTGACTTTAGTTTTACCCAATGTTCTAAATTCCATCCGACAAAATCTACCTTTTTAACAGCCAAATAAAAGTCTGACCAAACACAGGAAAAGGACAATAAAAATGGAACGGCTCGCTCACAGAAGTGTTTGTGAAGAGGAGAGAGAAGTTGTGTAGTTAAAGTGCTAAAGACACAAATGAGAGGAGAGAACTTTGAAGTCCACCAAAGCCAGAGGGCCAAGAGCGCATAACAGTCTACAAACACACACAGACCCGTTCACTTCAACACCTGCAAGCTGTTAAATATTACAGCCGTCCCGTTTATAAAGAACCACCTCACTTGTTAATGCGGTGTACTCAGGCATATCAGGGGAAGAGCACACTGATGTTAAACTTTTTCTGAGAACGTCCACCTGTAAAACATTTATTTTGCTTTTGTAGGGAAGATTTATATTTCTCTCTCTCACACACACACACACACACACACTGAAAAAATGTGAGTTTTTAGAAAATTGTAGCCATTTTTAGAGAAATGACAGTAAAAATGTATATAATCGTGCGGATCTGATGTACATGATTAAATTGATGACTAAAAACAACTCTTTTTTTCATGAAGAATTCAATTCTTTCCTTTAAACAATATATTTGGAAGGGCTGTCACATCTGTTGACTTCAATCGAAGAAGACGTTGGAGCTTCCCAACTTTCATGCAGACACATGTTCTCAAACCGAAGCAATGGGGGAAAAACTAGAAAATTATATTTTTAATATAATAAAGAAATATTCCTCCTGGATATAATTGAGATCAAGCAGTGATGTTTGTTTCTCAGATTCTTCTCCGGATGAAATAGGCCAAACAGTTTCTCCATCAGAGTTTTAGAAGAGATCTCAACAGTATCTCAAGCTGAGCTTACATTTCCAGCCTCCAATCTAAAGTCAATATTTTTGAAGATCTTAATGAACTCAAACATTTAAACTCAAATTCATTAAAATCAAGATCTACATTTATTTACACGTTCCAATGTATTTCAACTTGTCCCATTTGTTTGGACAGCGTTGTTGAATGGAACATGACAGAGAACTTCATCACATCTCTTAAGATGTACGGTTATGTTCAGTCGCAATAGAACTACTAATACTCTAATACTCAAAATGTAAGAATTGTTCCCAGTAGAAACAAAACTTATATTCTGTCAAAATAATCAAAACAGCCACATATGTACCAACAAGATATGTAAAGCAAATGTAGGGCGGTGTTGTTATAAATTATTACTTTATCAATTCAGCAATTTATTTCTATTGTTCCATTGCAGTAAAATGTAAAATAACTATAGTTAGCTTTCACAGATTAATTCTATTACACAATTTGAGCTGTTAAAGCGAACTTTGAAAAGCTCTGAGCAAATGAAAGTCAAAAATCTGTCTGATGCCCTCTATGAATAAACTCCAAACCCCCTATAATCCATTGGCCTCGATTCATGAATATTCATGCTTCTGAATGCACGCTGGCATGAATTGTCCACCTATGACTCGATGTGGCAAAAAAAGAAAAGTTCACAACAACCAGCATCAACGCTCCCCCGGTTGCTGGATAAACCAAAACATTATGTTAAATAGCATCAGGATCCGGCCTCAGCTGCAGAAGGAGGGACACATGGTGCTTGCTGGGTCACGAACAATGTCTTGGCTTGGGTTGGTGTCCCGCTGGGCTGAGAATCAGCAGGCCTGCTGTGAGGCTGAGATGGAAGATTCTAGAGCTTCAGCCCGGTCTTTAAGATGGGCGGTCGGATGCCGTGAAGCATGTCGTCCCTCTTTCATATCCGTTCCGCTCAATTGCCTTCGGTAAACTCCGCGTTCCATTTATATCACAGCGAGCACAACAATGTTGTAAATGTTTTCGGTCGAGTTGTGAAAATGTTGTGAAGGGTTTTGGCATTACGTTAGGATGTTGGCATAACGAGAGAATGATCTCACATCAAAAATTGTATCTATTTGATCCCAGTACACAGAATCCCTACAATTTATCATGATTTGCATTGGTGCAAGTGATATTAGGATTAGAGGCGGGGTTAGGGGTGGGGCTTCGGTGGTGTTTTTTAGTAATTCACAACATACGAATTCGTATGAGATAAGATTGATCTGACGTTAAACTTTTAGAATGAAAATCATTCAAAATCATGAAAATTAAAACAATTAATCCCCATATCTAAAACTAACCCGTAAACGTATGGTTCAGATTGTACAAATTCTATATGTATGTTTTCTCTGTGTGTTCATTTTGTATTTATAACAAAGACCTACACAAACTTGAATGTGTGATAAGAAATATTGACATGAAATTATTTTTATATACCACTTATATATATACTTTACATGTTGAAAAACTCTTTCCTTACCCGCTCACACTTTTAAATTTAACAACAAAAACTTTTTTTTCTAATAACATCTTGTCTTTTATTTGGTCTTGTGTAACTTTGTGACTTGTTGTAGCTTTTTACACCTATCTTTGCTATTTTCTGGTTTATTGTCTCCTCGATGTAAGTCATTTTGGATAAAAATGTCTGCCAGATTCCTAAATGTAAATATAATAATAAAAATAGTTATGAAATGCTTTATGGCTGTGTTTTATGTGCAATCTGGTACGACATTTTGCGTTGCCAATTTTTGATCACATGTATTTTTTTGAATAGAACAGTTTATGAAGAACAAATAAGTGTGAGAAAATAAATGCCATGCATTTGGTGAATTGTAATTTCACATACGTTATTTATCCCGGTTTAGTGTTGTAAGATGATTAAAAAATAGATCACAATCACTTTTTAGTTTTTCTTAAAACATTTAAAATTTTTTGCTTGAAGCATCAATGTATGCATTTAAACCCATAATCTTACTGTAAACACATCATTGAGCAAACTTTGCATGTAAAAAACATCTCAACCGACTTAACACAATGGGTTAATCCATTAGATGCATTAGGTGATCTCCACAACAAAGGTTTCTCCCATTGTCCACCTCTGTGAATTGTTACGTAGCTTTTGAAGAGCGAATGCCTCTTGTTCTGAATTAAACGAGTCATTCCACCTCTTAAGCCCCCTTTAGTGTCAGAGCAAACTCGCATAAACTGAAGAGGAGATTCGACTCATGCGGCCGGCTAGAATAAAGCCAGCTTTAATGATCCCAGTGGCCAAGAAAGGCCTTTTGAGCCCCGGGAGTGCATGTGGACAGCGCTGGCTGGGAATAGATTGATGAGGCAGCTAAGTAGACCTCAATGAGCCGGTGGAAGAAGGTGAAAGCCCACACGTAATCACGGCTCAACACCACTCACGGCCATTTCCATAATGTGCCACTCGCTGATGTCAGACTGGATATGTTCTGTGTGACGTTCAATGCATTCTAATGATGTACTTGAATCAAGACAGTTAGTGGATATATAAATCACAGCGCGCTCAACTTTATTCTCTGGCCGCATACAGAAAGTTACACTGGATAAAAATCTGGGTTTTTGTACAGTACGTTTCTCTAAAATAACACACAGACGCAGGGTCAATTTAACCGAGGAGCAACATCTCTAAAACTGCATGACTGATAACTTGTTCAACCCAAAGAAAATTGAAAAGGTTTATATTTAAAATGAGAAAAATAAGTGTACATCAGCAATATAAAGAAACACGTCTTAGAGAAGACATTTTATTATAAACCGCATTTTAACTCAAACATGTTGTTCATCGGTTGATAAAATGTTTAGCACCATAGTCTAAAAAAGTGTAAATCTGGGTCTTTCAACAGGACATCGCTGGAACTCGCTGGACAATCCTGCATGTTCACCCGATTAAATTGGTTAAGAATATTTGGGGATGGACGGCAAGGTAAGTTTACCAAGACGGACTTCCGCCCCACAAGGTGGGAACCTTTCAAGCCCTGAAAAAAAAGGACTAGATTTTATGATATATAAAATGTACAAAATAGAAAATAGTATTATTTAGTATAAATTATCTTTTGTTTTAAATTTTATTACTTTAAGCAATTTTAATTATACAAATTATCAGATTAACTTTTATTTTATGAAGTTCAAAACTTTTAAAAAAAAAGTTTTTTATAGCTTTTATAACTTTTAGGCAGTTGAAGTCATGCTGTGCATGAATACATCAAATGCGAGTGAATCCAGAAAACTAAAGTGTTTGCCTGGAAAAATAAAGACGTGTTTGTGTTTTATGTTAATTTATATTTAAGATTTAGGATAGTTCGGTCATACTTTTAAATGTGTGCCACCATTGATCATAAAAGCGGTGCTAAGACTGAAGGAGATATTGGTCATAAAATGTGTTCCTACATTTATTGAGAAGTAACCGTACTAATGTCAGTAAAATCCTCCCCAGCCATATCTCAAAAATATATGTTTACACATATTGGATGTATTTAATTTGTAAGTCAGCTAAATGACAAAAAATAAAAAGTAAAATTTACTCTATTCCATTTAGTAAGTTTTACTTAAACGATAGCAGTACACTTTACTTAAAGTTGATTGTTTCATTATGGAGCAATCTTCACCATCTGGAGGAACATTTATAACAATTTAAGTGCTTTTGTAAGTTATTTGAGCTACGGTCGTAAATATTTGATCAGTTGATAAAAAGCCTGTTTAATGCAGTTTTCCATAAAGTGTCTGCTCTCTGTTTTTATCTCTTGCTCCTGTGTCTTCTTTAAAAAAAATTCAGCGTACTTACATCCTACAAAATGAGAATAGCAAACCACAAATATCTGTAATGTTTGTAACCAATGCAAAGTGTGAATATTGGCCAATGTTTCCGCCGTCTACAGTTTTTTTTCGAGGGTGTATTTATTCCAGAAAAGAATGACAAATCTACCAAATGTCTCCATTTAAGGTTCCGAAGACATCTTAACAACGCCTCAAACTGAGCTCAGATCTGTCAATTCTGCAATCAAAAGTCAACATAATTAAACACTATATATATTTATGTATTATCTATACCCAAATGCAGATTATGCAGCATTTTCATTATTAGTAAATAAAAAACTGTATCTATGCATATCATTTATTATAATTTTTAATATAAATATTAAACAAATGCATGTCATCTCCATAACATCTGCAAATCGGATTTGCTTTGCCTCCTGAACTCAATAGCACAGAAAAGATCAAATCTATCCAGACAATTTTACACTCAATCTTGGTGACTATTGCTTTTTACTGTGTCCATTTATTTTAGTAGTGGGCTGATAATGGACGGTACACGCACTACAATAGCATTTGCATAGTTTAGAGTTTTATGTAAGCAGAATAATTGAACTGATTATCATTTTCAGTCAACTGAGAATGAACTTTCTCACTTAAAATCCCTTCACAATCCTTCTATAGCTACAATAAAAACAGGACCGATACCTTTAACAGTCAAATAAAAGCCCTTAAAATAAACCCACATTTATTTCACTAAAGGAACCAAAACATTAAAGCAACAGATGAAAAAGAAGAACAACTAATGAACATGTGCCGTCAGTTGTGGGGAATTACAGGAAGTCGCAGATGTGTCATTCTTTAAGCCACACATGTGTTATGTGATAAAGACATAATTGAGGATGTTATTATTGGCTTTAATAGACATGTGTGAAACACACTCCACTGCTGCGAAGGATAGGAAACAGATCCAAATAATGGTACGATTTAAATCATTCAGAATTCCCACGCCATTCAACCAACGAATTGACTTTATTTCTCATCCTGCCATGAGGTATAGATCATTTTAATCAACATTTCTTATAAATCGTTCAAACTAGTTTGTTAACCGATTCTCACACATTTAAGCATATATACGACTCATAACCAAGCAATATCTAAGTCTTGTGGATGATATTATATTGTGGACTATTACTATTTATACTATTTATTAATTATAACCATATTTTGTTGAACATCATTGAAAAGCAGTCAACCTTTTCAAAAGTTATACTTCGCAATATTTGACTTATTTTTAAGAATACTGAAAAAGTACCGTAATGTCAATCTACCAGCGGAACACTTGTTAGTTAGGACCACATTTGAGCAAGTATTCAAGACTACCAGAACACGCAACTAGTTTACAGCAAACTTTGAGAACAAAACTAGTTTACAACGATCTTTTTTCTACGTTTGTAAACTTTATATGTATACTTAAAGTTTATCAGGTCAATACTTTTCTGAGTATTGGATGTACACTTTGAAGTATGCTCCTGAGCCACCTTCTCAGTGCACACAACAAATAGAACGGCAGTGATTTGTTTTCTATAAAGAGTCGCACAAGGGCTAAGTTAGGCGAAAGTTGTGTTTAAATATGTAAAAAACGGAAGTTGAGCATCTAGACCGAATGAGATCCTCCGAACCGATGTGATGTATTTAACCCTACTCCACTCAAATGATCGCACATGTTTGCAATCATTAATGCATGTTACATTGGCAAATTTTGGAAGAATAAAAGTTCTTGTGCTGTTTAACGTGGCATTGCGTTCACACTGAACGTAGTAAACGACTAGTATTCTATAGTCTACTCATATTTGTGAAACGTATTTAAAAGACTACTTAATCAAATTTATAAAGACCACTAGAGGCCAAGTAAACCCAAATTAGTATATTTTACTTTTTAGAATTCGTCCATAAAATCGAGCGTAAAATAAACCTTATATCTTTGTGTACATACAAAGTCGACTGAAAGTATTTTTGTTGGAATAAGTATAAGAAGAGCACACATGAACAACCTTCTGTTTTGTAAGACAACTGGCAACTTATTTCTTCAGCGTTTGGCATCAAGCGACGTTGGCCCGCTCATACACGACGGCCCGTTCAGCCCATCTCAATAAAGAAATATCAGCTGAATCTGACAGAGACAGAGCCGTGTTTGATACACAGCATGAGACAAAACTGCAAACAACAAATGATAAAGCGCCTAAGTTAAGCATGCAGCGTATATGCAGCGTATAGCGTTTTCCTGCACAAGAATAAACAATGCCACACAAACGCATGGGCACTTACTTGCTGGCATCCGCTTTGGGGGATCATTCATTATCTGTTTATAAAAAAGATTTATTTTTTATTTAAAATACATTGACCGATACTCAACAACAGAATACTACTGTCCATTAAATCCCAGTAAAACAAGCCAACCAACATAATATATAACACGTGCGTTGGATAAATAAGATACCAACCTGTAACGTTTCCTTTTGGTTGATCTGTCCAGAGAATGCCCGCCATCATAAATAATATATCTGTATATTTATTTTTGTGAAACTTGGCGGATGATTTTTCAGAGATGTGGGTCAGTAAATTATAGATGATGCCTTATCTAAGAGAAAAAAGTGTGTGGTGTGTTTCTAAACAGAGAGCCTTCCATCTTGCTCTTGGTCTTCCCTGCTCACAAGCATCTGGACATATCTCCGACCATTTCTATGACTGGCATTGTTTTTATACGCTCAACCTATTAGTGTTTTTGATCGGTTCTGCGAGGCGTTTTCAGGAATTAAATAAATTCTAATATTTTTAATTTTAGGTTATATAGAAACCTCACATTTGAATCTACAGAATCCATGTTAATGATAACACCAACAACTGAAGTGTGACTTAGTATAGGTATTTACATGCTTATACTATGTTGAATTAGATTTGATTGTCTTTATTTACTTATATTAACATCATTCTGTTTATTCTGTGTCTTTGTTTATTAACCGTTTTATTGGGTTTAAGGTTTGACTTAATACAGCTGAAATATGCAAAAGCCAAAATATCGTTTTACAATTTAATAACAATGTAATTACTCAAGTATTGTCTTCGAAAAATTCAGATTACAAATATTTTCGCTCATTAGGAGTTTGAAATAATGTAAATGTCTCTGCTAATTAAAATGAGCAAATTCCCTTTTATTTATTACCTACTATTAGTCATTAAAGCACTAAATTGATTCTGAACATTATGACCTCCAAATGAGCCTGTTTGCACAACTGAAACAAATGAACTATTTAACATTATTTTTTAGTTTGAGTGCAATTCATTCAATAGAAAATCACATGTCAACTTGAAACTCTTTTTAGAGATGGTGCATTGAAATGAATATAGAGGATTTGATTAAATTATGTCACCCTTTACCACACTACTAGTATACGGCGATATTGAACTGAATCACAATGTACAATCTAAAGAATCTGAAAAAATCTAAATATTAAGAAAAATGATGTACATTTCAACACATTCTCCTAAAGAATGCAAAAAGGAAGGCTCTTAATTGGATTATGACTGTAATGATGTTGTAAAGATTATGTAAACCCAAAAGTAACATTTGTAAACTTTGCATAAACTAAACTTTACAGTGTAATGTTTAAAGAGCAACAGGTTTATTTTCAGCCATTTTTGTCCATGGTTCTGCTGCATCTACCAACAAGATATAAGTATTGATAAATGAATGATAAAAAATATCTTTACTTAATATCCTTTTGATGTTAAGCATAAAAGATCACTCAACACGTTCAATTCATACAACATATGTTGGGCGACTGATTTGCTGCCTGGTTTGTGGTCCAGGATAAAATATTTCTGTATTATATTTTATTATTATATTTTTATCAATGATAGTAAAAAATTATGTTAATTTTTGGTAATGTCTAGTAAACCTCAGGGCTTTAATGTGTTAAATGTGTATTTGTTGAAGAGTCGCCGTTTGAGTTTCTATTATTGGAAGCAATTTCCTCTTTTAAACCAAAAAAACTTGCCGTTATATCTTAAAGATATTTTCCAGTGTACGGTTTGTTAACACTGCTCATTGAGGGGAAGCGTGTAGTTTGGGTTTCCCTTCAGCTTCTTGTTGCGCGCGAACAGACAGACGGCCTGCATTAAAGATGTACGGCCTTGGGTTTAAAACGGTGTCTGTTCATTAATTAAACGACTCTTATGTAATGATAGTGAATGATTCATGATATACATGATGAGTTCTGATCACTGCGAAATATACGATTTGTTTAGACACATTTCTACAATAATAGTTATACAAAATGATCATGTTTATCAGTGGTTATGCTTCCAAATTGAAAATGATATCATCACATTCCTAAGGTTTCTTCAGTTGGGACACACAAAGTTATAATTCCGTTTATTCACCTTCTTGTCATTTTAAACCTATATGTTTGAATAATCAAACTTTGATGAACAACTGTACCGACTCCTATTGATATTCACCGTGTAGACATTTCTCAAAATATCTATTTTTGTGTTCCACAGAAGAAGGGGTCACATACATATTTTGAACCATTCGTTAGTGAACAAACGTCGACTGATTTTTGTGTTGAAGTGCACTGTCTTTACGCTCGTCTGATGTGTTCTGTATGTGTGTGTAACACTGTGTGCTGAACATCTCTTCTAACAATAGACTTGCTGTGTGTGGTGTCAAGCACACAGTGTCAGGCAAACACACTTTCTTTTGTCATGATGTGTGTAAAATTGAACATGGTACCAGGTGTTCCATTCATATCTTCATTAAATCCTCATACACTTGTCTTCTGAGATTAAGACACTGCACTAAATTAAGTTTAATCAATGGTAAATTATTTGAATGATTAAATACATTTTAAGCCAAGTTTTGAGTATAAGTGTGTCATTTGTGAGTGATCAAACATCTTTATATGTGTATAAGAAGAATGAACAACAATGCTTTAGGACATCACATTAAATTTACACCAATCATTTATTTTAGGACCAATATAGGATGTTTTAATATTAGAGATCTGACAAAATGTAATTGCGCTTAATTGCATCGCATTTTACATTTACAATAAAGCATTATACATGTTTCTATCCATTTTGTCTTACAATGCATTCAAGCTGTACAGTGAACCCATACTTATTAAACTGTTAAACTACAGGATCACAAGTATATCTCAGACACTAAAGTAACGTTTTTAATTTACACGAATGTATATTCAGTGCTTGAATCTGCCACAAGATTTTACAGGTTTGTGTTCAATCTCAGAAAAAAGTAATAATATTTAATCATACTTTAAAATACACACTGTAAAATATTGTGGTTCATCAATTATTGAAATCTTGTCCACTGGAAACTTGAGTGGAATTAATCATAAAAAAATGATAATGTAGAAGTTAATAATCATGTCTCCATTTACTAATCTTTGAGTTGTTTCAAATCTGATGTAAACAAAAAGAGATATCTAAGAATTCGAACAAATGTATTGTTTATTACAAACGATATACTGTGTAATGAATTGATCAAATATTATTATTGTTATTAAAATATTTGTAAACATTTGACAGTCTTATACTTAAAAAATGGCAAAACCAACCATTTTTTAAGTTAAAAATGTAATTATATAAGAAAGTATAATATAATTATATAAGAAGTGTTTATTCTGTCCTGACCCTTGTGTCCGTCACAGCAGGAATGTTTCCAGTTTGAAGGATTTCTTTAACACTTTACAGAGACAGAATCACCCAAACAGTTGGTATCATTTTTCTTTGATATTGGGAACCGTTTGAGAAGCCCACATTGATGATGTAGACGCTGGGAATAATCTGAATATGTGTCTTCAGGGTCAAAACCTTTCCTGATGATGAACAGCGGGCGCTCTGAGTTCATCTGAATTTTTGGGCAAAGTCGGGTGAATCGCTCTGGTTATAAATATGCCAATCTTGAGCCTCCAGTCAGTAAGAACATCCTCCAATGAAAGATCTTTTTCATTCTTTCTTGAGCTGTCGAGGTCCAGGAGATGTGAATACTCCAACAGACGGCGAAGTTAACACAAAACAGATCCAAAAGAGATATTCTGACGAAACGTCATAGCCTTCTAACTCCACCATCACTGAATGTTCCCGAGCAATGTCAGAACCGAAAAACATGTTTCTACTGCTTACAACAAGTTTCTCAAACAACTTTTTTTGTTTTGCAGCCATGTTCCCTTACATTTAAAGGCTCTTAGTCTTCATCCTTGACAGAGACTTTACTGAATCATACTGGCGATATAGTTTAAAAGCACAACCTGAGACCGATCCTCCGTCTTCATGGCCCAGACCCAACAAATAGTTGAAGCTGCTTCAGTTTCAGACACGGCTGTGATTTATCAAGCACTTCCAAGGTTAATGTATAACACACCGAGACCGTCACATATATCTTCTTCATTGACCTTCAGACGTATATCAAACTCGAAAATGACAACAAAATCCACCTGAAAACAAAATGTCTTGGTCATCATAGTTTTTGAGAAGGTATGACGTCTTCACAAATCTTATTTCTATGACAGATGTTCTACAACTTTTTGGTCAGCCCAACCTTTATGACCTTAGAAGAACTATTAAAGCCCAGTTATTTTTAAGAGCGAACTACCCGGGAGACGGTAAATATTTCAATAATTTACTTGCAGATTTGCATGTTTAACATCAAAATGTTTTTGTAAAACAGAATGCATATTAATACTATATCATGTTAATGAAGTTAAGATATTAATACACATTTCATATACAAATATATGTACAAATTAATAAAGAATATACATTAATAATAAACTGATATTGTGGTTTTATATAATAAAACCACAATATCAGTTTATTTTATTATAAAGCGTATCAAAAATAAAATAAATAAAAAATACAGTAATCATCACAGGGGTCGATTTTAGTTATTTATACATGTAATTCATCTTAATTGTCCATTTTAATCCCTCTGTATTTCATTGGCTGAAACCATAGTGGGATGTTAATGTATAAACGGGTTTCCGTTGCGGTCCTGTTCTCTTTTTAGGCCTCATTCCGCTGTTCTCCCTCATTTATACTGACATGAACATTGGCCACAACATTCCCCAATCGTTCCGGAGAGCCGTTTAGACTCTGCGAGTCTTTCTGAATGACTCTGTTTTACTGTGTAATATCCCAGCCACAGCCGTCTTAATGAAGCACATTAAGATGACATTTAATTAAAGCACTGCAGCGGCCTTAATTCAATTTCAACCCCGAGTGTTTGTAGTTCAATTACATGAATTATACAGCCGCCAAACACGACCGCAAGCCAAATCTGCGAGGCATTGTTCAACTTTACATGTTCAGGCGCAAACTACAAGGGCAATTAAACAGATTTCCTACATATTCTGGACATTGTCGAGCAGTGATACTGAAATGTGCATAATGTAAAGCCGAGTAAAAGTAAAACGATTTTTTCTTTGTTGAAATTGTGGAATAAGGAGAGTCATAATATATCAATATAAAAAAAAAAAACGATTTAAATAATTCAACACTTGTTGCATTTGAAACAATTTAAAAGAGCCACAGTGGTCATAAACTCTTTGTGTGTCTCTGCGCTCATGCATTCATTACAGCCAGAATACATGAGGATAAATGAGAATACAGAAAAGAAAAAATTATAGACTGAACAAGTAAGTCACAGTTTCATGTCTATTTTGTGTCCGCCATCAGAGTGTTTTTCCCCTTGGACTTAAAAAATATTTCAAAAATAAAAAAATAATATGCAGTGATTTAATGTAACGTTATGTAACATACTAATGCCATATAATATTACTTTTGTTACAGAAAAAATATGTATTTAACGTACATTTTCATTAGTGGCTTTTCCGTGCTCATACCCTGTAGGAGTTTTCTTTTCTTCTGGCGCACATTTATTCTGAATCATGATGAAATATCAGAGGCGGCACGTTTAAAGAATTCACAGATATAAATTCACATTAACTGGACATTGTTTAAATCCTTAAATCTGTCCATAATACTATATTCATATATTCTGTAAAATTATTGTATATATTACATATATATCCTGTATTTACTGCTTATTGCACTTCTGGTTAGATGCTAACTGCATTTCGTTGCCTTGTATCCTACATGTGCAATGACAATAAAGTTGAATCTAATCTAAAATCTAAACATTGATCTGTCCATGCTGCACGCAAAGCCATTAAATAGAAGTTGACCAATGACTCTCTCTCTGTTCGTTTTATCAACATTGTATGCACATTAATAATACCTTTGCCCTCTTCTACGGATTGAACTTACAACCTTTAGGTTAAGGCCCGCACGAGACATTGTTTGGAAAGTCATTTCAGGATGCCACTTTCATTCAATGCTGGCAAGAGGTGCCAGGCAGATGCCATGACAAGCTGAAGCACAAAGCCTTTCCCTCGGCGAAACTCAGATCTCTACAAGCTCCTCCGGGGAGAAGAGCTGAAGGTCCGGCTGCGGTTCTCTTCCCTGAAAAACACCCGAGGATTCCAGGATCCCACTGAGACAGTTGGACACCATTCTCGGCCCATGTTGGCCAAGTGTTCATGGGATATATTACAGAATGTGAGATTGTGTTACGTGAGAACATGAGATGTAATAACCTTGTTGTGGTTGGTGAACATGACGAGGATTTGAGAATTTTAAACCATTAATCTTTCAATTATATCACCATATAGACAAACGCCAGCATTTCGAAATCAGAAGAAGAGAATCTGAATCACCCGGTCCTTGAGTTTGTTTGATGGGCTCCTCAATGGAAAAGCACTTCTGCTGTAAGAGACTCTTCCAACTCTTCATGTGTGTCAGAATCTCTTCGCTCTGAATATGGCAACATTCCCGGATCAGAAACATGGACTGATGTTTTCTCTTGGAATATAACGGACTGCGTTTAAGAATGAAAACTCTGAAACACTATGATATATTTCATCCTGCAGGACAAGTGGATTGACCACAGCATCGGTTGCTCCAGTCCTGCAATCATCATAAGGTTCAGAATGAAGTATTTGCACATATTTTTGGCTTGGCGAAATGGTATAAAAACCGAGATCTCTTAAGGGAGAAGATGAGTGAATCTGCCAGTTTTCAGTTGCCTAAAAGCGGCATAGTAGCAGTTTGTTGAAAACAAGATGTCCTTAAAACTTTCTGACAATAGAAACGTTGCTGTTTCTGCCAAGCATCGGAAAAAAAATCATGAGAAGTTTGTTTAAGTCTTTAATCTAATGTTAAAATGATTCAATATAAATATATTCCTCTTAATATTCTTTACTCTTATCTTTATTTTTAAATGTTTACATTTTTAATAATGTAAAGAACGTATGATGATAAATGTAAAAATATTTGTTTTCATTTTTATGAAAACCTTAGATTTTGTTTATTCTCTTACAAAATGTTGACGTTTTTTCCGCTCCTTTTAAATCCGTCTTGTGTTCACACGAAGGTCAACTTTAATCCAATCTATTGATCAATCCTAAACCGTTCTTTCTATAAATCTATAAAGAAACGTCAGAAAATAACCCAATAACCTAATGATTCTCATTATTTTAAGAATATTTCCGTCAATGCTTAAATGTGATTTAATGCATTGCAAAGTGCAAAAATTCTAGGTCAAATAGCTGTAAATAATAATTGAATTATATGAATACGGTACATTGGGCCAGATTTTTTTACAGTGTACTCATCTTCTCAATCTTCAAAAAGTGTTTCGTTTTAATTTAAATTAAAAAGGTATCTCAAAAGATTTATCTTTGTCGTGAACATCTTACACTTGAAACTGACTCGAGATTCATAGATGATGTCATCATGTAATGAGGAGACTCTGACACTTCCACACACTTCCAGAGTCGCTATACATTTCTCAAATGGGAATTATACAAAGCTGCTTCCGAAAAACAAGCAGAAAAACACTTATTCTTCACTTCTCAAAGCTTTACGTAACCAACAGTTACTTTGAGGTGGAAAGATGTTCAAATCAGATGAGGAATAGTGCCCTTTTTTAAAACATTATACATGAAAATGGTTTCAGATAGTGAAAATATAAGCCCCACCCACCACTTATGTCATCATTAGGACCAATGGGAGTCAGGAGTCAAAGAAAATTCAGAAACACTATTATCTTTTCATCAGATTTTGTTCAATATAGATCTAGATAGCCTGTAGTCATAAAGCTACATGAGAAGATTTTTGAAGGAGTCTTCATCTTCTCTGCACTTATGCACTATTCTTTCCTTCATATTCAATCAAAGTCAACATTTCAAATTACAATATTCTTTTATTATTAAATACTTTTGTCATGGAATGAAAACATGACTGTTTGATATATTATATTTCCGTAAATTAAACTCATTTCAGACATTTAATAATACACCTACACATCAAAGTAAAAAAATAGAAGTGTCCAAAACCTTTGGCCCGGTGGTGTTCTTTATCCTTAAAAAAATAAAGCTGTTGTTTGATGGTTCTTCATGAAATCATATAGAGCGAAATTTAATTTAATTTAGTTTAATTTACTATTTTATGTGGTTATTATTTCCCTACCAAATGCATAAATGCAAACGTTGCTGAACGGTCATATGCATGAACATACAAACACATCTTATATCACTGTCTTACTCTTTGTTTTCCTATACGTTTAATCAACTGAGAAAAGAAAGTATAATATATGAGTGGGATGTTTTTAGTATATGACACTACTCTCTATGAGGAATGTTCAAAGCTTCGGGACTGCAAAATACTGCTGGTTGTTCCGGATCTGTCTGCTTCATCTGTTCATATACATTTACTGTACAGTAGTGGCAAGAATGTCCAGATTTTCATAAGATATGTTTTACAGCAACCCTAGATAATCTATTAAACCGTCAATGTGAGATCTCCAAACTCCAGAATGTGTTTCAAGATGCATTTCGCAACTGTGAAGTATTCACAGACGTCACCTTTAAGACGTCATGTTAAAACACACGGGAATTTTCCCATAAGTATGTTGAGAACCGTAGGCCGGTGTCCATCAATGTAGGCCGGTGTATTCTCATACAGACACTTCTCTGAGCATGACCCTTTGAGCTCCAGAAGCCTGGGAAGATGAAAACGCTTTGTTCGCGTCTGATTCTTCCCCAAGCATTCAGCTTCTAATCAATTGTGATGGGGAACAAAGAGCGAGCCCTGGGTTTGATATTCGACTGACTCGGAGTATCAATACTCGCTGGCCTTCTCCCACCCATCCCCCTTTCTCGTCCGAGCGTGCGGAAGACCTCATGTTCCCACTGGCCGTCAGTGTGAGCTCGGGGGTCCTGGGGTCAAAGGTCGCAGGGTCCTAGGCTGTGACATCATGAAAGGACTGAAAGGTCGTTAGGTCAGGCGAGGGAGGAGGAGGAGACGACGCAACAATGACACGGGACTGTCACCGAATGCCATCACATGACGCGACCAACCGAGTGAGAGAAACCGAGATGGATCTGGGTTGATGGCATTAACGTTTATGTTTTGTGTGTTTAATTGTGCGAATTTAATGTGAAGTTATTAGTGTTTTGTCCATGTCAGAAGTACCCGTGGCATTGCTTTTTCAATATGAACATTTCAGAAGTTTTTTCTGGAAATCAGAAGATCTTTTCAGCTTCTTCACAAATGTTTTAGTAGCTAAAGTATCGGATGCTTTCATCGTGTCTGATTTCATATCGTTTTTGTATTTGAATAACTTTGGAAATTACATTCATGTGTTGTTTGCTCATGATGTATTTCCAAGCCTCGTATTCCTACCAAATAAAGTAAAATATATAAATGTCATCCTATATGTCTCGCTTAAACACTTCCTTCCTAGATTTCCAGTGACTGGTAACATCACTCGGCTCGGTTTCTTTTATAAATGTAAAGTTTACGGAAACCTTTACAGTGAGATTTACACTTGTATACATGTTAAGTCAAAATTAACTATAATCTCATGTTAGACAGCGCAAAACAACAGAAACTATACAGCAAAAGATGATAAAGAATATTTTTACGAGGTTCAGGTTAAACTTTTGGTATATACGGTTTAACATCATTTATATGATCTGTTCTCATGAACAGTTATGACTGTTTATTCTCTCACTGTGTTATGACAAACCACGAAAGTTTTCACGCTGTTAAACTGTCACAACATACTTTTATACAAATTTTCAATTGAATCGAACCTTATGCTCTTCGCCGAGACTTTAATGTTACAACGTTGTCTAAAGCTCCATGAAATAAAACTCACATTATTCATCCATATCCAAATGTATTTAATGTATGTATGTAATGTATGTACATTCTAAATTAGAATAAAATCTCACACTTAAAGGTATATTATAAATAAAAGAAATAGTCATCCAATGCAAAAACGATGCAAATGGTTTTCTTTCATTACCGCTCCATTATCTTGCATGTAGACGTTTTAAATATGCACTTTATAATTTTTATGATTATTTATTTATGTAATAGCAGACTGAAATGAGATGCATGCATTTGGTGCAATTAAATCGAAGTTGTTAAATGTAACATAAGCACTCTTGCAGGTCTGGATTGATCTCTTGAGCAGATTGATTCACTTCAGAACAGAATCGGTGCTTTTCAGGTGCATCATATGACTCACACGAACACAACGGCACTTCAGATGTTAATGGATGTCTTCTGCGTGTCACTTGACTTTAGTCAATTTTTCAGTCTGGTAGAGAAAAACTAACTGGTTCTGAGCACCCGATATAATAGCCTGCGATTTATGACTAATCTCTGGTAATTAAAAAGCTTTAAATTTGCCTAGTTTTGGCGAGGGAGTGAAGAGAAATCAGTAGTAAAGCAGTAATGATGTTCCATTAGTGAAATACTGAAATCTTTCCTGCCTAATGATCCGCTGTAATGGATTGTTTTCCTCCCAGGTCAAATCAAAAACAGATTTCGACAAATTTAACAAGATTCCCCGAAAAATATTCACTATAAATATTTATCAGAAATGTGCATCATTCCTAATGGGCTTAGTTAACATATGCTTAAAATGATAGTTACGTTTAATGATGTAAAATACGAAAGAAGATATTTTGAAGAATGTCTCGGTGGCTTTGTATTTACACAACAGAAGTCGATGGAGTTAAATGACGTATGGCTACCAAACTTCTTCAAAATATCTTCTTTGTGTTCTGCACATGTAAGAGTTGAATAGGTTGGAAATGAAACAAGGTTGCGTAATGAATCGTTAAATGATGTAAAATACGAAAGAAGATATTTTGAATAATGTCTTGATGGTTTTGTATTTGCCGACAGAAGTCGATGGAGTTAAATGTCGTATGGTTACCAAACTTCTTCAAAATATCTTCTTTGTGTTCTGCACATGTAAGAGTTGAATAGGTTGGAAATGAAACAAGGTTGCATAATGAATCGTTAAATGATGTAAAATACGAAAGAAGATATTTTGAAGAATGTCTCGGTGATTTTGTATTCTCCAACAGAAGTCGATGGAGTTAAATGTCGTATGGTTACCAAACTTCTTCAAAATATCTTCTTTGTGTTCTGCACATGTAAGAGTTGAATAGGTTGGAAATGAAACAAGGTTGCATAACGAATCGTTAAATGATGTAAAATACGAAAGAAGATATTTTGAATAATGTCTCGGTGGTTTTGTATTTGCCAACAGAAGTCGATGGAGTTAAATGTCGTATGGTTACCAAACTTCTTCAAAATATCTTCTTTGTGTTCTGCACATGTAAGAGTTGAATAGGTTGGAAATGAAACAAGGTTGCATAATGAATCGTTAAATGATGTAAAATACGAAAGAAGATATTTTGAATAATGTCTCGGTGGTTTTGTATTTGCCAACAGAAGTCGATGGAGTTAAATGTCGTATGGTTACCAAACTTCTTCAAAATATCTTCTTTGTGTTCTGCACATGTAAGAGTTGAATAGGTTGGAAATGAAACAAGGTTGCATAATGAATCGTTAAATGATGTAAAATACGAAAGAAGATATTTTGAATAATGTCTCGGTGGTTTTGTATTTGCCAACAGAAGTCGATGGAGTTAAATGTCGTATGGTTACCAAACTTCTTCAAAATATCTTCTTTGTGTTCTGCACATGTAAGAGTTGAATAGGTTGGAAATGAAACAAGGTTGCATAATGAATCGTTAAATGATGTAAAATACGAAAGAAGATATTTGGAATAATGTCTCGGTGGTTTTGTATTTACACAACAGAAGTCGATGGAGTTAAATGTCGTATGGTTACCAAACTTCTTCAAAATATCTTCTTTGTGTTCTGCACATGTAAGAGTTGAATAGGTTGGAAATGAAACAAGGTTGCATAATGAATCGTTAAATGATGTAAAATACGAAAGAAGATATTTTGAAGAATGTCTCGGTGGTTTTGTATTCTCCAACAGAAGTCGATGGAGTTAAATGTCGTATGGTTACCAAACTTCTTCAAAATATCTTCTTTGTGTTCTGCACATGTAAGAGTTGAATAGGTTGGAAATGAAACAAGGTTGCATAATGAATCGTTAAATGATGTAGAATACGAAAGAAGATATTTTGAATAATGTCTCGGTGGTTTTGTATTTACACAACAGAAGTCGATGGAGTTAAATGTCGTATGGTTACCAAACTTCTTCAAAATATCTTCTTTGTGTTCTGCACATGTAAGAGTTGAATAGGTTGGAAATGAAACAAGGTTGCGTAATGAATCGTTAAATGATGTAAAATACGAAAGAAGATATTTTGAATAATGTCTTGATGGTTTTGTATTTGCCGACAGAAGTCGATGGAGTTAAATGTCGTATGGTTACCAAACTTCTTCAAAATATCTTCTTTGTGTTCTGCACATGTAAGAGTTGAACAGGTTGGAAATGAAACAAGGTTGCATAATGAATCGTTAAATGATGTAAAATACGAAAGAAGATATTTTGAATAATGTCTCGGTGGTTTTGTATTTACACAACAGAAGTCGATGGAGTTAAATGTCGTATGGTTACCAAACTTCTTCAAAATATCTTCTTTGTGTTCTGTTTATGTAAGAGTTGAACAGGTTGGAAATGAAACAAGGTTGCGTAATGATGGTCAATCGATTTGTAAAAACAACCGACGCAAAAGAACACATCGTAGAGTATAAACCACAATCCATATTCTGTTTTATCAAGAAAGTGGTGCAGGTTTAAAGTGGAGTGAACCATTCATTCAATAATTATAAGCCACACGCAGATCATCGTGCAAAATGAACTGTTCCCTGATCAAACAGGCCGTTGCACAATGTTGAGTGTGATCTGACAGTCAGACTGTCTCTTTAAATAAACGCTAAGAAACGAGAAGGAACTAGACACTCATCGGCTCCATCTGTGTGGCGTCTAGCGCCTACATATGACACATGCCATCCTTTCGGTCTGTGACTCACCGGCCCCGCAGGAAAAGCACTTTAACATCCACTGCGCTTTCACTCCACACACACAATGTCAACAGCAGAACGCCTTGCACACCTTAAGTATTTTCTTTGCATATTTGCCAGACCAACCTGAAAGTATATTTAAGAATAATTATAAAACTTATTCTTCATTTCCGTAGACACCGCTGCATCAATCATGCAGTTAAATGATGGTCAAACTAAACATGAGTCGCAGGACTATTGTCATTTTTGTCTCTCTGACACTTTTGTAGCTAGTCTAATATTTCAGAATTAACTCAAATTAAAACGATCAGTTAATTTCCAGTAATCCTTTATGAAAGATATGATGCGTGGCATCTTAAATCATCCATAAAAATGCCAGTTTTATACTGTTGATATTCCAAGGCTCCATCAATATCACAGTCTGCCAAAAAGCTGCTTGCTTTTAATTCCACGCACACACACACACACACACACACACACACACACACACACACACACACACACACACACACACACACACACACACACTGGCATTGAATGCACAGGGTGATTTTACGGTGAAACTGTCGTCTGCCTGTGAAGGTTACATTTCTGTTCAAGGTGAATCAACAGAATATATCTCTATATAGCGAGTGCTTTTTGAATGATGATCATTGTTACAACCCATCAGAATGAACCATTATGAGATGTTTGTAGATATCAATGAGACTCTTTGGAGCACAAATGTGCCCTTTGCGTCATCTATGTTTCGGATGTGAATCACGAGAAAAAGAGTCTGAAATCTCACCAATGTATACATTAGTCTCAGAAGACATCTTGACAAGCTTCAATCATTTCAGGTTATCAATCAAATGCGGATATCAATATGAACTTAAACACTTCTCATCGCAATGATCCAAATCCAGATGTTTTATATCTACACCTCAACTCTTCATGTGCTTCAACTATAACATGTTTTTAAGCGAAGAGTCTGACTTTACAGAAGCACAACTGAGAACTCCGTCATGAGTTTCTCTTTTCTTCATTTCTCAGAATTGGTCTAAATGTTAGTGTTGCTTTAGTCGGCAGCAAAAATGACTAAATGTCAAAGTCAACAAACTTTTTGCATGCGTTAAAAACATGACATAACGTAAACGCTGGACGGCTATAGATGACTATATCTAGATGTATAATACAATATTGTTGACGAACAAACACTAGGCGAAATGCGGTTAACAAAATTAAAACTACACAAAAGTGTCTCTTCTTTTCTGTTGGTGAGGATGAAATGTTCTAATGTTATTTGGTCATGTCCTTATATTTGCAAAACCCACACTACTAAAGCATCGCTCGGTTATGTAACGTGACCACCTGCATCCTTGAAATTCTCAATTTGCCTTTATTCGTGGATGAACGATTGAGACATTAATGATTTAATGCACGTCCTGAATGTCTACGTGAGGATGAAACTCTCATCCATGTGTTAACCCGACTCTGTTCGTCCGTGTTGGAGAGAGACGGGTAAAGCTGGAAGCCTCGTTTTGCAGCCCACGCAAACGCCACGCTAACCTTTCCTTTCAAATGCGACCCGCTTCACTTCCACCTGTACGTTTCCTACGCACGCTTCCCCTCAACACCGCCGTCCTGCATAAAGGGACTGATGTATATGTCAAAACATGACAAAAGAGGAAGCGATGGTGTGCGGATACGATGGACTTTCATAATTAGGATACAGAAGATGTGTGGATTACAGCGGATGCTGGATGGTGCCGACCTAATTTATGCTGAACTGGGGCACACGCACACACATAAACGGTTATACTTGGCCACAGGTGCCGTGTAGTTTGTTCTGAGCTCAGCGATGTAACGTGCTGGATACTGGTTACACAAGACTACATGATGTTTCTTAAACGTCACATTGCGCTGATGTAGTTGAAATAAATATCGAAGGCCTTTATTGCATTTCTATCAGAATCATGGATTCATTGTGAGGATTGCTTAGATGTGAGTTTAGGGAATAGAGAGATCAGCAGATGGAGAGAGAGGAAGAGAGAGGTGTGAGGATGCCTTGACTGCAGACACACCAGCGGCAGGGTGCAGCCAAAATCCAACACCAGCCAAATGGGACAAGGGCACCATTTTGGCACGGGATCAGCATCTGCGGTTTGGGATGTGAAATGGAGACCAGCCTGCACTCTGAAAACCTGTCTGTGTTACCTTTAAAAATCTTTTTCTTCTTGATCCCACTATTAGAAATGTTCACTGGTGCAGCGTGAGGTCGGGTTGTTAATAATGAAGATGAATGATGCCATGGTGAATTAATAACACACGGGCAATGGGTTACAAAATGTCATAAAGGTGATTACATACAATGAAACATAAATATGTTTAATAATGTATGTGTGTATATGTAAATTGAGTTATGAGGTATGAGCAAAACATTGACATACAGAATACATAAACTAAGCTTGTAGATCTTAAAACTTGCAGGTTTAAATGGGATATATCAGCTAAAATAAAATAACTATTTTTCACTCTCATGTAATTCAAAGAAGTGTTTTTTATTCCGGAACCAAAAAAAAGGACTTGTAAACTATTTTTCAAGAGGGCTAAGCAGAATTGTACACAATGTTTAACGCGTAATTGAGTTGAATATTTAAACATATGACTATGTATTTCTACCTTGCAAAATGTTATTTATTTTTCAAATTTTACTATTTATTAATAATCCTACAACTACAATAGAAAAAACGTTTGACGTGAATAAAGACGTCCAGGTTGAGTTAACACATGATGGTAGTTAGAATGAATTGTCTGCAGGGTTCAAGAATTCATCTACCGCTTACGTGTGTGTGTGTGTGTGTGTGTGTGTGTGTGTGTGTGTGTATGTGTGTGTTTGAGAAGTAAAATGGCAGAGGCATGTTGTGATATCTCAGACTGCGCGTGAGCTGCATGAACAACCCACCGCTGTGTGTGTGTGTGTGTGTGTGTGTGTGTGTGTGTGTGTGTGTGTGTGTGTGTGTGTGTGTGTGTGTGTGTGCGTGTTAAGCCTGCTGGGTGAATCCAGAAGGTGTGTGTATCTTCACCACTCTCTCTCTTTTCTATCTGGTACATTCACTCATTTACTCTCTCTCTCTCTCTCTCTCTCCCTCTCTCTCTCTCTCTCTCTCTCTCTCTCTCTCTCTCTCTCTCTCTCTCTCTCTCTCTCTCTCTCTCTCTCTCTCTCTCTCTCTCTCTCTCTCTCTCTCTCTCTCTCTCTCTCCCTCTCTCGCTCTCTCTCTCTCGCTCTCTCTGACCTCTGGTGTTGGACATGCAGGTGTCTGGTTGGCAGCAAGCAGCTCTGATGGGCCGCTAACATGCAAGGCTTGCCACCGTCAATGCTTTGATTTAATTCAGTCTGCTTGCTCCACCTGCTCGCCCACCTGTCAGTATCTCTTACGACTGCGACACCTCATGCTTTACTGTCAGCATGGCTTTAAAAAGCACTTAATGCGAAGCGACGTTGCCGGCTACATCTTGAGCGGGTACTGTGGGTTTCCCACTGGAGATGCACTAGTTGTTCTTTCATTGAGGACCGGTTAAATACATTTTAAGAAATGTTGGCAATGTGGCCACTATATGGCTATGTGTTCATATAATGGGGGTCAAAGATCTTTAATGTTGGTTGCTTTACAACATTCTTTAAAATATCTCCTTTTGGGTTTAACATAAGAAAGTGGTGCAGGCGGACAAAACAATTTTGGGAACATTTTATGCATTGCATGCCTTCTGTCACTGTGGGAAAATGGCAATTTGGCATGTAAACCGGAGAAAGACTCAAGATGATTCTTGTCGCGGAGTGAAGTCTCTGAAGCGCGGGGCGTCCCACTGTTCTGAGCTCAGGAGTGTAAACTCTGTACATCAACATAAACTCACAAACTCAATCACACACACTTATACAGACTCACACATAATACACTGCTCCTCTGGAACAGCAGACTTGTTTTCGTGTCTTACCCCATACGCCCTCACATATCATGCTTGGATGTGTCATTCTAGAAATTTTAGATGTCATCAATCATGGATATAAAGTGACACTAAATAACAGTTTGCTTTAGGGATTGGTCACTCTGGTCTACTCATAAACTAGATTGCACACAATTGATTTGTTGACTAGTTATCCAGTAATTTTTGTTTCATTCAGATGTTTTGTAAGGCAAGGCAAGTTTATTAATACAGCACATTTCATACTAAGTGGCAATTCAAAGTGCTTTACATAGGATCAAAACGAAGTAATAATCGCGACAATAAAACAAGCAATTAGATATTTTATTCAAATCAAATTTAGAAAACAAATGAAGTTATTGTACACAAATATAATGCAGTTTTCTACTGCAGAGTAAAAATACAGACGTATTGGATCATCAGAATTACAGCTTTAAAATGCATGTAAATAAGTGCATGTAAACCAGCAAAGCATAAAACTCGCAATGTATACACAACTGCAGGTTAACCAGCAATGCATGTAAAAAATTGCACGTATCAGCCGTGTAGTGCATGTATACCAGTTCATGAAAAAAAGTGCATGCCAACCAGCAATGCATGCATCAACTGTGTATTAACTGGAAATGTATGTATAAAAGTGCATGCAAACCGACAATGCAGATAAAGAATTGCATGTAAACAGGTGGATATAAACCAGCAATGTATGTGAATCAGTGCATGTAAACCAGCAATGCGTGTAAACGAGTACATGTAAACCAGCAATGCGTGTAAACGAGTACATGTAAACCAGCAATGCATGAGTGCATATAAACCAACAATGCATCTAAACAAGTGCAGTAAAACAAGTGCATGTAAACAAGTGCATATAAACCAACAATGCATGTAAACAAGCGCATGTTAACCAACACTGCACATAAACTAGCAATGCATCTAAGCAAGTGCAGTAAAACAAGTGCATGTAAACAAGTGCAATAAAACAAGTGCATGTAAACGAGTGCATGTAAAACAGCAATGCATCTAAACAAGTGCATGTAAACGAGTGCATGTAAAACAGCAATGCATCTAAACAAGTGCAATAAAACAAGTGCATGTAAACAAGTGCAATAAAACAAGTGCATGTAAACAAGTGCAATAAAACAAGTGCATGTAAACAAGTGCAATAAAACAAGTGCATGTAAACAAGTGCAATAAAACAAGTGCATGTAAACAAGTGCAATAAAACTAGTGCATGTAAACAAGTGCAATAAAACTAGTGCATGTAAACAAGTGCAATAAAACAAGTGCAATAAAACAAGTGCATGTAAACAAGTGCAATAAAACTAGTGCATGTAAACAAGTGCATATAAACCAACACTGCATGGCATGTAAACCAGCAATGCATGTAAACGAGTGCATGTAAAAAAGTGCATGTAAACAAGTTTATGTTAACAAGTGCATGTAAACCAGTAAAGTATGTGAATCGGTGCATAAAACCAGCAATGAGTGTAAACAAGTACATGTAAAAATTGAGACGCAACTAATGCGGTCATGCTTTATTCAGGGTAGGCAATTTTAAAAGCCTCAGGTTTGATTGTTAAACTGTGATCTTTTTATAAGCATGTACACACAGAGAAAAACATGCAATGATGTGATAGCTAAAAATTATTATAAAGATAAAAGAACAGGGCGAAGGTGAAATCTTAATGCCAAAGAACGCAAATGGGAACGAACGTTTCTGTGGGTGTTTTACTAAAAAGTCACACATTTAAAATCATACACAACATATATAATATCCATAATGATGAAAACAATCTTTCAAGATTGGAACATAATTTTTTGGTCTTAAATTAATAACGTAAACTTTGGTACAACGATAAATGTAGTAAAACCTGTTACCAAAAAATCCTAAGATGACTGCTCGTAAAACAAATAAATAAAATCGGAAATGTACAGTATAATTAAAATACAGCTTTATAAACCTTCGGATGAAATTAATTGAACATAAATACATTTAGGATTTCTAAAATAGCTTTCTAAAATAGGTTTAAACAAATTTCCGCATTTTGAAAACATGAAATATTTACAGGTGTACATCTAAACCGCATTCACACCAGGTATGAGAAGAACATCAACTGTCAAATTAAAAACCTTCTGCAAAGTTTTACAACAACTATGTGGAAAAGAACTTTGCATAAATATTTCCTCTTCTTCATTATTAAGTCATCATGTGTAACATGTTTAAAAAGCAGAACCGTAAAAACCTATCAAACAAACCCGTACACGAGCAACTTTAACAACCAATAAATCCGTAATAATGTCACCTGCAAACCGCTCAAACATGTGAACAAAGTGTTGTTTTAAAGCAGGTTTATAATCATGTCTACAATAATTATACGTCACAACGCTGTAATGCATCTGAATACCTTCAATTACGTGCGTTTTAGTCAACAATCACCCAGAACTGCCATCATGAATATGCCGATCGGACAGAAACCTTTCCCAAAAATAAACAGAAATGATTACAGCGCTTTCATATGTTACCAATCAAATCTAAACTTTACTCTCGCACCACAGTAACCAAACCACATCACTCGGAATCACGTGGCCTGTCAAGCGTCTGGGCTTTTGGCAGGATTTTGGAATAAAAGACAAAATCTCGAGTTTTTTGGAGCCGGGCCTTTCTTAAATTCTTGCCGTGCATGCACACAATGTTCTATTTATCATCAGTAGTTTATAATGATGGGTGGTGACATTACTATTGTCAAACATTATGCACATGCTCTGGCAGATATTCTGGACAATGACTAAGAAATAAGAATATAATTTCAGATAGAAGAAGTTTCAGTATTATTGTGTTAAGAGACACATGTTGCGTGCATATGGCAGAATCCTTTATATTGAGTTTGATGTTCCTTTTATCCTAGTGTACCGAGACCATCGCAATACTGTTCTCTCGGTTCCGACTCAGAAACAAACAGCGGAAGTTTGTGGTAGGGATGCACCGAGGCCCAAACTGGTATCGGTATTGAACCCGATACTGAGGTCACCGATACCAAAGACCGATACCTGGTGACGTCACGGACAGAGCTCAGAGACACCAACGGCCGCAGGATGTCAGGCTCAGCGCTGTGGAAATATTCCATATTAACGATGACAACTCTTGCATGGCAGACTACAAACTTTGCTCGGAAACATATCAAGGGGAGGCACAAAAAGCAATACTTATAATATGAGTAATACGATAAAACATCTGAGACTGTAACTGAAATTGTGCATGGAGAGTTTGCCCGCAAACAGTAAATGTAAAATTCGAAAACCAACCCTGTAGCTTGGCAAGACGGGAGAAAATGCCAACCTGAGATAACCTGAGAACCAATCAAATAAGAGAGGTACTCACATAATTCATTGTTCTTGACAATCACGCCCTCAGTTGTTGATAACGTGGGATTTCGTCGCCTTCTTTTTGGAACAGACGTATACCAAGTCGCAGTCATGTCACAGATGCGGTATTTCCACAAATACATGACCCAATAAAAAACACAAATGCTCCGAGGAACATCTTTAACTAATGGCATATGAGCACTCACAGTTACAGTGTTGATCACAATGGTTTGACAGTTTACAGTTATAGTTTTGATTGTTACACAATTGTAAAAATTGATAGAAATTAGTTTGCAGCTTTTTGACACCTTTGTGACAGGTTACAAATTTTTTTTATTTGTGTGTCTTTTTTATTAATATTATCTAATTATGCCCTTGGTTTGGTTATTGGAAACCGTTAGAAATGTCGGTACCTTGATAACCTTGTGTCAAACGGGGAAAAATGGTTTGTGTAAGAGTTGTTACGTAATTACACGGAAGCTGTCTTGAAATTACTTAAAAACCTGCCACAAAAACACAGAATTGGTATCGGTACCGACGAGTACCAGGAAAAATGTATCGGTATCGTGTCTTAAAAAGTAGTATCGGTGCATCTTTACATTGGGAGGAGCAGAAAAATAATCTTCATTATTAAACTCAAAATTACACACTTTACCTTAAGCTACAAATTCTTAACATGTTCGATATGCACTTGCTAAGACTGACATTTGGAAGTGGTTGGACTTTGGTCGATGAATGCTGTTGACAGAAAAATATTTTTGGGTTATTTCGACCCAATGTTGGATCAAAAAATAACAAAGCAAATGATTCGGATTCGGATGATTAACCCATTCTGGGGTTTTACCCCAAAATCTTGAGATGTTTTACTTAATATTGGGTCAAATGTAACCCATTTGGTAGTTGAGCCCAGCTAATGGGATCGTATACACCTGACCCAAAGTGAGCTCCAAATAACCCAGCATCTTTAGAGTATATCAACTATTTAATATAAAAGTGTCTTTTAACCAGTGAGTGGCAACCCAGCCTTAAAGATTAGTCCCTCATTATGCAAAATTCATATTTTGGGACATCACCAGAGGACTTCTTTAGTTGTCATGTCACGTTACTGCTCTGAATGTAGCTTGGAAATTTATGATTGTAATCTATGCATGTAAATGGTCACCTGAATTTATATTTATTAAGACGGAAGCTCTGAATTTCCGATGAAAAACATGTTCGGACAGTTTATTAGAACAGTGGAAGCAAGTGAATTATAATGAGTGATTAGAAAATGTTGTCAAATTCTCATTATGTGTTCCATTATTTAAAGACCAACACACCAATGTACAGAACACGTAATGGAATACTTCTTTGTGGACATGAAAGAGAGAGTCTTTGTTGACTATGCATGTTCTACTTGACCACACGTTTCATTCTCCATGGTTTAAGCGTTTATCTATTTGGTTTTGCGCATTATTTTACATATAAATATTACACAACCTAAATGAGTTACAGTACAAGAACAAATGCCCAACTTGTCATGTTTCTTGCTCCTTATTTGATGGTCATATTGGCGATCTTTTTGCATTGATTTTAAAGTAAGTAAGCAGATACCATTTTGCTCAATTTACAAGATTGACTTTGTTCTGTACACGATTCAAAAGATCCATGAACACAAATATCGTTGATACATCATTTGGCATGAGCAAAAAACGTAAAACATCTCAGGGCATGACCTCTAAAGGGGTCATTGGGATACTGTTTAACCTTAATATCTCCCAGCTCTGAAATACAGATAAACAGAAGCAGACGACACTGCTTCAGTTTCCGGGTATCCTTGGATAACCAAAAGTCTGAACAAAAGACAGATGTGTATGAAGCTGTGATTTATATGTATTATGCGTTTAGCTCTATTGGTGGTCGTATCGTTTTCCGCTGTGCATGTTTAGATGTTGATCTCATTCTTTTGATGCGCGGCCAGACAGTGTGCTTTCATCTGAATGTTTATTCTGGAGACGTCTTTGTGTGCAGTTCAAATGAGGTGGAATTAGAAATGCATATCGCATTGCCGGCATAATATGTTTCTTTACAATATTTCCTTTCCGTGAGTCATGACATAAGCATTTTCCGTTTCAAACCATAGCGGAGAAGCGATGGATAATCTTCGTCTATACATATCATCGGTTCACGTCTTAGAATCAGATGATCAACGATCACATGCGACGAAGTTTTCAGCTTTGTTAATCGATAACCTTATTGAAAAAGGGATGGTCTCAAAAACGCACATTTTAAAGATCCAGCATCCTTTCCAACAGACAAGGATGTCGGACGGGATGTTATCACCGTTTATCATAAGAAAAGGGATTATTAACATGTGTGGACATCGTTGGTCACCATTGACTTTAATCCAAAGAAGATCGACGTTCTGCTAAACATCTCCTGCACATCTGTTTCCCACACATTGAAGAAAACCACTTTGGACAAAAGGATCTGCCAAATGCATAGACAAGAGATCATCATTCGACAAGCAATTTCTTCAAGAATACTCAGAAACAAGCGAGCTAAGCCTGGAATCGATCCTCAAAACAATTCCCGGAGCGTGCCATTCGGTTTCAGGCGGGATGCATGAGGAGACAAGGTCTGCCCTTGAAGTCTGGCGCTTCCAGCTCAATTATTGGGAAAAGTAGGCCGAAAGCTGGAGGAATCTGGATCTGGCGTAAGGAAGTGGGATCGTGTCACAGTCTGATGAATGTTCTGTGGTCCGGAGGAAGACGTGTGAAGGTATCAGCCAGCCCATAGCCGGGCCTAAAGCGGTGAATGGTAACATGCTTAAAGTTTATTGCCGTAAGATCCTTGACGTGTTCCTACAGAATTATCCTTGTTTTATTTCAAGACACT
>CM065655.1:2986589-3029089 GCA_033220385.1 Triplophysa yarkandensis
GCAGAAAAAACAGGGTTTTAAAGACATAAATAAATATAATTTAAAAACAAATGACAATAAACAATGAGTTCACTGCGTTCAGTTTAATACACTGTATGTCTGGATTATATAGATAACAAAAGCCTCAATCTCCAACACGAAATTTATCTCACAATCAAATCACATTAGTGTGTCCTGGAAAGCCGGCGAGTCTCCGGAGAGCGTTTAATCGACTCGTAATGATCTTGAGAATGCCAGCGACTGGATTGTGAAGCTAGATTGAGAAGTTAAAAGCATTAGGGACGCCAAACAAAATAACACCAGCCCACACTTCTTTAAGAAGCACCGGTTCAACCGAAGACGCTGAGCTTGAGAATACACCGCTCTAATCTGAAGATACCCCCCCGGGACAATTCCAGCTATATGATCCCCTACAGAAAACTGCATGACAACATTAATACCTGAGCATTAATCTTATTTGCGGCCCTGGGGTAATTAAAATGAGAAATCGATGATGGAAAACAGATTAGAAGGTGAATATTTGGCAGCTTTGGATGTCCTGAGGAATCTTCAGAAGTGAGACGAGATTTAGACACGAACTTGTCTTTCATTACACAAGTTTCTAAACCAAAACGTACTTTTGGAATTTAGAGACTTTATATGATAAAGTCTGAGCGAAAGACTGCATTGTTTTCTTCTGGCCAGATATGTGGATTGCTATCAATGTCAGACATTATGAATCACTTAACAAATCATAAAATACAACGTTTAAAAAAATGGGAAAACATGACAACGATTCTAGAAACAATGAATTACAATGACGATTTAAAAATAATAAACCATGAAAATTTAGGAAACAAAATATGTTATAAAATAAAGCAACAACTTGATAGAAAGAGAGAGTTTTTGCTGATTGGATGAAACTCGTGTCAATCAATTTATCTAAGAATTATGTTACTACAACAAGAAAGAATATTCATATGAGTCAATATACTACATGTTTATTCATTTTTCATATTTTGTAATGATGCACAGGGACTAAATATCTCAACCGATACGAAAGCAATTATTCAGACTGATGTCTGCCGATATCTGATGTAAACTCGATGAACTTTCCGGGTTCAACATTATTTTGATTGTACACTTTTGACATTATACTGTCCATAAGTGATGTTGAAACTACATGCCATCTACATTTAAACTCACTTAGATTTTCACACCGTCGGGTTAAGGTTAGAGATGGGGTTAGGACAAGAAGATGTCATGTAATTGCAGGTCACTTCAGACCGAAGAGTCAGAAGAAGATATTTGAAAGAAAGTCTAGCAATTCTGTACTGATAGTTTGTTCGAAAGCAGGTGCAAAGTAAAATACCTTTTCCAAGTAGTACAGTAAAAGTCAAGTTAAATGTGAGCACTTCCTGAATGTTGTTAATTTATACGATATTTATTATTATTAAACATTGAAACACCTTATATACACAGATCCCGTAGTCCTCTTTTAATTGGCAGCATTGATCGTGTCTGCTTCTAAAAAAAAAAAAGTTAAAATATAATAATCTGAATAAAACTTTTTGAGATGATACCTATTAAAGGCCGACATATCGGTACATATCTATACATATTTAAAAAATGCTCAAAGGCGCCCGTGCATTAGGAGTTGACATCCCTATACATTTTTTATAAATGATCAGATTTATTAAGATTTTGCTCGTTTCCTTTTCATTTTTATTTGCGTTTCAGCGTGTATTCTATAGATTTCTATAGAAGGTGGGACATCAGCAAAAGTGATAACACATCTCTTCCTACATGTACATGGTTCTTGATAAGGATGAGGTTTCATGTGAGCTAGACTTTTGACTGTCAGCCGAACGTCTGACTCTGCTGACCCTTCTTTGATCATTTTGTATCTCTGCATTTCCAGTTTTGTGCCAGTTGGTGACTGTGTGTCACAGTCCATTAGCCTACATTCCTAGCCGGTGGACTGGCAGCTATTCCCTTCAGACAGTCTTCAGGGAAAGCAGAGGACCCATATCTAATTAAAACCTGGCTAATGTCTTATTCTTCTGTTTCCCGCTGCAATAAAACAGTCTCGAAAATGTAATGATTCCTCTCCCTCTCTCTCCTCTGTCTCTCTCTTTCTTATCTACCGCATTTAATATTATTCCATGTTTGTTCAGTGAACAGCGGCCTTATTATTTTTGAGATTTAGAGACTTCGAAAATCCATATCCCTCCAAATTAATATTTGTGTTTGAGGTGTATCGGCAATATCATTATAACCAAGGGACGACGTCACGAGTTTTTCACATCTTTGGGTTTGGTTTGATTTTTTAGGCCGCACGGAAGGTCTGGCACAGTTTTTGCTTTTGCTTTTTTACTCCCTGACATTAAATCATTCATTCTGATTTTAGAGTTTCCTTTCAAAATTATTTCAGTGGGTCACGTATTAAAATGATGATAAACTCGTTGTCTATAAAATACGGCACACATCCACCCCCTGACATGATAGTTGTGATAATGAGAATTCATTTCTGTTTTTTTTTCTCGAATTAAATAATCTTAATATTATTGAAAGAGTGTAAACATGTCAAATGAAATTAAAGCCATGACATTAAATATGTTTGAAATGTTGCATTGAAATTACAAAAGTAAAACCGAAAGTTAAATTAATACTAAAGCAATATAATAAAACCACCTACAAAGAACAAATCAACTATAATTATAGCTACAATAAAATATCATTACTCCTTAATTTATATTCTTATTTACTGATTCATAAAAATGATTTACTTTTAGTAACATTCTCCAAGTGTGTTATACTCTCAACAATTGAACACTAACAAATTTGGTAAATGTGTTTTTGTTATCTTCTATAGAGTTTTGCTACATTTCCACAATCTTATCAATGAATTTTTCATTTGGATTCAGAACAGATGCCAGTGGTGTCAGCGGGCAGTGCCCATGCTGTGTTACATTGCAGAGATACAAATAGTAAACATTTGTCAGCCAGAATTGTTTCTATAATATATTTCTGTGCACAGGCCGCTGTTTTACGTTGTTTTAACCCATATTTAGTGATAAACAGCTAGTTTTAAACAGGCTTTAAACAAAGAATTTGGCTACAGTGGGCCTCTGGGGGATCAGTCACATATCGTGCATATACACAAGCATATACACAAGCAATCTCTGAGCGAAATTCATGACCACAACACAAATACATTTCAAGACAAGAAGTGAATTAGTGTCATCTCGAGAACTCCCAGACAAAGTCTTAAGTGTGCCGAAGTCTGTCATGACAGAAGCCAAACAAACTTGTCATGTCAGTTTCAGAGATATTTTGAGTTGTGTGTATGGGTATGGTTTTGGAGAAGTATATAATATTCATGTGGTTTGTTTGTTTCGAGAGATCAAGAGCCAATGAATCATGAATGGGTGCTCGACAGTATGATAACTCATACTAAACAGGCAGCTTCGAAAAGGAAAACTGTAAATAATTGCCCATAAATAATGCTTACAGCTGCTGTAAGGCTCATTTAACAACAAGAATAATCATGATAAATGAAGAATACATGCCATAGTTTTGTATTTTCTTTCATAATTTCCACATATAAAAGGCGTCATAACAAGTTAATCTCTAGTTTCAGACTGCACCAATCCCAACGTACTAACACAAACAGAAACTTTTGTTATGTGGACAGAAGCCAGTCATTTATCAGGCCATGAAATGAAGTTTCTGAAAAACTGCAGCTGATGGGAGCGAGGTTAACATGGTCCGTTTCTTGTTTCCCACTGTCATATTCCATTACACAACATCAGCACCGCCCTCATACTGTATACAGAATGAATTTGATCATGATATTGGACCTTAGGAAAATTCCATGTACAGTACAGAAACTTATTTTATGGCCTCAGTCTCAACTTTCTTTAGTCTCGGTTTTGTCTTGTTCTCAGACTTTGTGGTCTCTGGACTTTATTTCAAGACGGCTCAACTGTGGGAATTACACTAATCTGCTATTTTATTGTGTGTTATTTGTGTGTTTACATCATTCATATGATAGGATGTAAAACGTCTGGCTTGAAAAAGGCAATCATTGACTTGTTTCTTTTTTAATTCCTTTCGTACTTTTGTTACTGTTGCTGCAAGTGAGAGAACCACAGGAGATTGTCTAAAATAAATCTGTCAACAAATTTATTTACTACATTTTGCTGAGTTTCATCTGTGTGTGGGTTCTGTCTTTTGAACACTTATTGTTTTGTTTAAGATCAAAGACTTACATTATATCTTGGGATTTTACCATTTTTTTATCGTTGACTTATAGCTATAGTTAATTTTTCTTCTTCTCAGACTTGGTCTTGTCTTTGTCGCTGAGCCTTAAAGTCTTGGTCTTTTCTTGGTTTCAGAGCCTCAAAGTCTGAGTCTTGTCTTGGTCTCAGAGCCCCAAAGACTTGGTCTTGTCTTGATCTCTGAGCCTCATAGTCATGGATTTGCCTTGGTCTCTGAGCCTCAAAGTCTTGGTCTTGTCTTGGTCTCAAAGCCTCAATGTTTTGGTCTTGGTCCCTGAGCCTCATAGTTTTGGTCTGGCCTTGGTCTCAGAGCCTCAAAGTATTGGTCTTGATCTTTGAGCCTCAAAGTCTTGGTCTTGTCTTGGTCTCAAAGCCTCTAAGTCTTGGTCTTTTCTTGGTTTTAGAGCCTCAATGTTTTGGTCTTGAACTCTGAGCCTCAAATTCTTGGTCTTGCCTTGGTCTTAGAGCCTCAATGTTTTGGTCTTGGTCTCTGAGCCTCAAAGTCTTGGTCTTGCCTTGGTCTCAGAGCCTCAAAGTATTGGTCTTGTCTTGGTCTCAGAGCCTCAAAGTCTTGGTCTTGCCTTGGTCTCAGAGCCTCAAAGTCTTGGTCTTGTCTTGGTCTCTGAGCCTTAAAATCTTCGGTCTCTGGGCCTCATAATCTTAGGATGGTCTCGGTCTCTGAGCCTCAAAGTCTTAGAATGGTCTCGGTCTCTGAGCCTAATAGTCTTATGACGGTCTTGGTCTCTGAGCCTCATATTCTCTTTCTGGTCTTAACAAGTCTTGGTCTTGTCTCGTTCTCAACACCAAATCAAGTTATTGGATAGATAAATATAGTGTAATTTAACAGGCAAATAATTGACTAAAGCTTTCTAATGAAAAATGTTGATGTTCTTTATAGAACATTAAAGATGCTTCAATCATAATTTAGTATGACATTTATTCATATCCAACATTTATTTTAAGAACAGTTGCAGGAATCCGTCACAAATAGTATTAATGCCAAGATTTTTCTACTTCCCCAAAATTGGCCAATGCAGTGAGAAGTTTGTTTTGTAAAAAATAATATATACTGCACATTATTTTCATTACAAATAACATTATTCCTGGAAAAGCGGTGCATGCAACAAACACAAAACACAACATGTACTGTACTCCTTCTGTATATTGCATGAAATGGTTTATCACATTCTGTTTCTCACAACATAATGAGAAGCATTAGCAAAAACAACAGCTTAAACCTCTCTTGTTCTTCTTATGCTTACTGCACACATTTTTTTTTATAAATTCTCCAGGGGCAAAACTATGACAACAGTTGACTAATGCCCAATATTAAAAAGACTAAATGCAGCAGAAGCACAATGCACATTACACTGCATGCCTACAGGCCTGAAATCATTAAAAAGACCTTTTAAAATACATCCAACATAAAGAACTTCTTAAACTCCAGGTGAACCGTGTTCATCATGTCATTGAAAAATCGGCATTGCTCCGCACAGGCTTTAAAAGACCCGAGCTCATAAAAGGCTATATTTTGATATATCTTTAAACCTTTGATATATCTCCAAACTTGAAAGGATGCATGTTAACACAGGTCTTATTTTTAACACACTGTATTATGAGGAGAACTAATGAGCACGGTCAGCAATCGCTACTCACCGCCGCATGTGATTTCCATTAAAGTTTGCTTCTAATTTATGTGGGTTATTCACGTAGCGGGTTTGTCTAGATTACTGTCAAACAGGGCCGAGCTGGCGGAGATCCAGCTGGCCCGAAAGGGATTCGGGGACTCGGCAGTCGTACAACAGCACGTGAAGAACAAAGAGTCCATTCATATAACCTCCTACCGCTCATCCTAATGCATTGCCGCATTTGATCAAAACCAAGAGGTTAACTAAATGTATTGTATTTCATGTTTTTTCTCCAAACGCTGCTTTCTTTAAACGCGTCTCCCATCATCGCTGCGTCCCAAACAGATGTGAGTTCTGATCCCAAACATTTGTGCACATTCACAGCTCCCATTTGCAAAAACTCGCACCAAAAACTCTCTTTTGTTTGTTGGTGTTTGTCGAGACCAAATTTGGCTTTTCACAAGCTGCGAAAGCCAGACACTTGAAGGAAAGCCGTTTGCTTTTGAAGGCAAAAGAAGTGTAAGTCATTTAATGTTAACAGCTCACGGCTTTGGAGGAACAAAGCACCGAACGCTGCAATGGCCTCCTTTCACCAGCTGTCTTTGAAATGACTGTAATGGCCGAGAACATGTGCAACGCTGCAAGGAGAAAACAGAAAAAAGTGTCAGAGTAACAAACTGTTTTCAGCTGTAAGTCCTTCACAGAATCATATACTGACCCTGTCACACAAAGTAAATGCACATGAAAGCGGCCTATTCACCCGGACGATTCATTCTCAGATATCGCTCACATTCTCTTATATCCATTGCGTTTGATTAAGCACAAGGGGCAGGATAAAATGGGACCCTTGGACAATGAGTTATACAGATGTATGGGAACCTAAGTGTTTCTTTTTATAATGTCTTATTTCGTATCCTTAAAGTCCAATTGGACAGGAGGTCTTCCAACAATGTATCCTTACAAGAGCCCGCTATTAGTGAACTTCTTTTGAGCAAAAAAACAATGAATACCTTCAGTTTACTTTTTACGTTAACTGAATAAACTTTAAATGATACTTTAGTACACTTGACTTATGCTGATTGAAGTACACACTTATAAAAGAAGAATGGTGCAGTCTTAATTTGAAGACTTGTGTCTACTCTTGTTTGAGCATTCTATTTATTTTACTTCTTTCAGTATAGTTTGCTAGTAAACTATCTATATGCATCGGAACTTACTTCTAATACCGTGTAGGTGCATTACAAATGAAAGACCTAGCTATTATTTTTGTACTCTAATTTCAATACATTGAGAGTCTTGGTTCATTCAGTGCGAAACACCTGCATGGATGTTTCATATTCATCATACAAAAACTTGGTCATGCCTGGAAGCCTTGATTCCAAAAATCACAGAAAACCTAAAGCGTCAGAATTATGTATGATTAACAAAACTATTGGAGGCAATGTCCAATCTATACACTCAAAGTATACTTTAAAGTTAATTGAGCTAAAACACATTATAATAGTAATTCTAGAACACCAATGTTAATATGCTCATGTGCCTACAAATATTCTTCAAATGAAGTATACTTATTTTAATATGGAACATTTCAAATGTTGTATTACTCTGTGAAACCATGCGATGATTCAACGGTTAGGTAGACAAAATGTAAGATTTAAAGTTATGGTCAAAAGTTGTAAAGAAAAACATGCGAAGAACGATTGATGAATGTGAGCATCTCATGCACACATGGCCAGCAGAAGTGATGAGAGTAAATGAGACGAGAAGGACATGATCATTCGGCCGCCTACAGCACAAAGCTTTGACTACTGCGGTCCATTCCCCGAAACACCCCAGACGGAGCATCCAGACCATTCATACTGCCATTACATCAATGGATATGCACAGTTCCGACCATCTGCCATGATTTCATACCAAACTCGGGCCTTAAACCCAACATCGACCAGGTCCACCACATACAATCTCCATCTCAGATGATATTAAATGTCATTTCCAGTGCTCAAACTGTACACCACAAATGCACTGCGAGATGTCAGCTGGGAAGTCTCTGATATCAAGAGAAGAAACCCCAAGAAAAGAAAAAAAATCATTGTTGTCTCATAGACTGATGATGTGAATGAACTAAAGAAAGAGAAGTCCTCTGTGGATTATACATCTAGACAACCGTAAGGCCCGACGCTTAATGATTCTGCATCTCTAGATTATTTCTTATGTACAGATCCACACCTGACTGTAACCGGTGCGGCATACAATATTCCCAAATATGTACTGTCATAACTTCAACGGACCTGAAAGAGAAATGCAGTTGGAGTTCAGCAGTGAGACTACAGACGTGATGAGAGCTAATGAGACGAAAAGATCATTCAGCAGCCTAGGGCACAAAGCTTTAACTACTGCGCTTCATTCTCTCAAACAGACCAGAATAACACAACGTCTGGAGCGTTCAGAGCACGAATACTGAGGGGAAGAGACTTTCAGCAGATTCGAACCTGCACGGCTGTTATAAAAGGATTTTCTCTCTCTGTGTTGTAAAAACTCAAAACGATCCCCATGTATGTGTTCTTTCACACTTCACTGATTTATTCACCGATTCAATTCAATTTCGATCCGCGTCCTTATACCCTGTATCCCGACACTCAACCGTGCACCCAACCGTGCATGGCCTTTAAATTGACCGTCGTTTCCCGGTCCCCACTATCTGTTTCTCATTTCGCAACGTCACTCTTCCCTATCTTGTGTTTTTCTTTTTCCCGTGAAGACGTTGGAGAAGAAAACACTGACCCATTTCAGCGCGATCAACCCGCCGATCTCAGATCCATTCAGTCTGAGTCGTGCCGATTCAGATTCTGCGGGTTAAAGTTCATGACCTCCGACCCCCCCAGCTCAGGTCGTGCATCAGTGGGCTTTCCTCTGAATGGCTCCCATTGTCCGATGCTTACGGACGGAGGCTCATAAATCTTGCATATGTTGCGTGTACGGGAGGCATTGTGGCGTAGCGAAGGCGACATCGGCGAAGGATAAATCTGCCTCTTTCTCTCTCGTCCCTCCTCGAACATCTCTGTAAGCGGGGAATGAGCTTAGGTGATCATTGTCCCGATCAGACCGGCCCTGGGATCTGTGACAAGCTGTTATTAAAAGGCTTGCAGGGATCTATCAGCAGACAGAAGAGGCTGAACCCTACACAGAATGAGCCGATGGGAGCTAAAAATGAGATTCTATACGCTCAGGAAAAATATGGCATGTTTTAAAGAGGGTTCGTCAGATTTAATATGACTTGTAGTGGGAACGTGGTCATGTTGTGAACAGCGACTCGTCATGTTGCATTGAAATTCCAAAAACACACAGTAAATTTGTACTTCATTGATTTGAGGGAAAAGGGCCATTTATAACAAGATTTCCAACATTTCAAACAACACTAAACTAGTATAATATACGTGCATTATAAATAAATATAAAAAAACATACATGCATGAGCAAACATGTCAATCTATATACATATATATACGTATATGTATGTATATGCAAATGTCATTATATATATATTTTAGTATTTTAAAATTGTATTATTTAAAATATTTTTTATATCTGTTCGTTCGTTTGATGATTGAAATCATGAAATAATATTTTGGTCTATAAAATGTTTGTAAATTAGAAAAAAGGGTTGTCGCTTACTTAATGCCGGCATGGAAAGAGTCAACAACTTATTGCATTCCATTTGCTGTCCCAAACTTTGTGTTCTACGGGTATAACTGAGCTAAATGGCGAAGCGAGCGATCAAACTACCGTACAGCCCATGTTTTCTGTCTCTTGATCAACGTCTCAATTGCACGAGTCTGCAAAACAAGAATTGTTCCAACACAAACACAAATATTTACATTGTATATGTTCTAGCAATCTTTTTTAATGATTCGCCTGAATTGGATTCTTCGCATGCTTAACATTGACATATGATGGTCAAGCATCAGAGAAGATGGATCCGCGTGGAGCACGTCTAGATCTTTTTATCGACACCATCACACAGATGTGAGTCTCATTGAGAGACAGACTAGATCTCTAGATTCATGCCGGTTAAAAGTGCTCACTTTATACGGGACACTGTTTATGTGACGGATGCCGGCTGGGTCGAGTGGTGCGGCGTATAAACCTCCATCAGGACTTTAGACTTCCTCTTAGCCTTACATTGCTGCCATCGTTTCAACTTAAAACCTTTATTTTCATCACATCCACATATTACATCCATTCCCGCAGATAGGCCTTTCATGACAAGAGCATTAACATGTCTCCATCACTCCAAGAACCCCTGTGGGACTTTAATGAGTGGAAAACCTGACACTGAGAGATCGAGGCCGGGGATGTAAAAGAAGAGAGGAAGTGCTTACTCAGCGACTGACTGTAATGATCTCACTTCCTCTGTCGACATGAGTCAACAAAACCATTCAGAGACACGAAACAACAGTTAAATATATTCATCACTGACAGACACGCCGTAAATCTTTTAATGGAGAACATGAAAGCCTCAAAGTCACAACGCTGAAGCCATCCTGTGACCTGACGAAGTGTCCAAAAGGGCCGATATCAGGAACATTTTTCAAACGTTCACTTAAAGTGCCTCAAAGACAGTCATAAACATATTATAAATTATATTTGACGAGTCTTCAACTATACACATAACCCATTAAATGTTCATAGAACGCATTATTAGTTTATTATTTACCTTGTTGCTTGGCATCTTTCCTCATCTCTGTAAACCCTCATTTAGTTCCTGACTTAAAATATAGTCCGATATAAAAATATTAGGTGATAAATAGTTGTACAAATAATAAACAAACAGTTTGAACATTTCGAAAATTACGTTTAGTTTGCAATGAGAAAACCAGAGAATATTGCAAATATCAAAGATTACATCTACCAAATTTCACAAAGGATACTGAGTGTCTGATCCGATGACAAAACCATTTTACGAAGTCTCTAACTAATTTGAAATCGGTCAATTTGATTTCGAAATGTAAGTTTGATACACATCCGCATTGGTATTAAAGTTACAGGGGTTTATAAAAAAGCTCTATTATAAAGTTCACACCGTTTATCCATCAATCTAAACCAGTTCTGTACAGTTGTAGCCTTACAGTAAACCAGTAAACTCATTTAGGATTTCCAGTAGTTTAAGCAGCTCATTCCTGGCAAACGTCTGGATTGAGTTGCTGACGGACAGACATCCTCTTTCACCTTTCACTTCATTCAAACCCACCATGAGTCCACTTCAGTTGTGCCGCATTTCTAAATGATGCCTGATTTTAGGTATAAGGCTGAGGTTTAATAGCGCTGGTTTGAAATCAGTCAAGCGAGACGTCCGCAGACCACCACATGGATGTAATTATCTCATTTCGTCCTCATTTATATCTTCCTTGTTTCCTTTTCATCCTGTTCCCCGGGTACTAATAAAGTAGTGCTTCGCATAGCGATGTCTCTTCGTCTGCTGGAAACCGTTATCCCAAATTACTGGGGATTTTGTTATCCGTTTTATTCTTTAACATCCCGACAGCTGGAATGAAACCACGCGGCCAACTTGAGACGTTTTCCTACTTGGCAATACCTTTAAAACGTGTTTTTTTTATGCAACATTATGAAGAATTCAAATAATACATTGTGAAGTCAACAAATGCGTTTCACCCTAAACAATACTTTAATAATGCGATTGAAGATGCTGTCGGGCCTTGTTTAGCGTTTCCGTCCTGTTTGAATTGAATCAAATGAGGTGTCGTCCATATGCACGTCTTAACATCGCCAAAGCAACATGATATTGTGTAAATGTCGACCGTCAGTCGGCAACATCGCGAGGTCACACGGTGGCTAGACAACCCATTAACCTGGTATTAAACCCTCCTTTAGATAAGACCGTAGCTCAACTGCCAAAAAAAAAACAAATCAGCGAAGCCATGGGATAACTGCTTAGGTATCCCTATGACATGTGAAAGAGACTGGAAAGGTCACGGGAGGTCACAAACCAGGCCTGGCTCATTTTCTGATGACATTCGGTCAGGGCAAAACACGTCCCAAATAAACATCGGAGACGGCCCTGGAGACTCTTTGTGAACGTTTCCATCTCCTCTCGCTTCTTTATGGACGAGCCGCCTTCTTTGTTCTTGAGCTGTCTGCTTTAGAATTAGGTCAACAAACCATCGTTGCCAAAATGAACTGTGAGACGAAGTCAATGAGAGGTTTCCATCGGCATGGTGTGGATTTGGTGTGGAAGATTATTGAACGTCTCTGAGCAAATACAAGCCAAGCAAGCACTGGCATAAGAGATATTTTATGCAAAACTTCACAAGAGATTTGTAATACGGATTATTATTATTATTATTTTCTTCAATATTATTTTAATTCTTATTACTGTTAATAAAAACTGGAGTTCGCAACTGATTCAGAGACCCTCCTGAAACTCCATTTCCTTCTTAATTCTTCAGTAAAACTAAGGAAACATTTGACAGTAATTGCTCAGATGTTAATTTCTTTGATAGATGGAGTGTTTCAAAGCCAGCTGTTTAGTCTTTATTACCCCATCTTAATCCTTCAAGTAAAATTAATGAGTTTGACGGAGCCGTTTACCTTTACAGTAAGTTATTCAGACACATTTCGACAGTTAAAGCTCCAATCCTTCTTTTTGCTCCCTATCTCTAATTGAAACAAGAAAAATCAGGTTACGTTGCAATATACTAGAATTGACAACAGCAGTGATATTAAAACATGTTTATCAATACTTCACCAAAAAAATGGGTTGTTGGAATTACTAGATTTGATCATGAATAACCTTTTTTACAATTTTAAGAGAAATTCTGTTCAAAAATGTATTTGATCATGTGGAACCACTGTACACAATGAAATTATTCTAACAACCCAATTCTGTCCAGTTTGTGTTAATACTACACATATAACTCGACTTGAGAGCCACAGTTGTCTACTTACCTACATTGATATTCTGAAAGTGAAAAATTGGCGAAAATAAAATAATACACAAAGGAAATCAAATTTAATATAAAATTTACTGATCACAGAGATTATGATAATGTGTTATTGGGATTTATTTTGGCCACCTTATTCGTAGAATGAATAGTTGATATCTCTGCACTTTTTATTCCGTTATAGTTTCGGCTTTATTGCAATAGTCTACGTACACATTCTTCTAGTTGTGCACCAAGTTGTTCAACTTATATTTGAATACTTTTTAGCAAACATGAACTTTTAAGGATAGTGTTCAACCACCATAAAATGGTGTACGTTAAGTGTACTTTATTAAATTAAACATGTACCTAAAATATTGGAAAATGTTGGCATATTTTGTGTAACGTATTGTACAGCCCTTTTCTTCCTAAAGAAGAGAAATATTTCCAAAAGTAAATTTTTATTTCTAAATTAAATGAAAGCAAACCACTTTCATGTCATTTCTCCTGTAATGAGTGTACATAACGTGTTAATTAATATGTCAAAAAAAGCATTTCTTTTTACATCGTACATATTTTCGTTGAGAAAAATGCATGATTAGTAAACTAATGTAACTCAAGTAGACTCAATACTGATTTGTTTTTTTTTATTGCTGTATACTTTAATTTAAAGAAGAATAAAATAAAATAGAATAAAATAGAATAAAATGAAATTTTTTCGTTATGTAAATTGAAGATAACTCCTCATTCCATATTTCTTGCCAAGCTGTTTTCGTGACTGAAGTATAGTGTATATGCACACAGAGGCAGGCTGGGTAATGCCTGACGGAGGGTGAATGTGTTTTGGCATTTCATGCCATCCTCCGCACAGAGAAAAACCCGCCCAGATGATCACTGTGCAAATGGGAAGACGTCCGTCAGAGAAGCTTTCACACACACTGCTTCTGCATGCAGATTCATATTCAACATTCACACGCAGAAAATATACAAAGACGCCAAACCCTAATTTTAAAGTGTATAGTAGCTGTTGAATTTGATATTCTTTGTTGCCATCACATGATTTATAAATGAGTAAATAAAAAATGCATTGAAAAAACACCACGAATAAAATTCATCATCAATGTTCTTTTTAAAAATGTTTAAAATAATATGAAAAAACTCGACATTAAATGCAACGTTTGTACCTACTAGGCTTTTATATTATACAAATATAGAGAATTGTTCTTTTACAGAAGTTGTGCCATATTTGTAATGTCACCATGTTGGTATTTCTGTCATTGCATAATAAAAGGCTTATATTCTTAAAATCGTTAACAATTATATTACATAATTTCTGTCTTTTATTGAACCAGATATGAATCGTCATACATGGTTTTTGTTTAAATTACGCTTATTTAGGGACTGCACCCAAGAGCACTGACCAGAGAATTGTGATTGGGCTTTGATTGACGATTGGATTGTTTTAAAGGTGGGCTTTCCTTCTCTAGAGTGACCATATTAAATATTGTATTGGCAGAGTCGCATCATGTTAATATTAGTATTTTTGGTAGTAATACTCCTGTTTTTCTTTTTTTTAGAAGTTTTCTTGTTCAAAATAGTTCAAGAACCTGTTTGTAGAGAGACGGCAGAGAACCAAACGTTCCAAACTATTAATTTACTTTTTAATGTATTTTTCTATTCAAGAAAACGCAGGTAACGAATTAAACAAGACATGATGACTCGATAACAATTTTCCATAATAATTTAGTTTTTTCTGCATTGGGACCCAGAGGAAGATCTTGAACATGCAAGTCAAAGTTCAAACTTTTAGGATATCCATGAATGTTTTGGATGCTCTTGTTCCCTTAGGCTTCTTTAGGTCTGTTTCTGAGATTATAGGCCCAAAATATCCTTAGCGTGCACCCGATGACATAACACACACAGTTATAAGCAGCTCGGCGGTGATGTGATTGGTCTCAGACTTGTAAGAAGTAGAGCCAAAACCCTAAGGGCTTGAACGCTGGAGAACAGACACAGAGGCCGTGACACCGGTGCGTCGGCTCCAGGAACCAAAAACAACTTTTTCCACATCTATCACATTTTATTCAGATCCGTCGTCTATACCTTATTTTCTCCCCCGTCTGGCGAGAACGCCGGCAATATTTCAGGTTGTGTAACAGGATGGATGTATTATTTCTCGTATGAATGACTCCTGGACCCTTACAAAGGTTCACATCGAAACAGAATTTTATTCACAGCCCGCAGAGGATTTTTGATAGGGTCCGCACTTTATTCCCCCGTGTGTGTGTTCGGTGGATTTAATCCTTTAATCCAAAATAGCGTTTGTGTTTCTGCTGCGTAGATCTCAGGTTTAATTCATTGAGGGTGAAAATAAAACCCGTTTGTTTAACTTGACATTTCCTTGAAAGTTTAAATGTCTGCTAGTGTTTTCCGTCGGTCGCTTTAAAAGCATGCACTGTAACATTGCTTTGTGTATTTGCGTGAGCTGTCTGTGCATTCGATTCTCTCAAATTATGCAAATCAAGCAACCGCACAAACATGAGCAGAAATGTAATGCTTGAAGCTTTTCCCATCGCTCAATTCCACGTTTTACAGGATGCAGCAATCTCTGAAATCGGGGTGTCGTGTTTACACCAGAAGCAACATATTAAACCTCGACATTCGTCATCTTTGTGTCTGTTAGGACGGAAACTTTGTGTCACACCGGTCGAGTTAAGCTTTAACATGCCATGTGTCTTCATGTTATGGTGATATTATGTTGTGTTGGCAATGGCGGGTAAATGGACCTACTCACTGGTTAGTGAATGAAAGTCAGATTTTTACTCTGAGATAACTGTACAATCCCTTTACTGTATGTATTTCCCATGAAGCACGTGTTGATTTCAGCATCAGGCCCATAATGACTCCCGGACTAACATAAACCGCATGCTTTCGTTAACACTCTTCTGCACAATCCACATCGAGGCGGCTCATTCTGAAATTGCTTTCTTCTCCCGCACGGCCTCCCATCTTCATCCTACACACTTGGCTTCTGGGAGGATCTTTCGGCACGGTGCACAGCCGCCGAATGTAAATCTGTCTCTGGCTTCATTCATCACACGGATGTGCACGGCGGACGAGCGGAGTTAACAGTTACCTGCTCACAAGGGTTCACGTCAGTTCACATGGGACGGGTTCGCCACGGAGAATGTTGGAAGCGAGAGATAAATAAGGGGGACAGACACTGTGCTACAGATGTATGAAGAAAACCCATCCAAGTGGAAATGAACTTCTGCATTTAAGTCTTTGCCAGCTCAGCTACAGTTTATAGCAGTGAGAACACAGCACTAGAGTATTAATCTTAGTTTTCGGAATATTGTATACGTTAGAAATATACAATCCAACAGTCAATCCGAATTTTCATGGGAACACATCAGTTTGACATCATTTAAGGTCAAGTGTGTAGATTCGGCGGTACGATTGCCAATGCAACCAGGGGCTTTGTCCGCCGCTCACCCCTCTTTTTCAAAGCACAACCGAGGCTGAGAGAGGTCAAAGGTCGTGTTTCATGTTCTATTTTTGAAGATTTTGAATGAAGACACATTTTAAGATAGCGAAACATGCCGGTTCATCATGTAAAGGTCTTCGCACACCTCTGAACATAGTTTCTCACACGTGTGTACCTTTCCGTCAACCGTTCCTCCAAACTGTCACACATTGAGCCCTTAACAAAGATGAGTCTGCAGTTTAATATTTATGCAGAAAAGGCGAAAGAGTGGCTTAAGTTACAGCGTAAAAACCGATTGCAACATCTGATCTCACGAAAACCTTCAGATGTACTTCATTCATTTTAATGAAGAAATGTAGTATTAGAGCGCGAACCCTTATCCAGACAACGGCGATATCTGCTTTGTGTTTTTAGAGGAAAGAGTGCCTCTGTAATTATATCCTGGGAGGATTTCATCTAAAAGTTCCCCTTTGGCCTCTAACAGCAGCGATGATGAACAATATGAGCCAAAACAATGAGTCATTAGTAATGAATGGAAATGAAGAGCAGTGGCAAAAGCCAAAGAATAACTTGCATACGGCCGCAGATGATTGCCGCAATAATTGCTGTTATTATTGGTTTGTGTCACAACAGGATAAACATCTTGGTGTGTGTGTGTGTGTGTGTGTGTGTGTGTGTGTGTGTGTGTGTGTGTGTGTGTGTGTGTGTGTGTGTGTGTGTGTGTGTGTATCTTTATGTCCGTGTGTGTGTGTGTGTGTGTGTGTGTGTGTGTGTGTGTGTATCTTTATGTCCGTGTGTGTGTGTGTGTGTGTGTGTGCGTGTGTGTGTGTGTGTGTGTGTGTGTGTGTGTGTGTGCGTGTGCGTGCGTGTGTGTGTGTGTGTGTGTGTGTGTGTGTGTGTGTGTGTCTGTGTGTCTGTGTGTGTCCGTGTATGTGTGTGTCCGTGTGTGTCCGTGTGTGTGTGTGTGTGTGTGTGTGTGTGTGTGTGTGTGTGTGTGTGTGTGTGTGTATCTTTATGTCCGTGTGTGTGTGTGTGTGTGTGTGTGTGTGTGTGTGTGTGTGTGTGTGTGTGTGTGTGTGTGTGTGTGTGTGTGTGTGTGTGTGTGTGTGTATCTTTATGTCCGTGTGTGTGTGTGTGTGTGTGTGTGTGCGTGTGTGTGTGTGTGTGTGTGTGCGTGCGTGTGTGTGTGTGTGTGTGTGTGTGTGTGTCTGTGTGTGTCCGTGTATGTGTGTGTCCGTGTGTGTGTGTGTGTGTGTGTGTGTGTGCGTGTGTGCGTGTGTGTGTCTGTGTGTGTCCGTGTGTGTGTGTGTATCCGTGTGTGTGTGTGTGTGTGTCCGTGTGTGTGTGTGTGTGTGTGTGTGTGTGTGTGTGTGTGTGTGTGTGTGTGTGTGTGTGTGTGTGTGTGTGTGTGTGTGTGTGTGTGTGTGTGTGTGTGTGTGTGTGTGTGTGTGTGTGTGTGTGTGTGTGTGTGATGGACTGTCATTTTTGCCACTGCATGGCATGCAAACTCACCTCACAATCACTGCTAATCACTTCAGCCTGCAGGAAAGTCTGTTTTTAATCAAAAGTGCACACCAAGAGAAACGACGAGAGAGCGAGAGACAGAAATAAGCAGAAAGAGAAACAATTCTTCGCTCAAACTTTCTTCTTTAGGTTTTCTTCTTGAAATGTTGAGTTCTAATGTATTCTAGTGCGCTTTATTTCTAGTTTATAACACCTCGTGTTAAAGGATAATTGAAGACCAATAGGTTTTATTTATTTACTTCTGTATGCTGTTTTTTTCCATAGAACACAAATGAAGAGTTTGTAAATCTTCCTGCAGAATCTTATCATTCAAAAACAGCTTATGACAATCACTAAAGATAGCAAGTGTGTAAATGTTGTTCACACTTCTGCTTTGCATTCATATTTTTAAAGAAACAGTATCTAATCTGCAAAGTTGCAAGCTTGTGTCAACACATTTGTTGTCATTTTCAGGTGTTTCAAAACAAAAATCAACCCAAAACGTGTACAACACAAACATTGTGTTAATACTTACACATGTTTAAGAGTGAGTCTACTTCAGAATGAGTCTGCGAATATTAAGAGCAGCCTTTTTCAAATGCTTAAGATTTTGTAATATAAAAATCAACCTTAGTGATGTATATAAAACGTTATATTAATGAATATATATATATATATATATATATGAATATTTTAACTGACACTTGAATTAAAATGAAATAAAGAAAAACACCAAAAATCTAAAAATATTTATGTTATTTATTTTCAACAAGAGGAAGCAATAAGACCTGTTGTTATGACAAATATCCTACTCTCCCAACAATGCCATATTTTTATTTACTATTTTTAATATTTATACATTATTTATTTACAAATTTAACTAGGGTTATATAATGTTGAATGGAAAATCGCGAACATAATTTCAAAAACGGGAAATCAGAAAACAGCATTCCAAGAATAAAGTGCACCTCATTTATTTTCTCAATACTTTATATTCTGTACGGACACAGCGGTTCTTGTTTGGTCTGTCTGATATTTATTCTGGTCTTATCTTCAAAACATCCGTATAACTGAGACCACGTGACCTGTATATTTTCATTCACAGTTTCAAAGATTTTGTCCTTGATTGACATGCCAACCATCTCACACGTCTCTTGCCAGACGCCTGCAGGTTGACACCTCTCACACTTTCTAATAGCCATATCTATGGAGGTGAATCCTTGATGATGTATCACAACCTCCTACTGATATGCTATTTAACACTCAATCTCTATTTCTAACTCTATTCTTGTTAAGCTGCTATGTTATTCTCAAAGGAACTCTTTTCCTGTAACGCCATGAAATTCAGATGTTATACTCCATTTGACCTTTAGCGTGCTCAAGCCCATGAGAAATCTTATAACGCTATCCTTATGGCTGTCTTCTGCAAAACACAAAGAAGATATTTTGAAGAATGTTGACTTGCACCCATTCATTTGCATTTGTATGTGTGCATACAACGGAAAGGGTGCATACTTCAAAATATCTTCTGCACTTTAACAACAATCATCGCAGATGAATAGAAAAGTGTATCTTAGATCGGAGGATTGTGTGCTTATCCTCACCTTTTCCGGATAAACGTCTCATCCGCATTCTCTCGAGTCACCAGCGTCAGCCGTGAGATGATGTCATGTTTCCACGGTACGACAGGAAGCCATGGTCTCCACCGGGGCTTTTATCAAGACACCTGCTTCTATCTAAATTATGCTTCGTAATTGGGCAAGAGCCTGCTGCGGATGGCAGGTTAAAGCTGATAGGGTTGGAGAAATCTCTGTCTGGTTTCTTGGAGCAGCTGCAATTAGGATTCTTCTTCATTAACTGCTCCTCCCAACAGGACCTGAAAAACACAGATTTCAGCTGCTGAAGAGCCAGCTTTGCCCGTATGAGACTGTATGTGCTCTTACATTTGTGTGTGTAGACCAGCGTGGCATTAAAAATAAACATATGGGTTTATTTGCTTGTGATAGAATGCGGTGAGCAGTAAAACTTATGCACCAATCGTGCCAAATGACATCGTGTTCTATCTAATATAAAACATATATTATACAGAACGATAAATCGAATCGCATGTGGGTCATTTCCTCTGTTAGACATTTACCTTCATGTATTATAAAACACATGATAAAGCTGTGCTGAAACAGTTTGTTTACAAAGTTGAACTCTTTTTATGGACCCCAAAATTGTATTGTTTTTATATTTTTATATCTCACATTTTTATATCTCCTCTTGACTCTCTGAAACGTGTCAATTTTACGAAGCAAATCGCTGTGAAAATCGCTGTGGGTGTGCTCCGAATGGCCGGTTAACTAGTGTAACGTGTAATGTAACGGAAATGTAACACCCCAGAAAATTATTTGTCACATCAGCGTAATAGTGGTACTGACAGACAGAGGCGATAACATGCCGTCAGTCTCTCCGTATCAATCTTCATATAAATTCAAGCCCAAACTGATACAGAAAATGATGAAGATCAGACCGAGACATAAGCTTTGCCTGTGCGATTTGATCAGGATTCGAAAAATTAATAATCAAAAGTAAGTCATCCATGTTGTCTTAAGACGTTGCGCACATTTCTGCATTAGTATTCACAAAACCACATGCGCTACACACACAAGCACGTGTCAAACATACTCAACACTTTCCTAAATATTTATACATTTCTTTTATCACAAATCAAAAACATAACATAAACAAGGAACTTTTCTATCCCAAACATTTGGGCGGATTAATTCAAATCATCAAATTTTAAGTCGTGAAACATGGGGCCGCGTGTAATTGCTTTTCAGGCAGGTCTGGGTTAGTCTTTGCTTTCATATAGAATACATATTTTAGCCTGATACTTCTATTTTTGCTATTTTAAATGTCCAATACGTGCAAAATTACATTTTTAATCAATGAGCCCTATAAAACTGTAAAGATATAGGCCCTCAAGATCTCTGTGCTCCGCAAATGAGCTGAGACTTGTGGTACCAGCTCAAAAGGGTAAGAAATCTCTCTCTCTCTCTCTCTCTCTCTCTCTCTGGAACGTTCTCTGCTTCAGTTCCTCGATGGTGGAACGATCTGCCTCTGGCTTCACGCTTGTCAGACTCGGTCTCTTTCTTCAAGAAACATTGTGTTTAAAAAGTTGTTTCTTGTATTGCTTGTAGAATGTCATTTTTTGTACTATGTCAGGATATTTGCCAATTACATTATTGAAAACTCAGTCCTAAATCATATTTAAGTTACTTAAGAGGTTTGAATAAAAAAATATATATAAAATGGAAAATTTGTTAATTATGAATTCACCCATAATGAATTGTTTCAACCCAAATGCGCAGTTCTTTCGACCCATAATTGGGTTAAATAAACCCAATTTGCTGGGTTTTTCCATTACCCAGCATTTTAAAAGGGCTCGTTAATTTAAAAGCATTTGTTCCTGGCTTTTTTTGGTGTTAGACGTTTCCCATGCATGTATTTAACATGTGAAAAAAACAAAATATCTATTCTATATAAAAGCGAATGCTCACCCACACCTGCCTGAAAAGTTTCGTGCATTTTATCTTTAAAATAAACCCGCCCAAATGATTAGGCAGGTAAAGAAGGGGTAACCTCAAACACCATCGTAGTCTTGTGAACGACCATGTCCAGGGCGATTGCTTTTTGGCTTTGCTTTGCTGGGCCTTCAAAAAATGAAAATGTCAACAATGACCGGCTGACATTTCTTGGGAAAATCAATACAGAACAGTTAAGAACAAATATTCAAGTGTGTAAAGCATTTAATCTATGATTCATTCCTGATCCCGGGGTCGTTCGAGGTCGACTTTACACGTAAACTTTCATTAAAAAGCAATTTCAACTTCACAAGGACTCACAGTCGGAAAGGTTTCATTGTTGGAGAGTTTCAGACTAACACGCGTGTTGAGAATGTTTGTCACGAGCTTGTCTTACTAGTGCATGTTGTTTTGTGAAATCTAATGCAGAGATTACATGTAAAGACAACATAAGTAGCTATTATTAGTAATCTTTCACGTAGTGATCAAATCACGCTGGCCATTCAAAGCAACTTTGTACAAATCAACTCACAATCATGTTCATTTTAACGCCGTCACATAAGGCCGTCAAAGAGCTCCTCCAGCAAGCACCAGACCCAAACCGAGAAGGGATTTCTTTGAGCGAAGAATTGCTTTAGTTTTTCCATAACAAATTAAAACGTCATTTGATCAAAGGCTTCCACGGAGCTTCTCCCGGCCCTCCCTGACGTTCACAAGGTCGTGTTATTTTACACAGTAAAAGCTATGGGTTTCCATACATGAGCCGTGTGCGGCCCTGCCGGAGTCTGAGATCTTAGGTGAGCGGCAACATGTTGATCCCAACATCACGGCCTGCTTTGTTCGCTGGCAGCAGATTCATTTCCAACGTTCCAATTTCAGCCGACTGCTTTATTTTTCCTGGCAGTTCTGCACTGTCCCTCGGTGAGGCAAACGCAAGACTCTCATGAGCAGACAGACGGATGAAACACAAGCGGGTTAGTGTCTTTGATTTGTTTCTGTGGAATCAAATACTGCTGGAGATCTGTTGAGCTCATCACTGCCGTGAGAAATGAAAACCAGGTGCCAATCGTGCCGGCGTTTAACATCGCCCGTTTTTGTTGCCAGGAGCAGGGCGTTTATAAAAAGCAGAGCTTACAGTCACCCGGTTCTCTCCCTCCGTCCTTCAACTTTCTTCCGTCTTTTTTCCTCCTGAAGTCTGAGGTCTTGATGTTTGCTCACGGAAGTAAAACGAGCAGCAGAGTGTTTCTTGGCAAGGGCGGGCTTTAACATGGCATGTTACTGATGCGCTTAAATCAAAACCAGATGACATAAATATATATAAAAAAGACAAGAGCTGGAATAAGTGCAGGTTTCTGCCACGAGGATGAATGCGTCCTGTTTGGATTACGTGTAGTGTTTTCAGAGAGACGTTATTTATGTTAAAAATTAGTAAAGAAATGTGAAAAAAATATACATGATTCACAGGGACCGTTGTTGAACCGTTTGTTACGTGAGTGTGTGGAATTACATGAAAAAAATACCCTTTTTTTACAATACATGTAAATTAACTTTTTTTTAAATTATAGATACATTTTGACTTTCATAACTGTCTTCTGTTCTCTAAACATGTCTTCTGTTTTCATAAATCTATCTCACGTAATCTAGCAAGTCTTCTTTTGAGTTCATTGGAGAAACAATTATGGTCTTTGGCAAATATCTCATTTAATGACATTCTTCAAAATATCTATTGTAACTGGAAGAAAGAGACTTATACATATTTGTATACATAACAATAATTGTTTTTTGGGGGGGTAAAAAATTCCTTTTACTATAATTACAAAATCAAGAAATGAAATGAATCAGCAGAAGATGGAGGTGGGAGTGTCAGAAACCGATATACAGGTTGAGAAAGCTTGTGATGACAAATGGAGGTTTAAAACTAAATGAAACTATCTCGAACTAAACGATAACTAAGCACGCTATATTCCTTATGTAAAGGAATCTAAATACTAAAAAAATCTCAAAAACATCATTACTCTATACACAAACAAATGTATATTTAAAAACAAATGTGATGTAAACATATATTTGATTTCTAAATAAAAACTGCATATAATAATCTATCATAATTGGTTGTTATCACAATTTGAGTTGAGACTTCATGACGTGGTCATGATTTGGTCCGTATGACTCGATCACTTCTCAATAAAATAAACGTAAGTGTAAAAACTGTAAAAACGACGTGAAGATAGTCAACCCAAAAATAGAAAATCTGTCATCCCTCACTCACCTACTTTTATTCAATAAGAATACATTTTAAAGAATGTTGGTAAATGTCAAATGGTTAGTTGAATTGATTTCGTGTCCATTATATAGAAGTGGAATAATATCTTCGTAAAGGTTTAAAATGACAAGAGGATGAGAAAATTATGACTGAATTTGTTTTCCACCCGTTGAACTCTTCTACAAGGGGAAGGGATTGTTTAGTATTACCATCAATACACTCAATTATGATATGATTTATTTAATAGATCATATATCACTGCAGCTGTTTCATGTTGTTCCTTACAACACAGCTTGCACAACTCTGATGATGCCCGCATTTGTATTGTACCCTCAAATGGGAACGAAAAAACCCGAAGCATCAGAAAGACTGCAAGTCTAATGGTATTACACCCAGCTGCAAAATTCAAGGGACAGTACACGTAACACACTAATCCCATAAAACCACGGCCTATTTTCCACTCCAATTCATCATTCCTTTAAGTGTAGAGACACGTCATTAAAAGCTCATCAGAAGTTTTGCCCAACTTCTTGGTCGATAGATGCAACTAGAACAGACTTATTACTCGTGGTCCCCTTGTTCCTGGTTTATTTCTCACCAGACTCCAGATGGATGCCACTGTCTGTTACGCACATAACGTTCGTCTCCCAGAACTTGAACAAGCCATGCGTCAAATGTTCCTGACCGTTCGCATCCGTGCAGTACATCATTGAGTCGGTTTCTGCTCGTTGGGAGCTGATCTGACGCTGGCAGGAGAGCACTTCTCACGGTCCGTATTCTCGGTTATGGTCAAGATTCTGAGAGCGATAATCTGACGTGTCCGAAAAACTGATGTCAACTCACAGGTGTCCAACTAGATCCCAGCGGTAAGAGTATCCGTGAAAATCAGCCCTCTCTAATTCAGACCAGATAGCCGAGGGAGAGAGTGGAATTTGAAAAAAGCGAGGGAAATGCTCATTTATTTCCAGGGAGAAAATGGCAGACAGTGGGGCGCCGGATGCTCGCCGCCTCCACTCGCAAAGTCTGATTCATCTCCTGTGAGTGTGGTCCATCCCCGACGCAGCCCATGCTGTTATTGATTTCAGATCCGATGCCTTTTACAAGCTTATCAGACGATGTTTTTCGCTTCGTGGGTATATCATCACCCTCGAATGACTGTCATTTTGTCCCGTATACATCAATAAACGTGACGTGAGATTGCACGCCACGAAACTGTAATTCAAACAGATGCCAAGGACACATCAGTGGTACGCGACCCAACGGTAAAAGAACAAACTGGACGTCGACCATCTGATGCCAATTAACAGCTACGTGTCTGCATTTCACACGTTTTCAATCCTAAAACACACGGACGGACTTGTACAATTTTACATCATACCCACCCCGGCCAAATTACCTTTAAGGCTTCGACCCTAAATTCACTTTAAGGAACCCGTTGCTCTGCCAAAGACTGACTTCCTCACAGCCATCTTAGACATCCGATACAACGGTTATCCTCGCAGATATCTGACCGTCTGCTACACGAATATCCAATTGAAAAATCAACCGAATTGACCTCAAGTGAACTCGCTGGCCTTGTGCGCTTTTTGTTTGTTATTGCTGGATCACAATCTGCACTTGCTCCGGCATTTAAATTCACATTTGTCCCACGGCTGGGATCGAGCCGCGAGTAGACTGCATTGAAGACAATTAAAGCGCTCTCGGCTCGAGATTGTTGAAACCCAGAACCCTTTGTGTGATTCAGAGGAGAAGAGGGGTTTGTCATCTCAACCGTATTTACAGAGTCGTATTCCTGACTGTAAGGGTGGAGAGGTGAACTGCGGCACGCTCGCAGGAGTTCGTCCTCTCTGCTTTGTCTCGGCTCATCTTTTGTTCCTGCGACGATAAAGTGAGTATGGAAGAAAGAGACAGACAGATGATGGAGAAGAAAGAAGCGCCGCTGGGAATCAAACGCACGGTTTATTTATTAAACTTTTAAGACCCTTCACGTCCCGTACTGTTGTTTGACACTAATCTGTTGGCATCAATTCCTAAATGTTGAATATCTTGTTGCACTGTAAATTCCGATTATGTCAAAGCATAGAAGTTGGCGCAATAGGTAATATAACACAGAGCCCAAAAAAAACATACCACTCCATCAGCTTTAAAAAAAAAAGGCTTTGGTTATTTAATAAAACAGAGATATTCTCCGGTTGGCCGGTTGCTTTATGAGGAACGGCCACGCAATATATGGTTAATATCAAAATGTAGAAAAGATACTTTAACCTTCGCTGGTGTAAATGACGTGTGATCCGATCACAGACCTTTCAGAAAACATATGAGCAAAACATCTGCCACAATTTCCACATTTTAACAACTTTACATCATTTGAAACTTCTCCAGAGGTAACAAAAATATTCCATAAATTTACTCAAATATCATTTTATCCTCCAAAAATTGAAATTAGTGGTAAACGTCATGACGTCTCTTCAAAGTTTAGTGATGGGTGCAACTTAAACGGCTGCCAGAAAAAATATGCCGGATGATTGAGTAAAGCTGCTGATCAATCCCATTTAGCTATAAATACATTTATGATAAACAATGATGTGTAAGGATGTTTGACAGACCAATTTTAAAATTAAAAAGGAAAAAATCAATTGCAATTATTAAAATATGACGAATGTAGTATATACTTGTGGTATCACAAAAGTTGAACGGATGGCTCGGTCAAAAGTGGAAATTGTGTCATCATTTACTAACCCTCTCGTTTAAACCTGTATGACTCTCTTCTTCAGAACACAAGAGATATTTTGAAGCATGTCGGTAACTGAAAAGCAATGCGCTTCATACAACAACAGCACACTTATTTGATCTAGATTACAGTACACAGTTACAGTTGGAAAAGAGTACAAGAATGTTTGCAATAATCACCTTCATTTACAGTCTAGTCCGGCTATGAATAGGACCTTTGGATGAAGGACAATTCCCCAAGCAACACATTTCCTATAAATGTATAAAATTACACCAATAACCTTATCAATCCCCCTTCACATAACGTTGGCACGCTGCATCCCATCCTGCAGGATCTTTATGAATCTGCAGTCGGCCTCATTTACAGCCCAGACTTGGCGAGGTGAGAAGAACCGTCATCAATAATGCTCTTTGATCTGGGCCAAAGAGCGGCCACGCGTCTCTCACACACACAGCCAGACTACGGCTAGAACCAGGCCTGCGGAACATCATCCCGAAATCCCAACCCGGCTCTGTTAACGCAGCGTTATTAGAAAGCAATTACAGGAATCGCTTTCACCATCTCCAGTTTCCTCATGAATCAAAGTCTGCTCTTCCACTGTGAGACGAAGAAGGCATACTGTTATTCTGAATGACTATTTCTGGATCTTGGTTCGGTTTCCCTACGGCATAATGAACAGCAATCATTCATAACACGCCGGCCGATGCTTACGCAACGTTTTCATGAATCAGACCTGAAGCAGGTGGGCCGAGGCTTTGTCATCAACAACCGCACCAGATCATGTGTGGGCACATACAGACACTGTATGCTTTTTGGTTTGTTTTCTAGGCAACAATACTTAGACGAGAAATATATTAATAAAAAGCAATTGTTTGCATATTTCTTTAAATATTCATCACCGCTTGTTGCCGTGCAACAGCCACTTATCTCGGAATTGATTTATACGACTCTTTGAACGGACATTTAAGTGGGTGTTCTAAGACGTCTGGAGATGTCAAGACGGAGGAAACACAGTATCGGGAACGAGCGACCCAGCAAAGCACCAGGGGAAATACACAATTTTGCACTTTTAGACTGCCATCAAGAGGCCGAAGGGTCCATTGCAAAAGCATGATCATTGCACATCATATACAGCTTCATTGTGTGGGTACAAATATATAAAAAGCGTAGAACGCCGTTTTTACTTTCATATTATGCGTTTGTTTGAGCAGTACATGGATGACATCCAAAAAGAGAAATCACAACTTTAATCTCAAAATGAATGTCATTATTTCATCATTGGCAGAAGGTGATTTCTCCATATCAAATATGCCACATAAATTAGAAATCCTTTCATTCTTCCAAGCACACTTAAAGCGATTGTGTTGCAAAATAAGAGAAAAATCTTTTATCATTTACTCAAGTTGTTCAGAATCACAGAGAAAGATATTTAGTAGAATGCTTGTACCCAACCAGCTTTTGGACACCAGGAACTTCTTCGTATGAGTATTCCCTCAAAAAAATGTGTCAGCCTTTTTTAACTCATAATGTTTGGGTGGATTTTTATGTTTAAAAACATTACATTCGTTAAGTGATTGGCCATTTTCTAACCTGGTTTTGACGTAGGCCCAAGAAACGATCGGTTTTAATGGTCGTGTCGCTTTAAAGACTTGAAATTTAACACCCACTGCTAGGATTGGATACCAGTTTAAAGTTGTGTAGCAAATTTGGAGGTTTTGTGAATCCGGTTACACACTTAGGTCACACATAATCCCAACATATCAAGTTGTAAGTACACGCTTTGGACAAAAGCGTCTGCTAAATGTCTAAATGTAAATGCAAATAGTGATGCGTAGTACAGATAAAATAGCAGCGGATACCGGTCCGCTTCAGAATTGATGGCGAAGCGTTTCTTTTTAATATCAGTTTATTGCACACTTTTCATACCTTTCACAGACGCTTATAGCTTACCCAAGGGAGGCAAAACATTTGCAACATAGTTTCTATAAAATCATACGTAAACTGGGCTACAGATGGATGATGTTGTTCTGTAAATTAGGGGTTTATTGACCATTGACCTCATAGGTAAGAACATTACTCATCCGATGGATGATGGGACTGGTTTCAATAGAAGCTGAAATCTCTACAATGCAGAATGACCAATGTTCCAAATGATTTGTCAACGGCCTCTTTAAATGGGATGATTTTACTATCCTCTATCCTACAATGGTTGTCAATGGGATCCAAGAACTATTTGTCCAAATATCTTTCTCCGTGTTCAACCAAAAATATATATTTATACCCGTTTGGAGTGTGAGTAATTGGGAATTTTCCTTTTTGGGTGAACTAACCCTTTAAAACAATTTGCACAGTCTACATAGCTCAACCTAAATGGGTCAAAGAAAGCCCCTGATTGTAAAGACTCAGACCAAGAGAGAAATGAATGCTTTTTTAAAAGCTGGGTGACGTTTATTGTTCTAACCCGAGGTCCTGGTCATTATGTGTGAAAACAACACGTGTCATTATTCAGATGTGGAGCACAGGCTCATATTGTACACGTGTGGAAGTGGTTAAGAGGAAGCTCAGCGGTGGGTGAAAACGTCTTGACACAGAGGCCGCTTGTTTTGGGGTCTGAGGGTTTGGGCATGGGTGGGGTAGGGGAGATTTCCAGAGACGTGAACCAGAGCCTCTGGCTGTTATTATATGTATCCCAGGGGAACGTTAGGTTTGGGTGGCGAGAAACATCCTGCGGATCAACACTGACATAGATCTGCACATTTAGTCTTTAAAATATGGCCATCATAATACAAGTCTATTAATCATAAATCTATGGCTTATTTATGTGAGCACATGCAAATGGATTGTGCAATAATGGGATGTCATATTGCATTTTTTAAGTAATATCACACCTCTCCTAAATATATTAAATGTAAGAATAATAATATTTTATAAATACGTAATAATATTGTAATAAATAATGGTAAATCCCCCCAATAAGGCTTTTATAATTTTTTTATAAAAGCGTATTCAAATAAAATTATATTACATTTCAGATTTAAAACAATAATTTTACCCATTTAATTATCAACTTATTTTATTTGAACAATGTGTATTTGACAAGGCTCGTTCATATGACTTTTTCCTGGCGAGAAACAAATATTCTTAGTGACTAACCTGAGACCATTTAACATTTATTTCTCCTGGGCATTAATAAGATTAAATGAAAAGCAAACTGAAAAATGTGTCCTTAAGAATCTATGAAGAGATCTCAACAATGTCTCAAACCAAGCTCAGATCTCTCAAGCCTGCAACCAAATCAATTGAAATAAAACACGAACTCCAAATTTCTCATTGAATTTGACCAAATCTAGATTTCATTCTCAGATGAAGCACCTGCATTAATAACACCACAGACTGGATTTCCAAACATATCATTCTTATTTTTGACGTCCCCTCTACTGTTGTAACCCGGGTTAAACTTCACATCGGCCAGTATTTGGATTTATATTAGGTTCACTATATAATTCCAGATTAATGCCAAATCCCCCTGTTTACTCGGATGTTTGAAGCATGCAAAAAAGCCTATCCAGCCATGAGTATAAGCCTCCAGAGCTCAAGGCACAATCCTTTCCCTTCCCGAAACCAAGAATGACTTTCTACTCGAACATCTGTATGCATTTGATAAAATTCCTCCTCTGGTTTGGTGACCAATGCGATTAACAAGCGTCATTATAAAAGCCAATTTATTTATAAGGTCCCTTTAAAAGGACTTATTTGCACTGCATGTGCGTCCTAGAATACTTTATGTTTGTATATGCATGCGCGTTCATTTTGATCTTGGGTCATGCCAGTGGTACTCACACTTTTCTGGCCGTGCCCGCTTTAGACCTAAAGAATCTCGTGCCCCCCAACGAAGCCCCCCGAACACCTATCTCACCTCAGACTTACAAATAATTTCACAACACATAATGAAACATTTATTCCATTTGACAAACAGACCATCTTTAACTCCATATCTTTTTTTTTTTTTTTTCTTGTCTATCTACTGATGGGCTGGTGGTTTTTCATGCTTCAATGTGTCAAGACTAACATTTGTGTTTGCATTAACAGCATCAGTAAGGGATTCTTCTGCTGAGACCGGAACTTATAAAAATGATATCAAAAACATAAAAAGTTCACATGAAGTTCACGTCAGCTTTGCTTTCATTTGACAAGCATTTAATGTCTATCTCTCCGGCAGCCGCCCACAGTCTCAGAGCAACCAAATACATTTCATCTTAATGCTCAGAGTAGACATCGCATCAACAAAAGGATTCGAGCTGCAAGGTTTTGCTCTTTAGAATTACCGACTTTAACTTATTTGTATTATACTCCGAACTGTCGGCATTCGTGTACTGTAGTCTGAAGCAAGCATCTAAAGCTGAATACAGAAACTGATGTTAAAGAAAAGTTTTCTAGTTGTTATTTAGAAAAATGTTGTCACACTGATGATTTAAATCGTCTTTGTCCTTCTTACACCCTTGACCTCCATACATGCCTTTTTTTATTGAATTTTTAATCGATGAAATATTGTATACAATACCTTTTACTGGTAAGAGATTTGCATAAACCCATTAATTTATTTAACATATGATTTATGAGATATGAGGTTTCAGAGGGACAATAATAATATGAATGTTTAAGCCGCACAACTCTCGAGATCCATTCCTTTTATTTCATATTTGAATATGATTATGATGTTATAAAATAAGTGTCTCTCATGTTATTTGTAAAACATGTTTCTGGAGAAATCCACAAGATGTCAGCACTGCCATGTTCTTCTCAATTACTCGGGCCATCGCAAGTAACCTTTATCTCAATGGTTAAATGAGTTTTGTTGGCGCTGCATCAACAGTAAAATAATCTTTGTATATTTGTGTGCTTTTTCACCACGGCAGAAGTCATCGATCACCTTATGACATTGAATGTATATTTCAGGTTGATGGTCTTGTTTTTGCAACAAGCTTGCATTTACATTTACATTTAGTCATTTAGCAGACGCTTTTATCCAAAGCGACTTACAATAGTCGAGCTTCAACGGTGAATCCCTACGAATCCAATCCAATAATCCTCATTGACCATATCTTTTTTAAAGATATCCAAGGATCAGAATTATAGAATTTGATCTCCTTATTAAAGCAATAATGGTTCTCCTAAAATCTTTCGAAACACAAATCCTCGGTAAAAAAGTGTTTGGCAACACAACTGCATGTCGTTAATTAATACATTTTAACTAGACAAGAGAGTTGTGTAGCTGAAATCATTACGTCCTGACACACACATAAGATTTAGTGCGTTGTCATCTTTTATGACTTCACAGATGTGACACACAGATGACACTTTCGGTGCTGTTGAGAGATTTGGAAATTCTAACTTTTATTAAAATGTTTAACACAGGAGATTTAAAAATAAACTTGTACTGCAAACATTTTTGATCTAGAATTGCTTGTTTACTGTTCCACATGAATCATAGCCAATGAATGACCATCCCCAGTAAATCATTATGCAGAATAAAGGTTTTTACTTAAAACATGTCTATGTGTTGGGCATAAAAGCGTTGTTGTATGGGAATCTTTATGAATACATCCATATATTTCAGAAAAATATCAAATTAAAACAAAAAAAAAGTTTTAATATTTCCTAATTAGATTTGTACATGTGACTTTGTTAATGTACAAACGTTTTAGGAGATCAATTTTTCCACGATTTTGATCTTTCTCATCGCATTTATCTGCTTAAATTGTTAGTTTAAATGAAATAATATTAAATGTGGAGTTTTTGCATTTGTGCCCATATGTTCTCATAGGGTACCTTATAAATCTACGAGACGTCTGCTGTCAGATGTCATATAGACCTCTATGACATGTCTGTGGTAGGGTTACACAATTATGACAAAAACCATAATTGTCGATTATTCAGCGTGATATTGTAGTTACAATTCTTATTAACCATTAATACATTTTAAATTGAACTTTTTTGAAATGTTTTATCTTTCTGTGAAGCAGCTACCTAGTAAATTCCAAATATTCAAAATGAAACAATATAGTATAAATAACAAATAGTTATGTCGTTTAAGGAACAAATCCAAATGAATATTTGAAGGAGGCTTAAATTCAGAAATGTTACAATCGCTGACACTGTACTTAGTATATAGATATACAACCAAAACACACAGATATGAACACAAATAGACAGCTGTAATTAAGGTTGTTGATGATTATGTAATTGTTGTAAAAAATGTGACACAGCTAATCCAAAAGAGACGTGAATAATGCGATTGTCATCACTCAGGCCAGAGGAACATATTTTTAAATTACTCACATACAACTCAACATTTTTTGCAGTGTTTCTGAACGTCAAGCAGGTAAATAAGATTGTCATCTGACTGTTAAATAAAAATAATAAATGCATATTATAACGCCTTTAAATCAAAACCTATACTACCCTGATACAGTACGACTTCATCTCATGTGATTAAAAGCGATCTTTGTCATTTTTTTTGCTATTTTTCATGTTTTGCTATAGCCGTGTACTATGACAGCAAACAAATATTGAGTTTGAAAAATATCGCTCCTTCATCTGCTGTGCAAACCCTTACAGTGTGGCGTCTTTTGTCCGCTCCTCCGCCATTACCAGAGATTAATACTCACTTAAACCCTCTTCATCTTCATCACGAATAAGCAACCTTCCATATGAGTTACATATACATTAACTAATCAAATCATATGTAATTGTTTACCCAACAACCAATCAACTCTACAAAAGCGGGCCTATGGGCCGCAGCCCAATCAAACCCGGCCATGTCTGCAGAAATGGATGCACAACGTCTCTGATGCTTCAAACACCGGATCTTCAGCAGACATCTTACGGACGTGTCTGTGCTATCTGGGTTCGGCTCAGCACTTTTCACTTGTCGGAGTTGACGGGTCGTAAAATGCATTCGTTTTAACAACGAACAAGTCGTTTTGTGACCAGGTATCGTGCGGCACCCTTTCATCCATATCGATAGATGTGAGCTTTGATGAGCATCACAACATTCAGACCTCATCTTCCCTCTCTGTGCATCACAAGGTCTTTCTTCAGGTGATGTAATGTTCGTCTTCCAGTCCAGATAAACCAGAGGAGCTTGCAATTACTTTTTGCATTGAACGTGTCTTGGTTTGACCAGGACTGATTGATTCTGAGAGTAACGGCAGTCGGGTTTATTGCATATAGCTGAGGCTTGTAAATACTCTTCTTTCATAAAACTATAATGGCATTGTCTATGGCACAACAGCATAAAGAATTGAACAATTGAGGTATGTGAACGTGATGTGGGACTTCACCTGGGTTCAGTTCCTGCATGCTAAGTGCTGTAATAGTTTGTCTAATTTCATAACTAGAATATTATAATAAGTTCATAGAAGGTTGAACGTCGTTCATGTATATCTCCGTCTTTAATAATTCATTAAGGAAAGGATATCATTTACGTCTTGGTATGATAACTGATATTATAATAAGATGGTAATGATGACCGATGCAATGTTTGGGATGAAATCATTTGACATGTTTGTTTCAGAAAAGCTCTAATGCAGTCGATGGGCCCCATCGATTTCTTTTTATTAGGTTAAGTGTTCAATTGAAACCCCGTCTCTTCTGTCACGCGTTTCAGCGCTCAAGATAGATGCTCTTTCGAAAAAAATGAACAAAAATGGCCGTAAATGTGAACGTGATAAATGGTCACATTAAGATGTATTTTGGGACGTGCTGTAACCTCTTTGCATGATGTCATAAAACTTTGAGAAGGTTTTGAAGTGGAAAGAATGAGAGATTAACAAAGGCCTGTTAAAACGGGTGCTCAAAGGACAAGGCCATTGCCTTTCATTTGTTTAATGTCTGTTTGAACAAAAGGATTGACATCTTTTAGGTGAACGTGTGCGTGTGTGTGTGTGTGTGTGTGTGTGTGTGTGTGTGTGTGTGTGTGTGTGTGTGTGTGTGTGTGTGTGTGTGTGTGTGTGTGTGTGTGTGTGTGTGTGTGTGTGTGTGTGTGTGTGTGTGTGTGTGTGTGTGTGTGTCTGTCTGTGTGTGCGCAGGGAGAGACTTTGGACAACTTTTAATGTGGTAATAAAACCAGCTCTCTATAGAGGTCTGAAGGGCGTTTAGTGCAGTAAGATTTCTCAAATAATTGCTTTTCCCCAGACTCGCATGGCCTACCGAAGATGAGCTCTAGACATTCAGGCTTATTAGCCGTAATTATAAGTGTACCGTATATTACGTTCTCACACAGCTGACAAATGTGCGGACATGTGCTATCAAAATGTTAAACACTTGGTTCAAGTGAGCCTAAATTATATTGCCTGTGCCACATAAACTTGTGCATTTAAGTTATGCACGAAAATGAATTACAACATGAAATCTCTGAGGCTTTTCCTAAATCATTTCCATCCTTGGACATCATTTCCAACATGGAAGAAAGATTGAAGTCGCACCTTCTGCAGTCTGCCATTTTCATCATGTGATCACTGCCGCGGCAAAGTCACATGACTATTTTGGTGCACATTTTATAAGGTGACAATGGTTTATTCTCATCTTTTCTCGATTTGTGTTTAATGAGTATGTCCGTATTTGTGCACATGTTTTTTTTTTTTTTTATATTCCAAAATGCATTAAAATAGGCAGATGTAAACAGCTTATGTATATTAATTGGTCAACAATTGAAATATTTATTGATAAACAATTAGAAATAGACCGAAGTATTGCTTTGACTGATTTCGGCCTATTTAATCTTTCGTGTTTGCCATGTTTGGCATTTTATACATAAACATAAAACTACGCTGTAAAGCAAGAATTTGAGACATAATAATGTAATTTATCTGCTGGAAAATGTTTTGTACCTGGTGGACATGGCAGAAAAATGTAATGGTAAGTATCAATTAAGTTTAAATATTGTATTTATACTAAGCCATTTTTAGCTGTTTTCCAGGTAAGTAATACAGAATATTGTTCATGTAGTGTTACAAGTTTACAGAATGTCTCTCATCAAAGCTTTTGTGTTATATTGACATCGGCCAATAAAAAATCCATATCGGTTGACCATAAATTAATGAAGGTGAAATGAAACTGAAACTGAGTGAATCAACACTGTTATGTAATAAGGAAACATTATATAATTGCGTATTCTATTTGTCACATTTTAAATTAAATGTAAATACCTTGTGTCTCGTATGTATAGTTTTCAATTGATTCACCTTTTTTAATTGTCATACAATGATTCTAGATTGTTCTGTTAAAAACAGATATGAAAATAGTTAGTGCTTTGGTGTTCTGTGTGTAAACTGCTTTAGGTTGGCACCGGTTTTTCTGAGATGTCATACAAAGACGATTAAATTCGATTCTCCTGTTCATTGATTTCAATCTGGTACCATTTAGTCTCTATGGAGCGAGTGTTTAATTTCCAGAAATGGCATTGTGACAGATCCTGGTGAGCTAGTGTTACATCTGGCACATTATCATACTGAGCTTCTCCGGCCTCTTTTTCCTTCGCACATGGGAACGATTATTTTCCGTACTTGACAATGTCCTGTCGTTTTAATGCCCCCTGAACCCCATTTCTGGGGACAACTGGAAATTTGCCCACATACACCTACTTAAAATTCGCCAGACGTTGTTATAGGGTATATTATCTGTCTTTTTATTTCCGTTTAGATAAAATTTCCGAGTATATTAAAATCATTGAGAGCAGAACATCCACTACTGTCAAAGATGTAAGAGTTGTGTACTGGGAGGTTGTCAACGAATGGAAAAAAATTTCTGGGTAAGATGTTTGTCAAAATGTCTTGATTTTACTGTAACAGTTGTGATTTAAACAGTTAAGGCTATAAAGCAAGAAACCAATATAAAACTTGAAATAGTGCGTTCAGGTTTATCATGGATATCAACACTTAATGAAAGAAGTTTATGCAAGCGTGCTTTTAGAATACATTCTTTAAACTAAAAGTAATAATACTCTAAAGTAGTTGCATTCTGCTTTTATGCACTTTTTTTTACAAACAAATGCACCTAAATATTATGTGATGTATATATGTGTAAAAGTATATGAAGCAAGACAAGGCAAGGCAAGTTTTATATAGCACATTTCATGCTTTTCACGAGAGGAAAATGAAAATAGAATAGAAAATTATCATATAAAATAAAACAAGCAATTAAATTTTTTTTTACAATTATTAAAACTTGATACAAAATGTTGAAAAAAAAATTATAAAAAATTGTTATAGATAAAGTATGGTGTAGTCAGTTTGACGAAGCAAAGTGCTCATGTAATAAATGCAGATCTAAACAGATGAATTTAGAGTCTAGATTTAAACGTGGCTGATGTTTTAGAGCATCTGTTCTCCTGGAAGCTGGATTCAACTGCATGCGGCATGATAGTTAAAGACGGAGTCTCGTTCTTTCGTTAGAACACCTTTGTGTTTCTAAATGACTTGATCCCGATGATCTGAGTCCTCTGTCAGGTTTATATTCAGTGAGCAGATCTGTCATATATTTGGGTCCAAGACCATTGAGTGATTTATAAACAAGAAGTTCTTTAAATATGACCTAAGGACTGGTGAGATGTGCTCAGATTTTCTAGTTATAGTCAGAATCCTGTCTGCAGCGTTCTGAATGAGCTTCTTGGCAACATCAGTGAGGAGAATAAATGCAATAATCAACCCTGCTGGTGATAAATGCATGAAAAAGTTTCTCTTGAATTGATTTGTTGTTGTTTGAACCCTAGAGTTTAGGTATGCATTCACCCTGAGAAATTCATCTTTGTTTTTAAATGCTATGACCTCGGTTTTCTTATTGTTTAACTGAAGAAGGTTTGGGCGCATCCAACTGTTAATTTTCTTCAATGCGTAGGCAAAGAGAGTAAATCGGGATATTGTCATTTCTCCTAATGGGCTATGGAAATCTAGATATAGTCTGCATACCTGTGATATGTTATTTGATTCTTTCTCATGATCTTTCTCTTACTTAGTGGGAGTATGTAAAGGCTAAACAGCAGCGGTACTAGAATTGAGCCTTGTGGTACTCCACTTGTCATGGATGTCCACTAAAACTCATCTTCTCCTATACTCTCATAATAGAGAATAATTAAGTAACTACATCATGGTTTATACGTAGTTGTGTGAACAGCGTTTTGTTAACTGAGCTTACTCAAAGTTTTAGTACAAATGCCAAAAATACAGATGTTGTAATTTAGTTTTCTAATGTTATAAACTAAAACTCAAACATTGTTACATAAGATCCAACTTTTTTATCTAAAAGATGATGCTTGGTATGGCATTTGAGTGTGTGGGAGAGGATCTACACTTAGACATTTAAAACCGTTAGATAGGGCGTTAGAGAATACTTCGGGGATTAAAGGATAGTTCACCCAAAAATTCTGTCATGAATTACTCTTTAGTTATTTCATACCTGTATAAATGTCTAAACGAAGATATTTCAGGATTGCACCCCAGAGGTTATGGGGTTATATCTTATGGTAATCTTAAAAGATCCATGCTAATCAGTATTGTCTAAAAATCGTTTGTTTAAAAAGGTTCTTCCAAATAACTTTCTCTGTGATTATCGAATCAAGAAATTTGAATTGAATAAACAGTGAGTAAATGATGGCAGACTTCTTCATTTCGGGCAAAAGATCACTTTTTAATACACTTTTTAATTTATTAACTGTATGAATTGTGCTTATTTTTGTAACATATCATTTTTCTAAATATGCATTTATTGTAGAAATTGTATGGCTTTATCTACACTTAGTCTATTCAATTGCTGAAATAACATTTACATTTAGGCATTTAGCAGACGCTTTAATCCAAAGCGACGTACAAAGAATCGAGGACACAATGAAACACTGGAAAGCGTAGACAACAACCGGTGAACAAGTGTTACAACGAGGTTACTAACATCTACACATATTTGACTATGATCTCAATATTTGACATGGCCTCAAACATTAAATATCAAAGACATATAGTAATATTTTCACCGAATGTTCTTTGCGTTGAGTGCATAGGATCATTTTCTTTAGAAAAACTTATTCTCTCACTACTCTCTCCCATTTTATACAGGAGCATGTATGGTTCTAGGTTGCAGCTCATGGATGCTGTTCCTTTAAGAGTTCATCTGTCGTGGAGTGATTGTGAGAGGTTTAAGTCGTCCGCCGGAGGGGTTTAGTGCAGCTTCAGTGCAGGATTCATTCAGGATCACACTCTTCGTTCCTCCTCAACATCACAGACAAACTTCCGCAGAACACTGCTGAAACTTTCCCACCTGGATCTGAGTGACATGACCGAACCGGCCACAATAACCAGACCCCTGATATCCTCCAAACGGAATAAGAGCATCAGAAAGAGTTCCAGACGGATTTATTCCCCATACCAGGATGATAACGGGTGAGATTTCCAAAAGAATTCTGCCTGGTTTAATTCTAAAGAGAAATGGATGGACTCAAATAGCCTTTGGTGTTCATGGACGGCTTTATGAGGAATATTTATGATGTGCTGCATCTAGTAAGCATTACATTTTTGGGTGGTAGAAAAGGAACCTTGTATTGTTTTAGAAAACAATCTTACATGATGTCATATACATTGAGTCACATCACCACTGGCATATTAGAAATTAATGTATATTCTGCATGCTCTCCTTTTGGATGTATCAGATGCATTTTTGTATATTAATTCACATACAAACTTTTACTGGATGGAACGTTCAGCATAACTTATAATCACATAAAACTGAGAATACTTTTGTCATTTAATATACAAACTGAACTAGAGGAGATACAGCTTTGAATCCTGATTAACATGGGCGGACTGTAACCAACATCATAAAAGTTGCAGTCATTTTTTCATTCCATCGCTTTTTCATCCGGTCCACGTAAAGAGACTCGATATCCAAATGAAAGTCCACCACTCGCATCTGTACAAGGTTAACTGTTACGGATGTGTTTGATTGTGTTTCAGACCGTCGGATGATGAGGATAAAGATGGAGAGAGGGTGGACAGCAACGATCCAGAAGAGCTCTTCCAGAACATTCAGGTTCAGAAGGAAATCATCGCCAACATCCGAACCAAACCCTGGCCCATACGACGCAAACTAAAAGTGCTCAAGTAGGAACTGGCCCGGTTTTTTACGACAACAGTCGGCTGACATGAATGGAATGAAAATAACGATTTTTGAATTATGAAGCCATATTTATAATTCTCTATTGGAGAAGGTTTGAGACGAGGCCAATGTTTGTACAGCATTTCAGATGAAGATTAGATAGATCAATCTGAGCATAATTCAACTCCATTATGGAAATGATCGTGCTTAAAAAAATTCATCGGAAAATGTTTCAAACTGATTTTAATGGTGGAGAAAAGCATCCACGCATTAAACCTATAGTGTAAATAACAATTTATATTCGGTGCTTAAAAGCGGCGACCCTAGTTTACAACACAACGCCTTGAGAGCAAACTAAATTAGCTGAGTAATTATTTCATTAGCCCGACCGGCTCTTTCTCATTTCACTGGGTGCCATTCGTTCCCCGCTTTCAAGTAGGGGGGGGGGTCGAAAATATTCCTCAATGCCTGGCAAAGCCGTAATTATTTTTAACATGAAAACCTCAGGACGTTTTGACTTTTGCGAGTGTTATGAGTATGTTTGAATGTTCATAGATGATGTCAGCACGACTAATGTTTTTACAAGCGCATTCATTTATGAGGTGTGACGATGGCTCATGCTACATTTTATGAGCATTCCTATAATGTCCGGATGACCGCACGTGATTACATACACCCACCTTTAGAAAAAATCCATTTCCATCTGTATTTGTTTGATTTCTCTATTAGGTTGCCATTACATTTTTATCACTTAATGTAAAGGATGTCGCCTTCCTATTTCATATTTATTGATTCAAAAATACTGGAATTGTTTTAATGGCTGTAACCTCAATAAAAGAGTAATGTTTAAGACCAGCAGGGCATCTGTGTTGGTCCGGCTGGTTTACACTTGGACTGAAGGTTCTCTGTATTGGTTTTCAGGCAGGCTAGAGAGATTGTCCTGAAGTTTGAAGGCAGATTGACCAGGACACGAGGTTACCAGGCAGCCGGGGCTGATGTAAGTTGAACACTACGTGTTTTGCCAGATAAAAAATATGTGGTGAAATCTGGACATACTTCAAGTTTAATTCAAGTCAAATCTATCCTTTCGCCCATCTTCACCCTGACAACTGCATAGCAATCTCCGGGTAAAGCAAAGGAGATGTGAATTTTACCGTCCATCAGTCTACTTTATATCTTTTTGACCCATCAGTTCACATTCATCTTATACTTCACCTTAGCAACTGCCTAGCAACCACTTGAGAAACAGTTTTGCCATCTTTCAATCCACCCATTTAACCTCTTCAGTTAACCTCTTCAGTTATCCCCTAATACATCCAACCAACCAACAAACCAACCAACCAACCAACCATCTAACCATCCAACCATCCATCCAACCAACCAACCAACCAACCAACAAACAAACCAACCAACCAACCAACCAACCAACCAACCAACCAACCAACCAACCAATCAACCAACCATCTAACCAACCAACCAACCAACCAACCAACCAACCATCCAGCCAACCAACCAACCAACCAACCATCCAACCAACCAACCAACCAACCAACCAACCATCCAGCCAGCCAACCAACCAACCAACCAACCAACCAACCAACCAACCAACCAACCAACCATCCAACCAACCATCCAACCAACCAACCAACCAACCAACCAACCATCCATCCAACTAACCAACCATCCAACCATCCAAACATCCTTCCAACCATTCATCCATCCAAACATCCATCCATCCATTTTTGCTAACAGTCCTTCCTCCATCAGTCTTTCCATCCTTCTGTCCATCCCCTCATTTATTCAACTACCTGTCTGCCCATCCATCTTTGTATTTTTGGTCATGTATCCCCGTCTTTCCTTTATTTAATCAGCTCAATGTTTATGAGAGATTCCGGTTCTGCATATCTCTGCCTCAGCGGCACTCCTCGTCTTCTCTCAGACGTTGCTCTCAAATTTATGGCCTGTTGTTATAGGCTGCTTTAATTAAAATGTCCAATGCCATTCGCCGAGGCTGGCCAGCACTATTAAAATTAATTGACTTTTTAGCAAGTGGACTTGATGGTGAATTATTAATTCTGATTATGGCTTTCATGGCAGAGTGAAAATCAGATACCCACACACATTGATTTATCGGATTTATGCGCCCAGATTCTTAAACGCATGAAGAGCTCTTGGTTAAAACGTTTGAGTCTGTCTGTAAGATGATTATATAATGTTGAATTGTGCTTTTGTTGTTATGTTTGTGTTACATTACAGTTGGTGAAGAAGATTTCAAGAGTTTTCTACAACATCGTTGTTCTCTTCATACCGTGGGAGATGAGGATCAAAAAAATCGAAAGTAAGAGCCAAACGCAAGTCTATATTAAAGTTACTTGTTATCTGTGCTTCATTTTCTTTAGATGTAGATATGAATAATTCATTTGTTCACAAATGCTTTAGTTCTTTTTCATAAATCATGTTTTTTGTTCTTTAGTGTGCAGTGAAGGGTATTGTTTTAGTGATTTTGACTTTGGTAGTTTTTTGGCAGTTTGATTAATACCATTTTGAATTCACAAATCCAAATTTTTATCTTTTTTAAATATCATCTGGTTTTATTTATTATCCATAACAGGCCTAAATAATATTACACTGTAAAACAAAATTCTGTTTAATCAGATTTTCATCAGTTTACATGTGTTCAGTTTAGTTTCTACTTTACTGTTAATTAGTGGTAAATTTAACCTCGATGTAGTTCAACAGTAGTTTTTCAAAATGTTGATTCAGTTTATGTTTGTGATTTCGAGTGTTTTTTATTAAAATATTCCTTTAGTACACACATAACCCAATATTGCAGATGCAGTTGTGTTAAATAATATTTCTGAATCGAAACTGAATCAAGCGGTGACCTGTTCATACAATATATAAATATATATTAAATGTGCATAAATATTTCTTGAAGGTCACTTTGGATCCGGTGTGGCCTCTTATTTCATATTC
>CM065655.1:3034089-3076581 GCA_033220385.1 Triplophysa yarkandensis
CATGATTTCACCTGATTTAAACATTTAGCTCGTGTTCCCCTCTACAGATTCATGCAGCTCCAGTAAACCTGTCTGATTCAACATCATACCTGGCAACCATCTCCCAGCCCACGGAGGATAACCTGTCCACCATAGTCCCGGATATTGCAGAGAGACACAACAGCACCCTGACCATGACACTTTTGGATTTCAACAACAGCCCAACCACAATTAAAAGCACAGCGTCTTACGGACAGCCAATGAGAATGCAATATCTGGTGAACCAGACCGTCATCTACGGGTCCAACAGCAGATCCCCACAAGACCCCTGCTGGGAAACATACGTGGGTCAGGTATTCTTTCATCATTGCTTTCTGCGTCTGAAGTCTCAAAGTTACATATTACCATGATGAATGTCTGATATTAGATTTGTTTCAAGAAATAATGAAACAATGGAGATCTAGTAGGTGTGTTTGGCATCACCCACCTAATGAACTGTGTCTTATTCTTTCAGCAGCTACCGTGCCCGCACAGTTATTTATTATGGGTATTATTGTAAAGTAATCGTTCATTTCTCAAAGAGAAAATGGGTTGTCCACTAGCAATTGTTTTCTTGTAGGGGACTGAAATATGGATTGGATGCATGGGTTGAAATACACAGTTTATTTAATGAAACCGCCGTCCGGGTTGGACGGGCCATGCATCAGGCGTCTTGGTTTGAGTCCAAACAGCTGATTTAATGGACGGCTTTAAGATGCTGGCGGTCTGTGGAGGAGGGAAACTGCATCTTACACACTGGAGGATTTTGTTTGTCTTCATCACAGGAGATGTTGAAACTCTCCATCATCGACATGATCTTCACTGTGGCGAGCATTCTTCTCATTGATTTCATCCGAGGGTTGGTGGTACGATATTTGAGCGACTGCTGCTGTTGGGATTTGGAGAGCAAGTTTGTAAGTCTCAGATTTCTACATTTTAAGTTGCCCATTTGCGTAATTGGTCACAATTTAAAGCATAAAATGTATTATTAAAAATAGATTATTAAAGGCCCACCTTTAAAATGATTTCCCAAAGTATTTCAAAATTAAAAGGAAAAATATCTAGAGACACAAAACTAAAGTAACAAATGGAGATTTTAGTGGATGGAGGGCTTAAGACATTTTTAGACCAAAATTTTAAATGAACTCTGGGAAAGGCCATTTGGATTTATTCCTGTAAGAAACCCCTAAACTGTCACAGCAAGAACAGAGCATTCCAGTAAAACCACTCATGTTCCTTAGCAACCACCGAAAAATACCCTAGCAACATACTTATGCATCAACTATCTGACAAGTTTATGCACAAAAAATGGTCGCCAAAAAAATGTGTATATATTTTTTTTTCAGCCTGAGTATGGTGAATTTAAAATAGCCGAAAATGTTCTTCATCTGATATACAACCAAGGAATGATATGGTAAGTGAGAAATGATCTTCCCATCGGCACATTATATACAGTTTAATCATCCATAAAAAAATGATAAAGAGAAACTCCGTAATATCAGATTTTCACAAGCATTATTGTGGCAAGATATTTTTGATATTAAACATTTTATATTGAAAAAAATTATAATGCTGTCGAGTTTAAAAAATATGCCATCAGTCAAATTTCATGTTATCTCTTTTTTTGGCAAGGGATCATTCTCAAAATAACAGCGAAGGTGTAGTAACAATCCTAATAATACAATATTATACAGCCTATACTACTGTATATTATAATATATTTCCTTCTATATCTATTTTTGCAATGACTTGTCTGTTCGCTCACTATTCAATGCTTCATCGCCCTCAAGCTTTCTTATCCCGCGATAATAACATGTCCATAAAAATAAATCTTTCTCCATCTCTCTTCTCTTGGTCTGTAGGATGGGGGCATTCTTTTCACCCTGTCTGCCCGCCTTTAATGTCCTGAAGCTCATTGGTTTGATGTACCTGCGTAGCTGGGCCGTGCTGACCTGTAATGTTCCTCATCAGCAGGTCTTCAGGGCCTCCAGGTCAGTCGCGCAGAATGAGGTCATTAAAGGTCACTCGTTTACCAGCCCTGCTGTCTGACAACATTTATTGCACAAATAGCTGAATCATAAATGCTAAATATTGCTTGCTTGGAAATAAATACTGTATATAAAAAGAGAAATAGAGGAACAGGAATTAGAAAAGTAGGGTAGTTTGATTCTGGAATGTTTCATAGTTGATTCCAGGATTCTATTTCTTGCTTTCTTCTCGGCATCCTCTTGATTCCCTTTTAACTAAAGATTGTTATATAATCTTGAAAATCGAAGACATTTTTAATGCTGTATACTTATCTAAGCGTTCGATTTCAATACGTAAGTTATTCTCTATTTTTTCTGGGACCAAATATGCCATTTGTTGGTCTTGTGCTCCGATTATTAATCATTAATTCAATGACAAATAAAGTAATTGTCACACTACATGATACATAATTCATTTGATCGTTCATCCGTGCACACGAAGAGATTTCTTTGATGGAATCGATCACAAACCTGAAATCTACTTTCGATTGCCAATTGTTCGAAATTAAGAAACCGTTTTTGTCCGGAAATTGATTCCCAGGCGTAAAGAAAATTAAACGCACTAACCCAAAATCACACAATTTTCATATTACACATCCTAAAGAAAAAAGTGGAAGTTGGATCAGAAACGATCAAACACTAAGACATACAGTCACGTCCTCTCCAACCCGTTCTGAAGTCCCTCAAGCTTCTGAAAGCTATTCCAGCTGCAGAAGAAGGTTGGTGAAGATGTAAAGGGCTGGTGTGTAAATTCTTGTGAAATGAGCCGAGAGAATAATTGAGAAGCAGTGAGCGTTCGGCGTGTGGATCAGGGAATCCTTCGCTTCATTGACTCTGAATCTCTCTAATTTTCCGGCGCGGTGAATCCAGAGATAACAATAGATACTTCCGAGTAACTGTAAGGGTCAGTCTCTGGGGTTTATCAGTCTCTCGCAGGTGTCAGGGGAAACGTTACTTTACGTATTCCCCACATAACTCACATTCACAGACACGGCAGGCTTTTATACGATAAAGAAGAAATCGTTCCAGCGCTGAGGCTGAAATACACTCGTCATCAGATATTATACAGTCGAAGAGTTACATCAATCTACTTATATTTTGTTTCAGCGTCCGTCTATTCGTGAGACTGTTTAAAATAGAATTTCATTTCACCCCACAGATCGAATAATTTCTACCTGACGATGCTTCTCTTCATGCTGTTTCTGTGCATGCTGCCCACCATCTTTGCCATCGTGAGATACAGGCCTTCACAGTACTGTGGACCTTTCAGGTAAAAACAGAATGCAGAATAAATCTCAGACGATCAAATCTAAATGTGGCTTATAATGGTTGATCAAAAGAACAAATGAATGGTTTGTAATTTTAATACGTTTGTCATTTTAAATGGGTAAATAATCATCTTAAATTCATTATCCAGGCTGCTGAGAGCGACTTCATATAATAAAAGCAAACTTAGATTGAAATCATTCGCAAATAATATTATAATATAAATTATTATATTATTTATTTTTTATTTATTGTCAATACACATGTACCATTACAAGCGATTAAAAGTCTCATAATATCCTGAAGGGATTTTGTGGAGACTTATTTTTGGCTGGCATTAGAGTATAATTTATTCTAAGACAATTTTTTTTTCTCACCCACAAATCTTAAAAAATTTCCACAATCTCAATTCATATTTTACAAACTATTATAAGGGTCCGGGCACCGAGGAGCAAGGCAAGAGGCCAATATGAACCTTACATTCATGGCAAATTCGGGCATACAGGTGCCTGATATCTAATGCATACATTGAATGACATTGATAACGTAATGTGTATGTTAAGTCATGACGTCTGATCACATTGATGTGGGAATGGTGTCTCCTGGTCATAGCGCCACCAACTGGGAACAGGAAATGATTTGCTTTCAAAAGTTGTTTTATTGACCGTTGTCCGTGGTTGGACATGACACATGAATGTATTTTTGATACATTGTCGCCGTGATGAGGTGATAAATCTATGGCGAAATCTGGCAAGTAGGAAGTGCATCATATGTATATTGTCTTTAATAAAACAATCTATATGTTTAATCATGACGATTGATACAGCTAGTTCTGTGTTTAGTGCCACCAACTGGCAACGAGAAGAATGAAACTCTCAAAAGACATCAAGCTGTCCCAACATATCTACCTAATTTGCTTGGTCAGGATAATGTTGACAGATAGCAGATATAAAATTGAAAAAGGATATTTCTAATAGTATTTTCATGATAGCCTATAGACAGGGAACAAATGTCTCACTGGTGGTACTGACATACTCATATATACTCATATGAGTACCAGTGATATATATATATATATATATCACTGGTACTCATATATACTCATATATATCACTGATACTCATATATACTCATATATATCATTGGTACTCATGTATACTCATATATATGTATCACTGGTACTCATATATACTCATATATATCACTGATACTCATATATATCACTGATACTCATATATACTCATATATATCACTTGTACTCATATATACTCATATATATCACTGATACTCATATATACTCATATATATCACTTGTACTCATATATACTCATATAGATCACTGATACTCATATATATTCATATATATATATATATATATATATATATATATATATATATATATATATATATATCACTAGTACTCATATGTACTCATATATATCACTGATACTCATATATGTTCATATATATACATATATATATATATATATATATATATATATATATATCACTAGTACTCATATATACTCATATATATCACTGATTCTCATATTTACTCATATATATCATTGGTACCCATATATACTCATATGTATCACTGGTACTCATATATACATGACTGTAAGTACATCATTTGCAGTGCCTTGTCTTTAGAAAATATGAGTTGACATTTCTAAATTTTTCAATTCATTTGGCATTATATGTTATTATCCAGTGAGAATTTCCCTATGCAATACTTGCATAATAATTTGGAACAACCTCTTACAGTATATTTTCCATTTTCCAGAGCCAACCTGACAAAATAATGTCATCCAGTTGGAGATTAATATAAGTTTTCTGAGTGTTTATCGTAAAGAAATGTTATTGATATGTCACTTGAATAATAATTTGGAATGCAAAATCTGTTTTTATCATATTAATAAAACAACACATTACAGGCCAAAAAGACTTATAAATATTGATCATTCAAATGAAACTCGTAAACAATATAGTTTTGGATGTTAAAATTATTCAAACATTTTCCACTGAAAATAACTATTTAATATTTATGTAACAAAAAAGTTACGTTTACTTAATTCAATTTAAATCTTTCTACGGGACCCAAAGTATGATTTATGTAATAAGTATGCTAATTTCAACGTTTACAAATGTAAGTTACCGATATGTCAGATATGGGATACCACACATGAAATGTGACCTCTGCATTTTACCCATCATGAACACACACATTCAATGCAATAGTAGTGTTTAGATTTAATACCTTTTTTACTTTAATACTAGTGTAAGCGCTTTAATTTTTATGTTAACAAACTTTAGTTTACACTCCTAGTACTTAAAGTTTATGTGATTTGTTTTGTTTTATGTAAAATATATGTTAACATGTATACTTCAACATATTTTAAAAACAAAAATAGTAAACGCACAATTCCAAGCAAGGACTTAGCATACTTCATTGTCCTTTACTTAAAACTTTTAAGAGTTGTGCCGACCTAATAATGCCGGCAGTAACTATAACTTAATATCGCATGCAAATGTAGCTTTCATTTCCGTGTTTATTTATTTACAACAATATTTATAACAGACCCGTTTATTTACAAAAATACTAAACAAAGGATCCACGATGGGCCAAAACAGAGAACACAAACCAATACACGTTTTACACGCAGGGACATGTGATGAACACAAATCGAACACGACAACAAACACAAGGGGCTTTAAACAGGTGAACGATAATGAGGGATAAAACACTGGGCCGATGTGGGGATGAAACAGTGATGGACGGATAGACGGGACGACAATATGGTGGACCATGACCAAGAGAGGCAGAATCATGTCAATTTAAGTTGCACTGAACGTGAAAAAGGGTTATATGCATATCTATATTTACTCTTGCATTTATTGTTGGTTCTGCACAATTGTTTCACTTTATGTTTATTTTAAAAAGGTACATACTGTGAAAAGCCAACTAATAGTACATATCTTTTTATTATAAAGGGTATATTGGTTGAATATCTATTTGTAATGGCGCATTTGTACATCAATGTCACTTTGAGTCATGTAAATCTTCTAGTTTCATGATCACCACTGTCACCTTTTTATGTCTGTGTAGTGGTCAGGAGAAGATTTACGACATCATCTCTGAAACCATTGCCAACGACTTTCCTCTGTGGTTCAGTAGAGTCATGGGTTACGTCACCAGTCCGGTGGTGGTCCTGCCCGCTTTACTTCTGCTGTTGTAAGTGCTTCCGTTCGTCAAAAGAACGTTTGTTTAAAAAGTTGGATTGAATCCTGTTTTGTGTTTGTCTCTTTCAGTATGCTGATCTACTATCTTCAGTCCATCGCTAGATCTCTCAAAGTCACCAACAGCCAGCTGAGACTGCAGCTTCAGACCGTACGTTACTCTCAGTCAATCTCATTATGATGGATCTGTGTTGTTTATAATACCCCGGGAGAAAACCAGATTAGGTGATAACATTTCACATAATCAGATCTCTCCGTCCGTTTGCCTTATAGCATAAATTTGTCTTTGCTTTAGGAGCGTACAGATGACAAGAAGAAAGTCTTTCAGTTAGCTGCAGGTATTTGACCTATTAGTTCCTAAACACAAATGACCAAAGTTTTCCCCTACATGTAACGTCCCAATGCAATATTACCCTGTCACCTGGTGCCCTTATGTATTCTGTATGATTTACAGCACGTCTACAGGTGCCCGAGGGGGCCGATAAGAAACCAGAACAAGAAAGTGACATCACAAGCATGGAGTCCTCTGCCCGGTCCACCTCCCCGACGCGACCCAATGGCAGCGTCGTCAACTTTGAATCTCCAGTTCGTCATGGCAACAGCATCAGGACCATCACCCAGTCAGCATCACGAGCGGACGTCTCCAGGGCCACCGGAGCGGCCCGTATCCCCGCTGCCCCTGTGCGACAGAAGCACAAAACAGAACACGTTCCAAATAGGTCTGTGCTGCCCGCCGGTATAAAAGCTTTAAGTTGTAGTTCATTGCTGCTGGCTGTTACACACATCTGCAGTTCATGAAGCTTCACTGCCCTTCATTTCTGCCCGTGTAGTGCTTACAGAATGTACAGCAGCCCCTCCGTTCCACAAAGACAAGTGCGGCGGGTGGAGTACATACCCATCAGGTTTGGTATTTGATCATTTCAAACCACAATAGAGAAGTTTGGTTCAAATTAAAAATCACAGATACGCAAAACCCTTAATTTATCAGTGGTGTATTTTAGAATTGAAATCATCAGTGACAATCATACATCAGGAATCAAACGAATTGTGTAAAAGTCACTGCAAACGAAGCCGGGTGGTCAGATTCCTAACATTACTAAAAATACTTACCATCATGTGGAAAATGATGCCAAACTGACATTTTCATAGAAATTGTACCTTGCAGCTCAATGTAGAATTCAATATCATAAATTTATTTTTAGTGTTTTACTTTTAGTTTTCTGTTTTATCATACACTATCTTCATTATACTACAGTATTTGCCCATAACATTCTGTACTTATAAGAATGATTAGATACTACATTCACTTAACTGTAAATATTTTAAACCTTAAAGAAAAAATGAAAACAGGGAATAATGCACAACTCTATAAAGCATGATATGACATAATTATAATCATTTTGGGTACTTTATTGTACCCTTAGGACCTCCTGTGTACACTTAAAGGGACAGTTAAATATGTTTTGTACCCCTAATATTTGAAATGATAAAAATTCTCCTTTTCTCCCCAAATCAAATCTTCATACCTGTATACATTTCTTTGTTTTGATGAACACAAAGATGCTTGGAACCAGACAGTCGTTGGAACCCATTAAAAAAGTTATTTTCTTAAACACGAAATAAGATATTTTGAAGAATGTAGGACAGCAAAAAAACTATGACCACATTTTAAATTCTGTCATGAATTATTCACTCTCAAGTCATTCGGCAGCTCGGGACCTCTGTTCGTGTTTAGAACACAAATGCAATGTTAAGTACATCTTAAGCGAGGAAAATGAGGAAAAATGTTGTTGAAATACATTTCACTGCTGTGTTTTTATTTAATTTAACATAATTTAACATTTACATTTCTATTTTCTGACTTTACATCAAAAACTAAAGCTTTCAAACCTCATAAAACAAATTCAGTATTTTAACTGGCGTTTTGATGAAGAGAGGTTCTGGGGTTGATGAATTACTTAAGAGCGAGGAATCTATGCAAGACTTTCATATTTTGAGTGTCCATAAGGTTCCGTTTAAGATACCAAACCTTCCAAGGATCTGTCCATTTTTATAAACTCTCGTTCCGTCATTTCAGACGAGGGGAACAAACAGTACTTGCATTTTAAGAAAAATTTCACTTCATTTTAAACTCACTTCATTTCACTAACAGCAATGCATTTCATAGCATCAAATTAACAAAAGCTTTATCGTAAAGAGAATATGATATTTGTTCTCAAGTTCATGAATAGGTCCAAAGATGTTCTTTTCCATCCAGGCACTCTGGGTACTCGAGTGGCATGGTGAGTTCCTCTCGCTCAAAGTCCTATCACCACATGGCCTACAACCCTTGTACAAGGTACTCCGAGAGCATCCACTCGGACCCGCTGTTTCGAAAGACCCTCCGACCCATGCACGCGGAGCCTGGCATAGTCACAGCCCAGAGCTACGCAGGCCGGCGGGCCCACACCACACGTTACGTCATCGTCAACGAACACGAAGCTCGCAAGAAGTCGCGCTCCACCGTGCGTTTGCCCAGACACTTCCGGCTACCGGATGAAGCCACGGAAATTGTAGAGCTGTATCCCCGTAACGTCAAGTGTTACATTCCTCGGACCCCTCACCGGAGCCACCAGCCACACCTCAGTGAGGAAGAGGAAGAGGAGGAGGAAGACCCTAAGACCAGCACCAGGAGAGTATCCATCCGACAGTCACAACGTCCACGATCTCTGTCAGACCTCCACCAGACCGCAAGGTTCTACATCGGTGACACGGTGGACAGTCAGGTGTCTATGGAGCAGGGTTTGTACGCTGATGAAGAAGACGAAGACCAGGACGAGGACTGGGTGAACGACAGCTCTCATCTTTGCTCTCAGACAAACATCAGAGAGTCAGCGCACAGGTACGGGGAACCTCACGTCAAGTCCAAGGGCAAGCATAAAGTGGAGCCGTCGCTGACCGAGTCGGATTCGGCCTCGTTGGCGTCCAGCAGCGACCAGCAAAACAGCAGCACGGACCAGTACATCCAGATCATTCACAACAAAGAGAAATACCTGAAACCCAGCACCAAGATGACCAAAAAGAAATCTAAGAACAATGTTAAACTCAATGTGTCTGCTTCCAATGATCTCGTCTGCTCGAATGTTTAAACTATTTACAGCAAAATAAAAGAGTACGGCTTTGTTCCAAATCCTAGGGTGTTGTATGTCAACATTAGGTAGCATTTTGATATCCTAGACAATGAAATCTTTTCATTTTTGATTCGATTTGTGTCTTGAGTGTGTATGATGTGGGTACGATTTGAGTCCATGCACTTTATTTTGAATATATCATCATATATATCAGAATCAGAACAAGCTTTATTGCCGGTTCTGCTTATAAACAAGAGGAATTTACACACTGTAACTCACACAATGTTGACCATCGGATCTTATTTAAGAAAGCGATTCCCCCAAAATACACATTACATCCTGAAAAAAGTAAAGTCGATCATTCGACTCTTTATTTAAGCATAGAAATAACCTCCAATAGAAATATTTCTAAAAATAGAAATATTTCTTAGTTTTCTTCTGATTTGTCTTTGACCTTTGTCAATAAAAGTGTATTTTAAACACACGACGTATTCTACAGGTTTCAACATCAGTGTCGAGTATAGGCCCAACATTTTTCAAACTATCAGCTTTCTTACCGTCCCTCGCTTTCTCAATAAAAATTAAAGGTAGAAGTAAACATCCAAATCCGGGTCACCTGATATATTTAACAACATTAATATCCCAGATGTTACAGAATAACCCAAATGATGCGTTGGCTTCAGTAGGTTATGTCATTCATAAATGTACATAATAAAAAGTTTAATTATATTAAAATATAAAGCACAAATTGCACAAGTGTACTTTGCATGAATTCTATTAAATACATTATTAAAATGACAAGCGATCGGACATTTGTAGCCCCGGCACCAAACTCGTGTCTGTAACCGAACATTTTATTAAGAATTAATTTACGTCGACCGATATAAAGCCGAAAACGCAGATCCTGGTGCAATTTTAGCGTCGATTTATTATATTTATGTTTGATGGGGAAGTGAAATGAGAGGAAATACATCATTATTGGTTCGATTAAAAATAATTTACATCTGGAAAATTATTCCTATTATCTTTCAAAACAATGCATTCACTTGGAGGAATATTCCTACAAACTACATTTCCCAGAATGCACCATTCGTGTGACACGTAACATGGTACGGAAGTGGACTTTTACTGGGTTTTAATTCATTTTCTGGCGTTACGCGACACGCTTTCGGTCGTTTCCGGTCCGGCGAGAATCGAATCGTCGCGTGAATCGCGGTTTAATCGGATCGATTATCGCAATGCCGCAGCCCGATATCACAATGAATGATCCTCGTCTTTAACTAATGAATGAACGAACACTTCATACACGAACTAAACGATATTATCACTGTATTTAAAGAAGAAAAAACATCACGAATATCGTGGAATATCGTCGGAGATCGTGCATGATTTTAGCTGTTGGAATAGATCGCAGATGCAGTCGATATAAAGCTTGAATAAACGCGCTGTTAGGGGTCAAATTAATATCAAAGTATTGCGTTTTAAGTCATGGATTATATAAATACCGCCAGATCTGTCGAAGATCGTCTGTTGGGCTATAAAAACGACGAATCCGGATGGAAAACGTGTAAGAAAACTGTAAGTATTAAACGTTTTTTTATTCATCGTTGTTTACGATAAACACAATATTATTGTTTAAACTTATTTTATTTTTTAGAATGATGTGGTGGTGTATTGGAGACCTTCCTGCGAGTTTTCAGGATATGTGTAAGTATTCAATTATAAATGCATAATTACTGTAATAAACAATCACGTACATTACTTTAACATTGTGTTTTTATACGAGATCAATATCTTGATATTTAATAAGGAAAAATATATTAATAACACTCAGAACAAACGTATACTATATACTCAAGATGTATGTGCTGTAAAATATAATCCTGTGTTTGAAGTTTTTATTTTGAGATTATTGACACAACGTGGATAGTTTAAACAACATGAGACATTAACCTTTGTCCGGGTCTTTGGGTCTAACAGCTATAAAGGGGAGGGACTCATCAATGCCACTCCAGAGAAAGTGTGGGACTGTTTGAAACCTGAAATCAATGGATTCCGTGTAAAGTGGGACGTAAATCTGAAAAGGTTTGAGTTGGTTGAGCAGGTGTCTACGGTGAGATAAACACACAACATCTTCTGTAAACACACAACATCTTCTGTAAACACTCGACATCTTCTGTAAACGCACAACATCTTCTGTAAACACACAACATCTTCTGTAAACACACAACATCTTCTGTAAACACAAGACATCTTCTGTAAACACACAACATCTTCTGTAAACACACAACATCTTCTGTAAACACACGACATCTTCTGTAAACACACAACATCTTCTGTAAACACACAACATCTTCTGTAAACACAAGACATCTTCTGTAAACACACAACATCTTCTGTAAACACTCAACATCTTCTGTAAACACACAACATCTTCTGTAAACACACGACATCTTCTGTAAACACAAGACATCTTCTGTAAACACACGACATCTTCTGTAAACACAAGACATCTTCTGTAAACACACGACATCTTCTGTAAACACACAACATCTTCTGTAAACACACAACATCTTCTGTAAACACAAGACATCTTCTGTAAACACACGACATCTTCTGTAAACACAAGACATCTTCTGTAAACACACGACATCTTCTGTAAACACATGACATCTTCTGTAAACACACGACATCTTCTGTAAACACACGACATCTTCTGTAAACACATGACATCTTCTGTAAACACACGACATCTTCTGTAAACACATGACATCTTCTGTAAACACACGACATCTTCTGTAAACACACGACATCTTCTGTAAACACACGACATCTTCTGTAAACACACAACATCTTCTGTAAACACACGACATCTTCTGTAAACACACGACATCTTCTGTAAACACAAGACATCTTCTGTAAACACACGACATCTTCTGTAAACACTCGACATCTTCTGTAAAAACACAACATCTTCTGTAAACACAACATCTTCTGTAAACGCACAACATCTTCTGTAAACGCACGACATCTTCTGTAAACACACGACATCTTCTGTAAACACATGACATCTTCTGTAAACACACGACATCTTCTGTACACACACAACATCTTCTGTAAACGCACGACATCTTCTGTAAACACACGACATCTTCTGTAAACACACGACATCTTCTGTAAACACACGACATCTTCTGTAAACACACAACATCTTCTGTAAACACAAGACATCTTCTGTAAACACACGACATCTTCTGTAAACGCACGACATCTTCTGTAAACGCACGACATCTTCTGTAAACGCACGACATCTTCTGTAAACACACGACATCATCTGTAAACACACGACATCTTCTGTAAACACACGACATCTTCTGTAAACACACGACATCTTCTGTAAACACACGACATCTTCTGTAAACGCACAACATCTTCTGTAAACACACGACATCTTCTGTAAACACACAACATCTTCTGTAAACACACAACATCTTCTGTAAACACACGACATCTTCTGTAAACACACAACATCTTCTGTAAACACAAGACATCTTCTGTAAACACTCAACATCTTCTGTAAACACACAACATCTTCTGTAAACACACGACATCTTCTGTAAACACACGACATCTTCTGTAAACACACGGCATCTTCTGTAAACACACGACATCTTCTGTAAACACACGACATCTTCTGTAAACACAAGACATCTTCTGTAAACACAAGACATCTTCTGTAAACACACGACATCTTCTGTAAACACACAACATCTTCTGTAAACACACGACATCTTCTGTAAACACACAACATCTTCTGTAAACACACAACATCTTCTGTAAACACACAACATCTTCTGTAAACACACGACATCTTCTGTAAACACACGACATCTTCTGTAAACACACGACATCTTCTGTAAACACACAACATCTTCTGTAAACACACGACATCTTCTGTAAACACACGACATCTTCTGTAAACACACGACATCTTCTGTAAACACAAGACATCTTCTGTAAACACACGACATCTTCTGTAAACACACGACATCTTCTGTAAACACACAACATCTTCTGTAAACACACGACATCTTCTGTAAACACACAACATCTTCTGTAAACACACAACATCTTCTGTAAACACACAACATCTTCTGTAAACACACGACATCTTCTGTAAACACACGACATCTTCTGTAAACACACAACATCGTCTGTAAATGTACAATAACATCGTCTGTAAACACACAACATCGTCTGTAAACACACGACATCTTCTGTTAACACACGACATCTTCTGTAAACACACGACATCTTCTGTAAACACACAACATCGTCTGTAAAGACACAACATCTTCTGTAAACGCACAACATCTTCTGTAAACACACGACATCTTCTGTAAACACACGACATCTTCTGTAAACACACGACATCTTCTGTAAACACACGAGATCTTCTGTAAACGCACAACATCTTCTGTAAACGCACTACATCTTCTGTAACTACATCTTATTTCACAAGTCTAACTTTGCACTTATTGTACATTGAACACACAAGTCTTGTCATATATTTTCATTTCTACTCATTTTGGTTGTGGTGAATTTCTGCACGATGCATTATTTAGTGCACAATACTATAGTGGAAATTGCTCTTGTAAATCTTTCCTTCTTTTGTCATTTTTCAGGATGTAATGGTGTGTCGAACTGTCACACCGTCTGCTGCCATGGGCATCATATCACCTCGAGATTTTGTTGATGTTGTTTCCATCAAGCGATATGAAGATGGCACAGTGTCTTCAAATGGTATGAAGGGTTGTGTTCTTACCTCTTAATAGAGCTACTTAAAAAAAAATATATGTTTTATTATCATCCAGACACACTCTTTGAGTTCGTAAAGATGGCAAAACAATATTTCCCCACACAAGTTTTGTATCTTAGGACAATTGTTAAAACAACATATCCATAAGGGACATAAATAAAGACGAGCATATTCGATTTGTTCAACATGGTATCGCAGGAATATATGATCATTATATCATTTGGGTCATTAATAAAATTTCGATGTAAAAATGTACAAAAATGTAAAATAATTTAAATAGATTAGTATGGATGAGATCATTACGGATTAAACGGAAGTCTGGACTCATCCGTAAGAAAGAAATCAATCATATCTCCATGACATCTTTGATATGAAATGAACGTATAGAAACTTTTGTTTGAGAGCCATTTCTGTCTCTGGTGGTTCTCTTGAGAAGAAGTCTCAACAACGTCTCAAACTGAGCTCAGACTTGTCAAGTGTGCAGTCAAAAGTCAATGTTATTGAAGATCTCGAACTTGAACGTTTCTCATCATGTTTACTGAAATCAGCATTTATATTCACCCCTGTACTCTTCATGTGTTTCAAATAACAGGCCGTCTGATACCGTTGACATTATAACAAGAAACTGTCTCCTGTTTTTTCTGTGCGGTTACTAATGACCAATATTTGTATTATTGTCTGACAGCTACCAACGTATGTCATCCCGACTGTCCTCCTCAACCGGGCTACGTCAGGGGCTTCAATCACCCCTGCGGCTGTTTTTGTGTTCCCGTCCCCAGGTAAATTTCATTTCATCGAAATACATCAGACAGCAGATGGCAGCAAATATATTTCAGCATGCTTCATAGTAACTCTCTCTCTCTCATTCTTTAGGGAACCTGGTAAAACCCAGCTGTTCAGTTTCTTTCAGACTGATCTGGGAGGTTTGCTTCCTCGCTCCGTTGTGGATTCATTTTTCCCCAGCAGTATGGTGGATTTTTACAACAATCTGAGCAAAGCTATAAAATCCCTGAAATAACACAAACATCAGTTTAGAGAATATATTCCCCTTTAATCCCAAATATTTAATGCACTTTGCATTTAATCATGCATTAGTGAGAAGTGATATTACCTTTAGATTCGTGATTCTTCCAATAGCCTATGTGCCCATATGTATTTGCACAGTTTTAGAGAATAAGGGAAGGTTTATGTACAGCTCACGTCATATTCTAAACACTATTCATAGAAAGCAAACGCACACATATTTATTCTACTGCAATCCGTGTAGATTCCGTTTCATAAATGACTTTACTATAGAGACGGCATCATGGTTTTCAGGAAAGAGTCAGTATTTTAAAGATGAGTTTTTAGAATTTCCATTACGTTCCTGAAAGTTCTTATAAGATGCTTAGTTTTAGGATAGTCAGACGCTTCTTCAAGGGTTTACGCAACCCAATGTTATGTACTGTATGCTCAAGACTGACCAAATAGGCTATAACGATCATTCCAAATCGAATTGAAAATAGATTTTTTTAGTTTAAAATCTAGACTTGAATTACACGTATCGAATGCAGCAGAATCAGAATTCAAATGTTAGAAGAATGAACAGAAGTAAAACCAATCTGTAACTGCAATTAGTTTTGAAATAAAATAAAAGATTTCAATTTTTATTACGTTTTACTGCTACTTTCTATAGTAAAAAGTAGCAAAGTCCAGTTCGGCTCAAAATCCCATGCTTTAAAATCAAGGCACATTTTACATTCATTAAAGTGAATGTTCTAACATTCAATAAGACATCTTTTGAATAATCATAAATCTATATTAGTTAATATTCCTCCCATTTTGTCCCAGAGATTGCTTTAGTCTTGTATTTGGTCTAAACCACACTCGGAAAAAAGGCCTGTTTATACCTCAGTGATAAAACCGTCTCATGTGTTGACTGTGATATCTTTAATATCTGTCTGCTGGTTTGTGTTCGTCCCGGCACATGTATGTTAACCAACCGGTACTCTGTGCGATTAAATGCCTGTCTGATGTTTGAAACAAAATGTGAATGCATGTCAATGGCCCGGAGATATGTTATGTTTTATTATTTTCTATCAAAGAGCCATACGCTCCAATGCAAGCATTTTTTCACTGTATAAGGGATTTCATTTATGTGTGTTTTGTGTGCTTGGTTTTGTTCGGGTAGTATTGTTCTGGGTATAGCCAAGCCATTCTGTAATGCCAAAACCTTCTTTTAATAATAGTACAGTGGTTTACTTAAAGGATTTCTCGGAGTATTTTTGTAACTCTTCAGTATTCTTTTAATTAATTTTCTTATGAAAAAAGTTAAAATCAAAAGGTATTCAATAAGAAAATATAGCATGGGTCTTAATTTTTGTCTGTTGGTCTGCACTTGATGTTTTCATTGTAAAAAGTGAGGCATGGGGTTTAAAATTGATTGAAAAGTCATTTTTATAAATTTTGCTTGTTCTTTGTTCTTTGCTCGCATTTATCTAAACTATGGCAAGTAAACTGTAAAAGTTGCACAACTTTTTTGTGATTAGTACTGTATTCATTTTAAAACGATTAAAAATTATTAATTTGCTTGTAAATGAATGGAACAAACTCACATTTAAGTGAATGATACAATATGCAAAAAAAAGTCACACCCAATATTTTCTCTACTTCATTTATATTTTACAAATCTCTCAAATGTAACTCTACAATGTTTTTGTTCATCATAATTTCAATATATTAAGACTTCTTTTGAAGGGAAACATATAATAGTCCCTTCACACGTATAGGACTTTCTGAAAATGTTGAAATGTCACGGACATGAGTTCTCACCGGAGTCAACGTTTTGACGTTCAGTGTCTGAATGAGAATACACCATAACTGAATCATATCAATATTTGGCACAGTAGTTATTAACTGTCACTGGGAAATATTTGTGTTATACTTTTGAATAAAAACAGTAATGAAAGGAGAGAATCATTTCAAATGAAACATTTGTGCATTTGTTGTAGGATCATTTCACAAATTAGGCAAAAGCAAAAGAAGAATTGAAGTAATACTTAATGATGTGTTTGTTGGAGAAAGTTTTGCTGCACACAGAAAGAGGGCAAGCATTCTTTACGTTCCGCTTTGGTAAAATGGAATACAAATATATATGAATTAAACATATATACAGGGTTGTGCAAATCTTAGCTTCAGAACTTGACAAGAAACAAATTTGTCCAATCCCTGATAATGCGACACATTACAATATCAGAACAACTGATTTGCAAATAAACGGACAATTAAAACAAATATTCCTCATCATCATGTAGTCAAACACATCCAAAGGAAACTGACAAATGAAATTAAAGGAATAAAATTACAAATTAATACAATTTACTTGTACACTTGTTGAACTTTTTGTATTATTGTTGAAAATACAACGGATGAATATAAATGACCAAACTTTTATTTCTGGGTTTACCGTTCTGTAAGAAAAGATTTGAATATACATACTATATTGAAGTTCTACCAAGTGAAGAAGTGATCTTTGATAAGGCTTTATATGGTGAGCTTTGCATTCAGGAAATTCAAGTTGATTCACAATTTTTTTTCTTAATGATGAGTGTAAACGGTCCGTCATTGAGACCCTTGATGAACGTCCAGGCCTCAAATCGTGTGAGACCCTGCAGAGATGAATCCTGAATCTGCAGAACTTGATCTCCAGACTTTAGTCCCTTATTTTCAGCATCACTCCCTACCAAAGAAACCCACACATGAAAACTTCAAATTAATTTTAACAAGAATATAAAACAACGACCTTAACGCATGTGCCATGGTGATGTGTATACAATTGGCAATAAAGCTTAAATAGTGAAAAAAAGCTTGTCATAATTTACATTTTTTCACAAAAGCTGCCAAATGACTCCAAACTTTGACCAACATACGATCAGTGGACAAACTTTTCCGTAAAAATTGTTTCCCTAAAGCTTCACTTTACTGAGAAAAGCACATGGGATTATAATAACCCAAAATGTGATATTTTCATCAAGAGGATCGACCATTCTTTAGTAGTCTATGTTGTCAAATGTTCTGCTTAATCTGGCCCGTGTCTTATCTTGATATGGAGAGGAACATTAGCCGATAGTCACAGATGACTCATGTTAGGAGAGGAGGTATCAATGATTTCGAACGTCAACATAGACTACCAGAGATTATAGACCCTGCGTTTAAATTTGCACACATTTACTTAATTGAAAGGATTCTACTGCAAGACATCTATCGTAAAATCTGAGACAACAGACAAACTAGTTCGTGATTTAAATTAAAATTTCCTGTAATGTCCTGACCTGTAAATACTCTGTTGATGGTCAATGGTCTGTCTCCTGAAATGGAGCCTTTTCCACCCTCAAGACTGAATCCAATACCTCCTGCGTTCTTCTCCAGCTCCAGAGTGACAACTTCACCTCCATCATCTTCTGGAAGAAATACATAAAATCATTTGAATGAACGAACATATATTGTTTTAACAATCAATGAAGGGCCTATTTAGATTTTTAAACACACCTGCGAAGCTGCATTCTGCTCCACTGCTACAGCTTAACTCATCAGTATTAGCAGCTCCTTTGCCATCTGCATCTTTATTCTTTGAAACCACCACCACCGCCTGCTTCATGGTGCGCGCTTGTCGGAGTATGGCGGTGGCGTCGCTATGCGTGATGTTTTTAAGCGTTTGCCCATTAATGGACAAAACCTCATCGCCTCGCACTATAGTGCCCTCCTGAGAAGCAAGACCATTGGGGAAAACCCTGTGGACCTGCGTATGATGAAATAGGTACAGTAATTTAAATATTCACCCAATACATAAGGTCCACAATCCGCTTTCATTGCACTCAAAACAGAATTTCTAGTTTGGTTTTTAAGGATTGAAGTGAGGCTCATGCATCCCTTCATTTGCTAATCATATCTTCTGTGAGTAGTGTCTCTCCTGTTGAAAGGTGAAGCACATTAGAGAAGATGTGGATACATCACTCACCGTAGTTGCTTTGTTCTCCAGATCGATACCTCCAGCGATGCTGAAACCCAAGCCAGCTCCTTCTTCTTTATGCAGAATCACCACATGGATGTCTTCCAGTTGCTAATGGAAGTCAAGAAAACCAATTCAGTCTCGTTTCTGGAGTAGTTTGTGGTTGGTGGCTTTGAACCCTCTTTGTAGTGGCTATACCAAATGTATAACATCAACAGAATATCCATTCTCTAATGCATTTAGCACAGCATTTATGTTAGAGAAAGTTCAGCATTGAGAATGCAGGTTTACTGCCTTTTTAAAGACCAGCTGCCTCTTGAATTGTTTCCAGGTCGGCTTTTATTCCAAGGGTTGGATAGTGGTCACACGAGGTCATGATTGGGTTCAAAGGCTGTTAAATGCACTCAAACATAGGTTATGCTGCAATATTTAAATAATTCAAACTGAACTCATATGACAAATCATATAGCTTAGATCATTAGAAAGGAATTGTACTATATTCACTAAAGGTCAACCAGCTAAAGCTGTATTCACGAACGTCCCAATGTTGAACTTCAGATGTGTGTCCTGAGGCCCCCTGACATTTCTAGTTTTAACGCCATTGGTTCTAATGTCTTGAAACTAAAACAGAGGAATACTATTCACTTAGCATATCTGGACTCCTTTTTAACATCTTCCAGAAACAATCTGAGATGCTTTAAAGATTTTAAGAAAGATTAGCTCAGTTGGCACAGTTAACTAAGGGGATAACATTATTCCAAGGGGATAACAATATTCCCAAGCTTATGACATATAAACAAATGAGTAGCGTTTCATTGTTTCAGAGTTATATAGACCGGCCTTGCAGACAGAAGAGAGGAAGAGAAATATTGATCAGACAGACAAAGGCCAAAAGCATTGCTACAATCAGGAAGTGACAGTTTATCTGATTCAGTCATTTCTTTATTTTAATTATATATCCATTGACTTCTCAAGGATCTACAGTCACGCATTCAGATTTTGCAAGCAGGGTATGGAAGTAATGAATTGCAGACAATAGGCGACAACCCATTGACTGTTACAGTGCTTACAGAGCCAGAGATCAACTCACCCTTAGCGTATCTTCATCCAGATCCTTGACTTCCTGAATCATCTGCTGGATCTCCTCTGGTGGGAGGGCGGAGATCATGGATTGGGCACAGGCGGCTGAGGCTGAAGTGAGGGGTCGGTCATGGGTCTCATCATCCTTCTCGCACTCTTCCCCTCTCTCAATAGTGCGTTCTCTCAATTCAGCCAGGCTGTAGATCAGAAAAAACAAATGCTGATTGAAACCTTGTCTGAAACTCAAACTCAGTTTGGGTTGTTGCCAAGAGGATGTTGGTTTAGAGAATAACGCATTTAAGGACTTTCTAGAATTACAAGCTAATTTTACATGTCATTTGCTCATATCTGCGGACGATTTGGGGTCTCGTGCCTCTTTAGTTCCTCTGTAAAGCGATAAGAAATTCTGTGGTTATCTGCTTTCAAAATTGTACTATGAAAGGGTCTATTGTGTGTGACTAATGCAACCAATGTGTATTTCCTCTTCTTGTTTCATTTAATAACTGACTCGCAAATGATTCAAAGCTTTGCAATGCCTTTATCGTACAGCCAGCTTTCAACATGAAAAAAGTTGGCATTGTTGGCTCTTGTCCCTGTGATTTTATCCAAACTCCAAGCACAATTATACCCAAAAGCCTCAATCTGGCAGGTGCGTTTACCCAAAATCTGTTTGCAGATAATAAACTTGATAGTTAATAACTTGATAGATAATAAAACCCAGATGTAGGACACGTACCTAACAGAGAAACTCTCGTTGCTCTCAAGGGTCTGGGAGGGTGTGGACTTTTCGTTAGACGAGTCTTCTTCTATGGGATTGTGGGAACCACTTGGGGCACTCCAAGGGTTTCCAAATCTCACACAAGGGGACTGAGGCAGAGACTGCATTGACCGCATCAAAGCACTGGATACCTGGTTACTGAAAGACAGGATGATGCCCAGATTTTCCCCTTCCAAGCCAAGACTGGGGGCGTCACAAGAACCAAGGGGTAGACTTCTGGTCCTCAAACTTACGGTATGAGCTCCAGCTCCTTCAGGTGGCTTTTCTGCAGTACCCTCTTTTGAGCTGCTTGATCTCCGTGGGACGTGGGTTGAAGGTTCTGGAGGAGGGCTAGTTTCTTGGTCAGACTCAGCAACAGGTGGAAGCTCTTTCGGGATGTTTATGGAGTCGCCAACAGGTTCCTCAACAGGGATTGGCTCGCAGGGTTGTGTAATGATATGTGAACAAAGAGAAGTTGATTGCTTGTCTTCCCCTACAGAAAGGGGGTCTGAAGCGTTATGTAAACTGGGGGAAGCTGATAGTTTTTCTTCTGCCAGAGACTGTGTTGAAATTGTTGGTAAAGACTGGCAATTGTCGTTGCTCATGACAGGTTTGGTTCTACCTGCATCGCTGTTGTCTACAGTCTGTATTTTAACGGTCTTCTCTATTAATGGAAGAGATGTTGCCGGGGCGAGTCGCCTGCTCGGTCTTTCTGTGGTCTCTGTATTTGTGAAAGTCTCAAATGAACTGATTTTCTGCCTGATGGACAAATTGGCTCCGGAGGAAGCAGCCCTCGATCCTATCCCAAAGGTTCTGCCGGTCTCTTGGTGCCTGCTGTCCAGTTGTTTCGAAGCCTCTATTACTGGTTTTCCAGCCTTAATATTTTTCAAACTTTGACGTACCAATGCAGACTTCGGAGCAACAGGAGGACCTTTCTTAGCACTGGAAGGCTGTTCAGAATCTGAGGTGGCATTTGTGGCTTCTGAAGTTGTGCCGTTAACTTCATTATCCCCATTATGGTCGCTCATGGTTTGGAAATGGTACGTCTGGTTCTCTGGACTATCTGTGAGCTTTACCCAAGGGTCAAGTTTTGGATCTGTAGTGACCTCCACGCGAGCCTGGCGTCTCAAGCCGAACCTTTTGCTCGGACTGCACACAGGGGAAGGGGAATTGGAGCCTGTAACATTACACAATTGTGTTAACATGTATTGTCATGTGAAAACCTCTTCGTGAGGACATACTGAAACAAATTCAATCATTGACAAAATAGCATTCAGGTAGTTTTATACACAACTGAAATTTTTTTGCATTTGACAAGTTGAAATGCCAATTTCCTGCTTTCAGCTGAGTCAGGAAATAAAAGCCTCAGCATAGAAAGCACATTTCTTTTCATTTATTAATCCCCAAAAGATAAATATGAATTAAGAATGAGTCAACCTACATTATCCATTTGATTTTGCAAAAGAAAATGGATATTGATGTTAGTAAAAGCATATAGTTCTTACATACCTCTGTGTTCTCTGCCCCCTTTCTGTGGTATGTCACTTGTCACGGTAGGTTTTGGTTGAGAGATACAGACAGACACTTTAGTTCCGACTTCTGAGTGTTCAACCGCTTCCTGTCACAAAAACAGGAAAAGCTTGCTTGATTTTATGTACAAAATTTTAAAAGGTGTAGAAATGCATCCGGTATTATGTCACCATGCAAAAAAGAGCCATGCACGATCCAAAACATTTATTTGAGGGCACAAACACCAAAAACAGACAAATTAAATGTGAAGTGAAATAAAATAAAAATCGTGAAGGTTTCTTCACCAAACACTAACATAATTCAGTCCAGAAAGAGGAAGCATGAATTTCTACGTACATTCTTAAACAGAAGCTTTGAGATCTTTCTCAAAGCTCTGTACAGACTGCAGAACAACTAGATGCATGAGGAGAGATCAAACACAGGTGCATGAGGCAATGAATGACAGATGTTTTACACTCAATGTTTCACGAGATTGTCAAACTGTTTGCAGTTTCCTGTCGATGTGTGTTGATGGTCTCAACGATGTTGAAAAGCTCAAAAAGAAGCTCACATTAAAACAGCATAGATCATTCTTCCGCAACATTGCATTGACTTACACAACTACCATTTATGGGCAATCAAGGAGCCTTAAAGCAACATCCGCCTACTCGGACAAAAAATGATAATGATTTTTTAGGATTATTCTTTTGTCCATACATTTATAGATGTACATTATATACATTGATGCATAGTTATAGATCCTGTACAAACCTTTGTTGTATTGATGTTAAACGATTGTATTTTGCATCTTAAATGGTTTAATGCTACAACATTTAACTTGTCTTTCTCTGTGTTTGAAGCATACATCTTTTCACATAAATAATTAATGCAAAAGATATTAGTGCAATGACACAAATAAAGAAATAAAAACAATCACAATAAAAAAAATGTATAAATAAAAATTACAATAAAAACTACAAAGAAAAAAATGTACACATACTAAAAATCATGTACTTGAGAAAGTTTAAATATATATATATTTAAAAAAAAATTGTACATTTGTATAGTTTGACCCACAGAATTTCTGTTATATGAAGATTATAAATTGTGAATCTTAATGAAATAAATTTTTGATGCCATTAACACATATCTATGCACCAAATACAACAAATTTTGTATAAAACTAATACATCTATTGCATGTATCTAGTATTGTTGTTAAATCATACCTGACAGTTGCCTTGAGATGTTAGTAGATCTTTCTCTCTCACTGGTGATTCTTGACTTGAGTCACTTGAATCCATCACTGTTTCAGCAGCAACATCCTGTCGTCTGCAGCATCTCTGTTGCCGGGTCAACGGTCCTGAGTTCCTTCCCACACCTGTACTCACGTCTAACCGCTGCTGTTGAATGAAGTTCACTGGACATTTATAGGGAATATTATAATCATCGTCTGTGTATGAGGATGGAGACAGTCTATTATTAAGGGATGTGTCGCTGTTGGTGGTTAAGGAGATGTCCATGCTGTGTCCTTTCGTGGCGGGATCTGGCTGTAGGAAGGATTGAGTGCTGACGCTCTCTGGGATACAGCGATAACTGTAAGCTCCTTCACTGCAGGAACGGATCATGGGCTTCTGCGCTCTTCTGCAGGTCATCTGACTCGAGGTCCGGTCCAGACAACGGACACACTTCTGTCTGCTGTGAGAACAACCGTCTGATCGCCTCAAACCTGACATCAAGCACAGATAAGTGATCACCACATCCCAATAACTCTTTAAAGACACTATTGATCACTTTGTGACCGGGCACACATTGTTTCAGGTTTGGCTCAAGTCTGAACTGTTAGGGCTGTTTAGCACAATAAATAATGGAAAGGACTGAACCCTGTCTCATTTTGGATGTATTTATACATTCATATAGTTTTAATTGAAGAATTTTTGTCTTTAGTCACCACTGTTTTCATCGCTGAAATAAATGAAACTATTCTAATGATATTAAATTAATTTATATGTCCCAGACCTTAGGGATTTCAACACGTTGGAGGTGGACTTTCTCAAAAACTTTTAACTTCATTTTCATATTCTCCAACTTTTTAAAGTGTCAACATGATTTATGCTCAAACTTAGTTTTTCATTATTATTGTTTTTCTTGCATACTTAAAATGAGATTGAATGTTTGTGAAGTACAATATTTTTCTATTATTTAAGTCTTTAATTATTTTATAATGGAACATCACTTAAAAAAATAATTGTACTGAAGTGTGCAATAAATATACATTTTGTCAAACTCAAAAGAGGAAGTATACTTTCAAAAAGTACTAATTGAGTAAATAGTGAGCCAATTTAGTCCAAGTACACTAACAAGTACACTCGTAGTACATTATTATTAGTATAGTTATTAAATAAAGTTAACCTTTACATGTACTTTACTCAAGTAGACTTTAACTTTAAATTGAACTTAAAGGACACTTCTTGTTTTAAGGGGTTGCATTGTGCACTGCTCTTGTTTAGCAGAAATGAAGATAACATATGTAATTTATTTGACATTATACTTCCTGAGGCCTCCTTAAACCTCATCTTCACAGTTATAGAGGCTAGAATATATTCATGTATATTTTACTTTTAATCCCAGGAACGAATGAACAATTTGATCTCATAAAAAAAAAGTCGGACAACATACTGCTGTTACATCCGTCCATACTCCATTGACTTTTATCTCGTCTGAGTTTACTGTGTTCCACTGCCTGAGCGATGGCTTCATTTAACTGATGTTCAGAAACCTTTAAACATACACACACAAACACGCACACACATATTAAACATGTCCACATGTGTGACCACAGCTGTATTTCTGTTTCAAAAGACCACATCGTACAAACAAATCATGTTTCTTTAATGTCCATCCTTTTATATAAGTCCTGTGTTGCTCTTTATAGCCCATTATAGAGATTAATAAAGACGTACTTTAGGGTCAGGGTGTCGACTGATGATGATCTGAACCGGTCCGGGGCAGCACTGACTCAGAACCGTGTACACGTCGTTCAATGACATGCTACAGACCACCGTGTCATTAATCTCCATGATCTCATCACCGCATCTGACAGACACAGAAATACGTGAAACTTTATCATGCTGAAATGTATATGAGGTCGGTTCGGATGATTCTAACCTTAAACGTCCATCCATGTGAGCCACTGATCCCGGTGACAGTGTATGAATGTAGATTCCTGGACAGCAACCGACTGAAGGTACACAACACAGACCAATCCCTAAACCTACACCAAACTCTGAAAAAAACCAAACACACACACACATGTACAATACGACATATGTTATGTATTCGTTTTATGAAGTGTGCTTAAAGGCGGGGTAACTGATCTCTAAAATGACTGTGGTTATTTAAAATTGCCATCAAAACTTTCATTGCTCCATCCTCATCCCTCTGTTTTCAGTCTTTCTAATGCCCCTTAATGTTAGTTTTGTAATCGGTTACCCTGCCTTTAAGCAAAGTATTCTTATGTAGTGAAATTCTCAGTTTAGTTGCATAATGTGCATTATGACCTCAATGGGTTTGTATTGTAACCTTAAAAAGGATGAAAAAATGGACCTCATTGACTTCCATAGTTATAAAAAGGTATTTTGATTTGTTGAAAGCGAAATAAGATATTTTGAAGAATGTAGGACAACATAGAGTTTCGGTGCAATTTTAACCTTCAAAACTGTTTGGTTGAAAGCATTCTTCCAAATAACTTTTTCTGTGTTCAACCAAACAAAGAAATGTATACACATTTGGAACAACTGGAAACTATTTCATTTCTATTCATATTCAAGAAATAGTTAAACATCGAATTAATTTGTGTTATGATGTATGTCTTGTGATCCCCTGTTTGCCATATGGGTTAGTCCCGTTTAGATCCTGTTTGTCATGTGCTTTGTAGTTCACCGTAGTTCTTTTGTTTCATTGGTCCTTGTGTTGATTGTTTCCCAAGTATGTCTTCTAACCTCGTTAACCCCATAGAAAACATGTTTGGCTTAGTGCATACTATGAATCTAATCTGACCAGCGTGTCCGGCACATGAATGTGCAGATGGTGTTACTGACCCTTCTGTAGAGTGATGTCCATCATGACTCGGTCCTGAGGTTTTGTGGGGTTACTGAGACAGTTATATTCTCCCAGATCAGCGCTGGTTCTGCTTATACCCGCGCTGGAACTCAGAGATCTGGAGCGACACAGTTGAGACATCTGACTATGACTGCCTGGCAGAGCTCCCATCCTCAGACTGGTCCTCACCACCAGAGTTAACAAACCCTTCTTCACTTGCTTCACACAGAGACACACAGTTCAGACATCTGTGAATTTTCAAACTCTCTAAGTATATGGATATGGAAATGTAGCAGCATTTACTTTAAACTTCTGTAAGGCATCTTCATGGGTCAAACCGTGCAGAGATTCGCCGTTCAGTTCCAGGATTTCATCTCCTGTAAAGCAGAAACACTAACACAGTTACCTAATATGAGATTTATGTCAGCTTCCGCCTAATGCATCATTTTGAGCTTCTCCGGATAGATCATGAGAGATAGGCTCATCCATTATCAATTACAGTATGATATGTATGTAACAAGTCCACCTTCCTGTAGTCTTCCATCAGCGGCCGCCGCTCCTCCGGGAAAGATGGTCTTCACATAAATCCCCATGGGTCCGTACATGCTGTCTCTTCCTCCAACTATACTGAAGCCCAGACCCTGAAACACACGTCACGTTCAATTTACATCTTTTTCTATGGTGCTTTTTACAGTTGTTATGTTAACAGAACATTTGTTTTATTTATAGAAATAAAAAAATATCAAAAATAAAAATTATATTTACAAAAAAATTTACAATTTTTTTTTTTTGTAATGTCTTTTTATTTTTAATTTTTGTATGTATTTTTATTTATTTTTACCAATTATTTTGAAACAGCATGCATATATTTATATATGTCAAAAGATATCTAATAAAATGTTTTATTGGTAACTTTTATCAAAAGGAATAAGAAGGTTTTATTTAAGACTATATTTTATGTATGAATAAACACTTCAAAAATGTAAAAAAATGACTTAAATACTTATACTGACTCAATATTTAAATTTATTCTATTCTCAACCTTTACATAAATATAAAATGTTGTATTATAGGTTTTTTATATCCTTACTATAGATAGAGTAGCATATAACACTTCATCATGTATACTTACTTATAAACTGAAATGTATATGTTTATAGTAACAATATCAAGTATAATATGATTAGTGGTGGTCATCGATTAATCTCACAGTAAACTTGGAATTAATCTAGATTAGAACGGCTAATTTGTGCTACCCAAATAATGACCAGAAGTAAGTCATTGCACAAGGTGAAAACGACCTTATGCCGAGTTCACACCACACGCGTGTAGTTTGACGCTTGAACATCAAGGGGACTCAATTTATCATAGGAAAAGTCATTTTATTGTAAAACAAAGTGATTAAAACTTAATGTAACGGCTTTAGTTATAGTCTCAATATGTGTATAGAGCTCAAATTGAGTAAAGATTATTTTTTATTTGCTAAATTTCTTCCAGTAAAAATCACTATTATTACTGTGTTTGTTAAAGTATAATAAAAGTATAATAAAAGTGTATTTATAAAGCTCTGTATCCACATAAAGCCCTGATGACTCTCTCCATGTTTGTTTTAGATAAAGCTCCTGATTGGTTAACGCGGCGCAAAATTTCCCCAAAGTTTGATTTTTTCAACTCATTCGATTTGCCTCCAACGCGCCGCAGGAAATCTACTCGCATCTATTCACGTCTAATGTGAATGCAGCATTAAGTCTTGTCGAGGTTTCCATTGGGAAGTTTTTTGAAAATAAACCCGGCGGCTTCACAGGTGCATCATGTTAGCACGTCACGTGTGATGACGTCATTTCACAGCAGGTATACACAGGTTAGAAGACTCGCCCCCAAATTTGTAATTCGGTTACGTATACATGTGCCCTAAAAGATCAAAGGTGAAAGGTCATCATAGCTTGTATAGTATAGACGCAGCTCCAACCCAACTTTGAGAAAAGATTAACGGCGATATTTTTTTTACCGCCCGATAAGCACTTTAACGCCGATAACGGCCCATCACTAAATCTTATTAATATAAAAATAAATATACTTCAGTATAAAGTATACTTAAATTTTACAATAGTTACAGGTTGAAAGTTTTACATTTTACTATTTTTATGAATTTAGTCAAATTGGTCACTTACAAGTATACTAGCAAATACATTTTTGTACAAACTTCATAAATTATATTCAAAAATCAATTTGGATTGTACTTATTTTCTGTAAATACTAACTGCATACTTTGTGTTAAGAATAAAAAAAATCTGTAGGTTTGTAATTTTAATTCATTACAATTACAGACTGTGAGACCATTGTGCTATTATAATATATTGTCATAAAGGTATAGTAAGCCAAATAAATAATCAATATCATTTGCGAAGAATACTAATGAACAAATAGTTCTTGGACACTACTGACTGCCATAATAGTTTTGTAATTTGAAACGGAAATGAGATATTTTGAAGAAAGTAGGACAACAAAAAGGTTTATGGTGTAATTATTATCAATCGGTACCAAGAACTGCTTGGTTATGAGCATTCTTCAAGATATATTTCACTGTATTAAACCAAACACAAAACGAACGGCATAGTTTGAAACTTTGTCATATGTTTTTCTACATATGAAAAATATAAATTCAATTAGGTAATATTATAGAAAAGCTTAATGTATCACACAAGAGTTAATGTCTCACATTATTTACATTATACGCTTTAGCTATCTTACTTACTGACTGTCCTAAAAGTGATATGTTTATCTCATAGTGTGCTACTGTATACTATGCATGACACATTTTTCAGTACGTTCAAGTATTTGGCTAAAGTTTGCAAATATTTATGTTCTGTGCACAACACAGCAGTTACTACGGAAAAGTACGAAATATAATCAAATGAACCAAAGAAATGGGCATGTTTGACAAGTTACCTTGCCGTGACCCTTCATGAGGACGATGTTCGAAATGATGAACGCTTGTACACTGCTACTGCAGGAATGCACCAAATGTGCAGAACTCAGAGAGCGAGACGGTCTGACCACAGCCTTCAGAAACAGAAATATAACAAACATGTGATGGTGAATATACATTGGATCGTCGTGACATTCAGCAGATGTGAACATGTCATATGTGCGGCGTGAGCTTCATTGAAACAACCACTTTGCTGATGGGAACGGGAAATCATTTTAGAGAGGGCACTTTTAGAGGAATAGAGATGTTAGAGCACTTACTGTAACGGCCATTTATTTCATTAGCTGTCTAATAATGCCAGCGTCAAATAAAGTGCAACGGTGAAAGATACTGGGCAGAGTCAAGGACCAAAATTCATTAACCGCTTTTGTTTGCGGCGTTTCAAACCCCAGCAATGTGTGTTATAGTTCTCGTTTAAACAGTTCAAGAACTTTCTCTTAAATGTCTTCTCGCTCTCACCTGTGGAATGCTATGAGGAAACTCCAGCTGTTGAGAGAGAGACTTTCTGTTGCCATAAAATCCTGCGGTGGTGTGGGAGTGACATGGGAACAGCTCTGGCGTCTTCATAATGATGGTGTCCAAGTCTCCAATCCAGTACGGGTGAACGCCTAAAACCACGTGGACTTATGAAGTTATGTAAGACACGTTGGACAGTGAGAGAGGTTGGACGGATCAGGAATGAATCAGTTTACTGTTGTGAAGCGTGAGCGCCACACCATATGTGTCCTTTCAGGAGGATAAAAACATGTTTGCAGCATCAGGAATGCTCTAAGGAAGTTATGTAACCTAAAGTGTGTGTGGGTGTATAAATGGATGATTTACACAAATTCTGTCACAAACACATCCAGGGTAATTAAACAAAAAAAAAAAATATATATATATATATATATATAGATATAGATATATCTATAGATATATACAAACAAATATATACAATTAAGCCTTTTGACCATTAGATTGTGACAAGGGTTTTCATTTCTTTCAAAAATGTAATATTTTAAATTCAAAAGTGATTCGGTGTTTTAGATCTTGTAAATCTCTATTTTATAAACTAGGAATTGGAGCGTTACAAGAAATATAGATTATATATATACATATTTACAGTCAATACAATGGAAATTGCAGTAATTATATATAAATATGATTTTAAAGACTTCTACAAAACCTGATATTTACAAATTTAAAAATATTGCTCTAACCTAATTAAGTTATTGTAATATTATATTTACAATGTATATACATTCATGCAGTTATATTATATGCAGTTGGAGGGTTTGTCTTACTGGTGGAGTTGGAGCGAGATCTCTTGCATGACGTCTCTTGACAGTTCAGATCATCAGTCTCATCCTCACAGTTCTTGCTATTATCTTCCGACACCTTTATTACTGGCATCTGCAAACACACACGCACGCACACGCACACGCACACGCACACGCACACACACACACACACACACACACACACACACACACACACACACACACACACAACTGAAATTCCTTTCAAAATACAGCTGATCAGTGTGAGGACGGATACACTGTACTGGAACTTTTCATTTGATAACTTAATATTCATTGTGTCATGTTTTATGTGTCATTTTCTGTTAAAGGTGTTGATTTAAGACTCATATTAACTCTCAGCTTAAAGGAAAAGGTTGATGAGTTATTCTCACCCTTACATTATTGTTGTTTCCCAATGTTTCTGTTTCCTCATAACTGTAGCCGAGCTTGTCTCCTTCATTGACCTTTGTGAACAGAGTTCTGCTTTCACATGGAAAGAAATCCTGCAATACAAACACAACAGAACAACGGACTAACATTAATATCATTGCACTACAAATGTGAATCATGCTGTAAGCTTTGACATGTTGTACGAATTTGGGTTTCGTTTTCCATCCTGGATCAAATTAGTTTTTACAGAATGTGCTTTCTAAAAGAAACATTCACATATGTCTCGGTTTCCAGCAAAACATCCAAACACTCCACTAAATATAGCGCACATACTAGGATATATTTTGTGTTTTAATATACTAGTTCCGCTACACACTGTAAAATAATAGGGGAGTTAACTTAATAAAAGGAACAGAGACTCAATCAAAATCAATCAAACATTCATTACAAATAATCATTAGTCAAGTGTACTAAAGAACACAACAACACACTTTAAATGGTAGAGAATAAAATATATTCATAGATAGATTATTTAAAGTAAACACATTTGTTTAAAAATTGTAAATATGATCAATTAACATTTTATTGAGTGCATCTATTCATGTTCTAGAGCTGTATCATGCACTTATAACTCAACATTAAACGGATCATTCTCCACCGTGGTTACAATGGTCAAAAACCATCATTCATTAACTTTAAACATAGGAAATAAATAACTTTAATAACAATATAATGCATAAAATAAGCAAGAAGGAAATAAAACAATAATCTTTATTCATATCAAAAATACAGAAGAAAATGTGCAGCAATGCATCTTGGGAGATCTTGCAACACTGTTTGTTCAGGATACATTGTTGGGCAAATTTTCAGATGCATTATAACGATAAACTTGAGAAATTAAGTCCAGCTATGAAAAAAACAAATTATTTAAATAAACAATGAACATCTTTTCCGTTATGGAGTTCTGCTATTATTCAATTAGGACAATGTACGCCTTAAATAAAACTATTAAAACTAAATAAAATAAAATGATATGTTCTTTCACAAATAACACTGCATCAAGGTGACAAGGCAAGTGCTTACAAAGTTTTATTGACATAAAAAGTACATAAAAAGTTTTATTGATTGCATACTTACATAGTATGCATAGTATTTAAATAGTAATTTTATAAATAGGAAATCAAGTCAATATACTATTTAAGTTTTGGGCAAAGAATAAGTACATCTCATTGACTCAAAAATTAAATAACCAACATATTAGTTTTTTTTATGACACATTTACAAAGACTTTTTATGTTTAGGCTTAAAATAATGTTTTTTTTTTTTTGTTGAATAGAAATGTAGAATTTTTATTGAATTTCATCAACAAATCCACTGGAGAAATCTATTTAATGTTTAAAGAGTTTAATTAAGTTAATATAAGAGTTAATTTCTGTGATATGTACTAAGCAACATGCAATATTTTAACAGTGTAGATTTGCTTGTAATATTAAGTCAACTCAATGAAGCTTTAAAGCTTGAATGACAGCAAATATTTTTTGTTAGTCTCATTGGAAATGTTCTCCACCCAATCTCACAACTTCTGCCCATTTTGTTTTCATTATATCGAGAACAACACATGTTCTGTCACCAAATGTTTCTCATAGCCATGTCCGCCCACCTTTAGAAGGCTAGGAGAATGTAGGAGTAAAGTTATTTGTACGTCTGACATTTTAAGAACGGGTTTCAAAAAACCAAAACTTTTGCTCTTTGAACAATGAACGATTTTAGAGATAAACATCACAAAGTTGTGATTCATATACATAAATAAATATCTGACCAATCAAAAAACAACGTTAACATGTTAAAAAAACAACATTGACATGTACACTGTGTTAACACTGCATTAATTTAATAAAACGTATGAATGAATATTGAAAGTCATGCAATGTGCATCATATTTTCAGAATAAATATTTGTACTACACAGTTTGTGGTAAGAATAGGTTTTTCGATTTCTGAAGTTTTTTCTATTTGGTTAATAGAAATGTTTATTAAGAAACGTCAGAGAAACCGTTTTAATAGATAAAAATGTCTTACATCAGTGCTGGTTGTTCTACACACAGTCTTTTTCTCGACATCAGGCTCCTGTTTGGTTTGATCGTTCACAATCTGTCCGTTAAATGGGGCGAGTCTGTCTCCAAAGTAGATATAAGTGTCCCTGGAGATAGAAAACAAGGCACTTACATTCACATGCATTTTTCATGATTACATGTGGATAGGATGTTTGTCGGCAGAATGCTACCAAGGTGATTTGTACCTGTGCAGATCTCCAGCAACAGTACTGCCATTGTCGTTGGCCAGCGGGTCGCTATCGCCCGCCTGTAACGCCTCCTCCCGGGTGGCGACACACATTCTCCAAAAACTGCTTTCCTGTTGTACGGAAAAGGCCTCGAAAGAGTTAAACAAAGGCAAGACTATTCCCACATTTATTTAAAAGACTCTTTACAACCCAAATCATTTAAATACGGAGTGAGCGGTTTGACAGATGAAGTCAATGTGGTTTAAATAACTGAGTTTTATTGGACCATAAAGCACATGAGTGACCTTATATAAAAAAAACACTACAAAGAACTCTAATGTTCTGCAGATTAAGACGAGATGAGTATCTACCAGAAAAAAATAACAAGAGGAAATTAATGTCTAATGGGTAGGATTACTTTTACAATATTTTTTTTACAACAAACTTTTTAACACGTCTTCTCTCGCGAACAGATGAAGGTTATAGCTATTTCATCTGTTGATTTGTGACATTTTTACAAGTACAGGTAAATAATGTATCCCACAATGCACTGTGCAAAATATACCTTTTTTATACCATTTTTTCTTTTTTATACCAAAAAATATAAAAATTTTTGCTCTTAGTTGTAAAGTTTTATAATGAGCTAATCTAAGTTTTTATCCGTATTATTTTTTATTTGCATGTACATTTCTATTGAACTTTTCTCAGTGAATTTGGTCATTTATTTACTTTTAGTACAAATTATAATATTGCTTCATAGTTTTAACATGGTGTCCCTAAAATATGACAAATTCTTGCCGAGCAAAATTCTTTTAGTTTACGTTTTTGAAATAATATTTAATTTCCATGCAAAGAGGCAAAACCGTTAGAACACTTTTGTCCTGTGTCAGCCACCGTAGTGTTTTGTCCCCACTTCAACATAATAGAATATTAATGACAAAACAAGTGAACAGTATGCATACTTTCCCACAATCTATTCACCATTTGAAAGAACCATCAGAATTTTATAATAAAATAGTCCAAGTTATTTGTAGATAAACATTAAGACTAAACTGATAGCTGATAATGTTTAGCATATTTAATTTAATTAAATATTAATTTAACATAAGTTTGTCAAATCTCCTTCATACATTTGTACCATTAATATTAGAGTAATGACATGACCATGGTGTTTGGGAAACAGAAAACAAAGCAAGTTTCAAACAAACAAGCGGCTATTAAATACCACTTATACGACAAGTAGACAGGTAATACAGGTGTGTTTAAATATAGTGTCAAACAGGAAGTAAATAAAGAATAATCCTCAAGAAAGTGCTCGTCTGGTAGTACATTCTGTATTTTTTCCTGTTTTACATTATGCAATTTCATACAGATTAGAATCCATGAAATCAGATCAGGTTGGCATTTTCCTATCATTGTTGATGGTTCTTTGTCAGAATAAGCTGAAAATATCTAGTTCAAGTGCTGTGACATTCTATTCAAACTAAAGTCCTTATCATACTCATGTCAAAGTGGACCTATTTCAAAACAAATATTGTTACAACACTATTGAAATGTTGTGCAAAGGTCAGAATATGGAGCTTTTGGACTAAATGTCATACCATGACTGTTGTGTGCGGTCTGTTCTGTATCACAACAAACCCTCTTTTGTGTTTGATGTAATGAGCCGGGACGAGCACATCTCCGATCACATCAGCCATGTGATTAGGATTCCTGATGATACTGTGATCCCAAAACTCAGGATTATATCGTGAGAGTCACAATCGGTGACATGACAACTGATAGGAAAATGCTTAACTCTGATGTTTTTCTTAAAGGGATATTCACTCCAAAGTGAACAATTTTGTTCAGTCTCATGTGTTTCAAAATATGTCATCGTAAGAAGAAATTGAGAATTTTCTGCAGATTAGTCACACCGGTTTGCAATGACATGAGGATGAGTATATGATGACAGAATTTTAATTTTAGGTGAACTATCGCTATAACGATTTAATGTTCAGATATTTGCTATTGTCTTGCATTGCATTAACTGATTCGCATGCATTTCTTTCACATTCTTCTTAATTCTGTGGTATTTAAATATCGATTTTGAGATTTTTTTAAATGTGAACTTTTTACTTGGAGTCAAGAGTTGATAAAGGTTTGCAGACAGAATGAGAAGGAGATGTAAACAGGAGAACCACTGCATCAATGATGACATCACCAACACATACCTTAATGGAGAAGGACCTCCTCACGGCTCTTTTAGGGCCCTCTTGTCCGCTCTGAGAAGTCTGTACGGGGGTTTGCAAGTTGGCTGTCCTCTTAGCAAACTTTTCCGAGTTTCCCGCCGATCCTTCCGGAGGGTTCCCGTAGTAACTGTCATCCCAGAGCTCTGGGTTCCTCTCCTCCGGGCTGGACAACTCTTCGTTGGTGCTGGAGCTGCAGATGATGAGCGATCTGGACAGGATGGCCAGTTTCTTGGAGCGTAATCCAGGTTTCCCTCTCTCCATCCTCTTGGTTCTCCTCCTGTGATGCAGTTGCTGGTGGTGGGTGTTTCTTCGAGGCATGATGGCCACAGAGGGAGGTTCTCTCCCAGGATGCATCGCTGCTAATGGAGGGGGCCGCTCTGCAGAAGAAAGCAATTAGAAAATTCAGTTAGGACTCGGTCCTGCCGTTCTCCTGTGCCCTAAGTGTTCTCAGAAATCACAGCGGCTGCACATGCAGATAAGAGCGCTTTTCTTCTGAAATCCATGTCGGTGGAGAGAGAAAAAACGGAAAGCAATGCCCCGTGACTTGGCAGGGCATTTTACAAAATACACAACAGGAATAGATTGAGGATATTTAGAAGGAGAACGTCCAACATAAAAAGCGAAACGACTTGTGGGGAACTTTTTACTGCTCCAAGAGAAATTCCAAATCTTCTGACGCCACAGGGCATGGACATAAGGTTTTCTCTTTACAAATGACCTTCACGATCACTTTTATGACATTAACCTTTTCTCTTGATGCTTCAAACCAACAACCAAACCCAGAAAATCGAATGGCATGCAAACATTACCATTCCTTCTTCTGCAGAACACAAAAGAAGATATTTTTAAAAACGTTGGTCACCTTTGACTTGCATTGGTTTCGTGTACATGCAATAGAAGTCAAAGAGGACACCAACTTCAAATTAAACTTCATATCATCATGCAATCTTTCATCAAGCAAGCATAAGTGATCATGAATGGAGTTTTTGTTCATAAAATGGCTACAAGTTCAATTTTAAGTTAAGGTACAAAAGCAAAAAGACGGTAATCGCAAGCAATATTTTAGGCAGAGGAAAATAAACCTAATGGCTTGGGGTATTTTGACTCAAAGACATAAAGGGATCTCGCCATCATGCATTATAAATGAACATCTGCACATACATTAATGAAGACATGTGAGATGAGCTCATATCCATCCGTGACATGAGGGAATATAGTGTGACGGCGGGTGTCTGAAACCCACTGTACTTACTGAATAAAGTGTTTCAATCGAATGATGTCATGATCACCTGATGATGAGACTGAGCATTGATGTACCACAAAGAGTTTACTCCATGTGTAGAGCTCATTGGATTGTTTTTCATAAGATGCATTTGATATACAGATTACACTTTAGTTTCCATTCACTTTTCTTTAATATTATTGAGGTCTCTTGCAAAGAAATTGTGAAATCTAAATTGGGATTTTCTCATCAATGAAGGGAAGAATGTTTTATTCAAACATTTCTCCCTCATCTCATCCATCAAGCATTTATTTGACATCTAGCCCATAACTACTTTACATTAATCTCTTATATGGCCAACATCACACCGTGTCATGTTCAGATTATTCATTTGGGAATTAAAGAGGGAGTTTCTTGCTTTTGAAGTCTGCAAACATTACGACCTCCAAGAGGAAACAACTTTATTGGCCCATCTCCCACTCTTAAGCACCACATCACCCAGACCCCGTGTGTTTATTCTGGCACGGATTTCATAAAAAACCAAACCTCGAATACTGATGAATGGTTCCAGTGTCCGGAAAGTGTTTTAACACTGACTGATGGGATAACTAGTCCTCGGAGAGAGCATTGCCCCGTCTGGTTAGCAGTATTACTGAACACTGTTCTGTTCCAAAACCAAGTCGACAGCCTAAAGGGAATAAAGGCACATTCTCTTCCATCTTTGTCTAAATTTAAAATATCATGTTTGATTTACAAAGAAATCAACCTGGTCACTGGTTTAAGATGGTAAGGAACCAGCACATGACCAGTTTAAACCAGCACATCTTAAACAAATGTAAGAGTTTGGCTTTAAACGTGAATAAGCCATCTCTTAAAATAAAGATTGTGCTGGAGCACGCTGTATAGGTTTGAAGGTTTCTGCACAAGCTTATATAAACTATTAAGACTTATTCGGCTTTTCACAATGAAATATCATTCTCTGCACTAGCAAGATTTAGACTAGAGATGAAGTAAAGTACTTGGCATCATGTGTTGCGAGCACTTAGATCATCTTTCTGGACCACTGTTAGAGCACTTTGCCTCTCATGTCTGGTACATCTTTACATTTTCATCAACATTTAAACATGCCATCCAACTCTAACGTGAATTTAACACCATGTAACCATTTCTGTCTTTTGTGCTTCACAGAAGAAGGAGTAATGCCCGGGTTTGAAAGGAAATGAGGTTGAAAGTGTTTGGGTAACCTGTCTTTTATAGATGAAGCAGTCCACTGATGTTTTCTGATGTAAGCTTACAGAGGTTTCATTGTTATTTTTGCTCGTGCACACACACACGCACACACTATTTTTGTGTAATTGATTTTCAAGTGGTGTCAATTTGTGATTATTCAGAGGCAACAGTGTAGTATTATGATGTTTAGACTAGAGTTATTGATGTAAAGGTATAGACCAGTCGTGTGTGTGTGTGTGTGTGTGTGTGTGTGTGTGTGTGTGTGTGTGTGTGTGGTTAGAGCTGTGCCATATCAGGAATGCAAAACAGCTGCCGACCAATCAAAATTTAAGAATGAGACTAACTGGTTTATGACGTAAATTATACACGCTTACGTATGTCCTGTCTGTAAATGGGCTAAAGAAACCATTTAATAAAATGTTTGTGTTTTCAAGTAATTCTGTGCCGTTTCTAAGGGGTTGCTAGGGTCTAAAGGCTACCAATATGTGTCCATGTTGTTTCTTGTGATCCCAGTGATCATAAACATTCTGTTGTGTGGTTGACACGGCGTTACTAAGCGTATTTTAGGATGGTTGCTATCGGCTATGCACCCCTTGCACTTTCTTGTGTAATGTAATCTTAAGCGTTCAAGTTGTGTCTTGGATTTCCAAGCTTGCAAAAACATCGAATTCCTTTTTCTATTCTGTCCTTTTCACGTTTTATTACATGTCCCATAATCCCCCGGTCATTGTTTATAAATGTGTAAACACTTACCCTTTAATGAAAACCTTTTGTCCGAGCAGCTAGTGCTTTTTCTAATCACGCATTTCCATATTACGTAATAACTAAAACCAAACCCTGCATGCAACTGATCAAAAACTCACAAACACATTCATGTTTACAAGCAAATCATCTACAATGATGTTTATTAATAGTAGATTATCTTCAGACACAAGTGCAACGTGACCCTGTATGAATCAGCACTATAATCCACCACTAATGCATTGACAGGATTGTATAGTTTAGATGATAGACGGTCCTGTCTCCATCTGATCTAATTATGAAAAACAGTGTCTGGATACGCCACAGTTTTGTGTCTGCAGCAATGTTTGCATGCCATGCAATCCTCTGGGTGAGTTTGTGCCAGTGAACCTGACATTGTGTTTTTATATACCCATCGTCTTCTGTCATTGATTCAGGTGTGCCTAAACACAGCACACGAGTTTTCTATTCCTTTGAGAAGATATCAGACACAACACTCACCAAAGCTGATCATGATGGTTTCTTCAGGGATCCAGCAGTTGCCTTATGGAAAAGAGTGTCCCGTGGGTCTCGATGTGTCGTCGTTTGTAGAGTTCTCCAAAAGGAAAAGCCTCTGGTCAGTTCAACATGATAGAGGTCCGCAGCTGAACAAGTTCCTCTTGTGTGCTTGGAGGATTTTTTCCCCCCAGAGTTCTGCCAGAGGCTGTCAGAGAGCTAAGAGGAGCATTTGTAACTGCCGCCTACCCTCCCTGTCTAGCGGCCCGCCGAACACAAGCGCCGTCTCATAGAGCTAGCCACCAAATCACAGCCCCCTTCCTGTCTGACAACTTAAGAGAAGAGAGAGAAAGAGATAGAGACAGACAGAAAGAGAGAGGGAGAGAGAAACTTTCTGCAGACCTAAATGACCCAAGACCTAAAGTACTCAACTGGGCAGGCATAGCCTTAAAAGAAAAAACACTCTTCATTTCATTATACTCTTGCTTGAATCTCATCTTTCAAGGCTAAAACGGCCAATAAAAGGAGCAGGAACCCTACGATGAAAAGAGGATCCAGATTGGAAAAGCCTTTCCAAAACTATCATACATCCAAATGGGTTTAACCGACATGATCATTTCAAGCATGAGATGCCAGCATGTTGAAAAGTGTAAAGGAGTTAAAGTGCATGTAATAGCATGTTACCCCTCCTTTAAACCAAAATCACGGAAGGGTAAACTGAGTTACGAAAATTTGGTGTCGTTTTTTCTTCGTGGTTAAACTGAATTCATTTTTTGGGCGTTTTGTTTTCCAATGAGAGTGCACTGTAAAATGATCCCGTTGAAAGCCAAACAATTCGGGCAACTGGGGTACCAGTAAAAAAACATGAAAGAACCATTTTCTAACATAACTTTCGTGATTTCGTCAGTCTATTTATCCAGTTTAACTATAATCGAAAATAAATTAAAATTTGTGGTTAGACATATAGCGCCAATATGTTAACAGAGAGCCTTCTCAAGAGTCCATTGCTGAACCTGTTTCTCATCTCTCTGCCCAATGCTTTCATAACCCATCTCTACTGTCTCACCTTTTAAAAGACCCTAAAATACACCAAAAATATAGGAAAGTACAGATTTTTAACAGTTTCTAGTTTACTTTAAAATTAGCTTTATAAATAATGGTGAATAAAAAAAACTTTAGCACACAAACATGTATTTGCGTGCAAGTATAAAAGTGTTATTATTAATTAAACCACTGTTCCCCTTAATATTACATGTTTATACTTTTATGGTGTCATCTTGGAGTTTTTCCATTTTCGAAGACCGGAACTAACTTTTACAACATTTAATATACATTGATTTGTGTACACTGTTTACAATGTTTTATATTATCATATAGGTACTTAGAGAACTAAGAGAATATGGAGGTCAATGTGATTGTCGTTTGTTGACCAAACGGACGGAGGGCTTTTTCTTTGGGGATTGTGACCACTGTAATAGTCTATTGGGAATCACACTAACAGAAGTATATACTATTACTTAACAACTGTACAGCAAAACTATGTCTATACATGTGGGGAAACAAACAAATTGCAAAAGGGAAATAGAACAAGGGAAAAAACTGGATAACAAACCAAAGTGAAATCTGTTTTTTCTATATGGCAGATTGACACATCCATCCTCACACAAGACACAAATAGATCTGTATATTACAGTTTCCAGAAGAATGCAAAGAACAGATCAGTTTTAGCCCAATTTCCATTAAATCACAAGTGCAAAAGTACTCAGAAAAGTGAAACAAAATTGTAAAATGCAAAAATACACCTTGTAAAATTTGGACCCCACAAAATACGCTTATATATGAGCTTTATATATGCTTTATATTAGTCAGCTAGAGAGTGTTTGTGGACTTCTGCCTGGATTATGTGTTCGCACAGTGATTCTGTTTATCCAGTGAAAACACACAGACACTTCATTCAGGACAGGGCTGTGTGGGTACACTGAAAGGTCCTCTGTGGTCTCATGCCTGGCCTTCATTAAGACTCAATTACTGCAATTTATTGAGCACCAGCCCAGTATAACTGAAACACACACACAACACACTCGCACACACACAGACACACACACAGACACACACACACACACACACACACACACACACACAGACACACACAGACAGACAGACAGACAGACAGACAGACACACACACACACACACACACACACACACACACACACACACACACACACACACACACACACACACACACACACACACACACACACACACACACACACACACACACACACACACACACACACACACACACACACACACACACACACACACACACACACAACACCTACTTTTCATCCTCCCAGTATTGTGAATAAACTCAAACAACTGAGATCACTTGCATGAACGACACAAGTTTGACATCACACTCTGTTAACCATAATAAAAGAAATGTATTGAGAATCGTCCTCTTATGATAAACTGATGTGTAGACTGTTTGTCTGCTCTACTGTATTGTGCAGTTGTCAGTATCACTGCAGAGCAAACAGGGGTAAGGTTCCTTACTCAAGGACACCTCAGGTATTGTCTGATAACCTTCTGCACATAGTCCACCAGACCACAACCCACTTATATCACACACTCATGGCCTGTTATTGCCACCTAGTGACCATCTAACACAACATACTCCATATTCAGTTATTCAACTGGAGAGGGAGAGGGGGAGAGA
>CM065655.1:3077081-3082081 GCA_033220385.1 Triplophysa yarkandensis
GCAGGAGTCGAGAGGTAAAACCTCTATAAAACTTCTCTTCACATTAACCAAGCTCTTATGAAAGGCTATCTTGTAAAATCACAGTCAAATATTAAACAACAGTGATATTACTTTTAAGTGTTTTTCTTAAGTATATATTTGAATATTTGTGGATAAAAATGTGTTTACTTCTCTACGTTCTAAAGCATATATATTATAGACACTTTATTTCATAAATTGATGTTTTTTTTCCTGGTAATACTCAAGTACCATAAAATCTACTACTTACTTTTACTAAAGTATTTTTTAAAAATGGAGAAAGTAATAGATTTTATATGCACTTATGTACTGCATTAAAGGTTAAAAAAGATGTAAAAGACATTAATGAGATGTAGTAAAATGTATTGTTTTGAAAAAAATGTATTTGAGTAAAATACTCCAGTACTAGACAGCACTGATTTCTGATCCAGGATCATTTCTGTTCCGTTTTTTACTGTCTCTGTGTTGTTAAATGTCATAATTCTTTTAAATTTCAACATTTGGTGTCAATAACGAATGAATTTGGAGAACAGTGAACTCACAAATATTTTTTGCTCTGAAAAATGCTCTGAAATCTTGTTAAAAATGATTTGAGTTTTTTAGCATTTTCATTATTGTCCCTAACTTGTCTGCTCCATAGATGTTTTCTTTAGATCAGCAGGTTTGTTTGCGATTTAAATATGAATAAATAGAAACCCAAAATACATTTGTAAAAATTTTCAGAAAATGCACTGGTCAAATGTAAGCAAAACTAAAGTTCAGAAAATAAATAACTAATCAGCCTTTTAATTGCTTAAAGAAAGAAAACTTTCTGTTTTTTTAAAGTAAGAAACGTAACATCTGGTGATGTTTAGTCACATCATTCCTAAGTTTCTTTTCTCAGATTCAGTTAAGTTTGTAAATGTTTTTCTAAGTGTAGAAGGGAGTTTTGTTCTTTTCTCATTTCTTTGTGTTTTATTCTTCAGAATCAGTTGTCTGGAAATCTGCTGAGAAAGTTTAAAAACAGCAACGGATGGCAGAAACTTTGGGTGGTTTTCACGAACTTCAGTCTGTTCTTCTATAAAACCCATCAGGTGAGATGTGAAATCCACAAAACGTTTGGCATTGTGTTAAATTGATTGTGTTTACTGACAGTTTGTGTGTGTTCAGGATGAATATCCTCTGGCCAGCCTTCCATTATTGGGATACTCCATCACCATCCCCTCGGAATCTGAAAACATTCATAAAGATTACGTCTTCAAGCTTCATTTTAAATCACATGTGTACTACTTCAGATCAGAGAGCGAGTACACGTTTGAGAGGCACGTGAAAGACTCTTTTGCTGTATATGATGATTTCCAAATGGATTGAGAATAAGCTGTATTTTATCTCTTCTGTCTCGTGTCACAGGTGGATGGAGGTGATTCGCAGTGCCACCTGTTCTTCTAGCCACATGCGGACCATTCGTAAAGATCCACACGTCTACTGACCAAAGAGAGAGAGACACGCACGCACGCACGCACGCACACACGCACACACACACACACGCACGCAACGGGCAGAAATATCAGGTTCTCAATCAGGTTCTTACAAGATGTATATTATTACAGCAGAACATGTTTTGTGTGATTTGTTGTTGATTCAGCAAACTCTCAATGGATTCAAGTACAGGATTTAAATATTTCATATATAGAGGATAAAAAATCCTGAAAAACACAAAACATGAAAAACAAGCTTAACAAATGTTTGTGTGAATTTTGTTTAAGTAATTTGATATGAACATGTAAATTTACTGCATGCAGAAAAACATCATTTGTAAAAGTCATTTTATACACTTTCAAAGGTTTGATGGAGAAATTGAGAAGCTTCTTTCCAGATCTGATGTTTAATGTATAAGAAGAAAACCCTTCCATCTTCATTTGGGCTTGACTTTTATGTCCAGGTTATATTTCACCGCAAAACATTTGTTAAGATCACATTTTTTATCACTTTTAGCCTTTTTTGATAGTTAAGCACATTTCCTGAGTAATGAACAACTCTTATTGCAAATGTATAAAATCTAAAAATGTTTTTGCAAAAACCCAGTTCCAAAAGATATTTTTTTAATGTGCATTTCCAAAGGATCTCATCCAAACTACCGTTGTTGTTTTATTAAGTTTTACATTTTACATTGTTTTATTTGTTTCCTGTTTTTTCCTGAAGTTAACGCTTCAGTTGTTAGTCTTATATATTTAGTGCTTAAAATGGTTATATACACTAGGCCTTTTTAAATTTCTTACTACAAATTAGAATTGTTAAGAAAGTGTGCTTAATTGTCTGAAGTTGTTTTAAAATGATAGAATTCATAGATATGGCTCTGCATTGTATGTGAATATGTTTTTATGTCTGTTTGATATTAGGGGTGAAATGTAAAACACATGAGACAAACTCATATCATCACATGGATGTCTATGCACAGTCTGGATTTTGACAAATGTTTTTCTTTCTACACAAAGTATCGATTCATTTCTTTTTGTAGAACATGATTTGATACACTTTTGATACTGAAGTGTGATTGAGTTTTGTGATGTGTGGATGATCATTCTCTCATGGTGCAGAAGTCTTGTCTGAAGGAACCCAGCTGCCTTTGTCTATCTGCTCTGGTGCCAAACTTTTCTTTCTCTTTACAATATTTGTATCTCTTTTTTTAACGTTATTAATGCATTTGGAGTATTTTAATCCTTTTCTTTATTAATTCGAATATAAAAGTGTGGATTATATGTCAGCAACTGTTTGGTGGGAACTGAATATCTTCATAATAAATTCATATATATGTATAGATTGGATGCATTGCATTTTGTGTCATTTTAAAATCATTTATTCTTTAGCATCAATACATACAGAACTCATACAGACAGATATTGCAGAGTTAAACACAATAAACGAAATGTTGGCTAGCATTTTCTATGTTTTCTTAAGTTAATTTCAAATGGAAAGTTTTAAATGCATTACATACAAAACAACATGTATGACTGATCATACAGATAAACTCAAATATAAATATATATTTAATGTAGATTAATTCTATTAGAGTATGTATTTCATTAGAATTGCCTGATATGTTGTGTTTTCTATCATTCTTCATCTGAACTTCTATCTTCTCGACACACATACATCAGCTGGTGTTCACCATACGTGTCATAACTGTCATATGTGGGATATTGAAGCCATTCAGGTTTATATGTGTTGGTGTTGTACACAAAGGTCTCGATGATGCTTCCAGGTTTGGGTTTATCTTCTTCATCATCATCATGGGTCCATTCCTCCACCTCAATCTTGATCAGAGATCTCTGATATAAATCTGGACAACTTTCAAACCCGTCCAAGAACTTCAACGTGTTCTCATCCACTTCATAGATCTCACCTTTGACCCTTTGACCTCTCCCAGGGTCATTGAGCATGAAGGGGATGTTGTTTTTAGTGGCGATGATGAGAGGATAAGGCTTCACACTTTGACCTCTGCCGAGATATTTAACTCTTCCATTCTTCTTCTCCAACATTCTGTAAGAATTGGGCTGACCTTTCTTAAGAGTCCCGTAGACGAACACAAGAGTCATGGTCAACACTAACAGCACGAACAACAAACAAACAACAACAAACAAACAACAACAACCAAACAAACAACAAACAAACAAACAAACAACAGCAACCAAACAAACAACAAACAAACAACAGCAACCAAACAACAAACAACAACAAACAAACAAACAAACAAACAAACAATAACAGAACAAACAACAACACAAACAACAAACAAACAACAACAAACAAACAACAACAACAGCACAAACAACAAACAAACAACAACAAACAAACAAACAAAACAACAAACAAACAAACAACAACAAGCAAAAACCAAACAACAAACAAACAAACAAACAACAACGAACAAAAACCAAACAACAACAACAACAACAGCACAAACAACAAACAACAGCAACCAAACAAACAACAAACAAACAAACAACAAACAACAACACAAACAAACAACAAACAAACAACAGCACAAACAACAAACAAACAAACAACAAACAAACAACAGCACAAACAACAAACAAACAAACAACAAACAAACAACAACACAAACAAACAACACAAACAGACAACAGCACAAACAACAACAACAAACAAACAACAACAACAAACAAACAACAGCACAAACAACAGCAACCAAACAAACAACAAACAAACAAACAACAAACAACAACACAAACAAACAACAAACAAACAACAGCACAAACAACAAACAAACAAACAACAAACAAACAACAACACAAACAAACAACACAAACAGACAACAGCACAAACAACAACAACAAACAAACAACAACAACAAACAAACAACAACAACAAACAAACAACAACACAAACAAACAAACAACAACAACAACACAAACAAACAACAGCACAAACTACATTATTATGATTTGTCTATTTATAAACAAACATTCTTCTGTTTCAATCAATTCTTGTGTTTTCACAGAGAAAGTTTACATCTGATCAGGACTTTCATATATTTAACAATCATTTATTTAAAATGTATGTAAGGAATCTCTGTGTTTTATAACGTCAACAATGTGATAATATTCACAAACTAATATTCACCTGTTTCAGAATCATGTAAAGGAAATACATTCTTACCGATCACAATCTTCTACACAATCTTCTACACAATCTTCTACACAATCTTCTACACAATCTTCTACACAATCTTCTACACAATCTTCAGAAAGACTTTGATCTGTTCAGTCGTGCGCTACTTCCGTGTTTGCGTGATGACGTCATCTGATAACCACCAATGGTTGCCTCGCAACACTGCAAGCAAAGATATAAAATAAGTAATGTAAAACTTTTAAGTTTAAGTTTTATATATATATTTATATTTATATTGTGGGGAAATAGTTTGCATTACAAAATAAATACTTATTTAAAATACACACAAATATAGATATAACATTTGCATT
>CM065655.1:3087081-3092081 GCA_033220385.1 Triplophysa yarkandensis
TGAATAAAATGACACAACACAGAAAAGGACTTGACACAAGATTTGGAACAAGCCAAATCCCCCCTGATCCCATCAGATCTGTGTTCAGAGACAAGGAATTCATTTCTCTGTAAATCAAAGCACTCAGCGTTTCCAACTACACAACACACATCATTTCACATCAGACGCTTGAGTCTGGAATAGCACACACACTGTAAAGGCAATTTGTTTTGCTTATGATTTGAGCTGTCGCTCCGCCCATGTTTTGAATTGCTATGAATATATAAACAGCATCCACACAAACATTGCATACATTACCATCAGAATTCTGTAACCTCTAGATGGAGCTGAACATCTTTCTAAAAACTGCTCTCTCAAATCTGACCGAATGATTCATTCAACATAAGCCATTCCCTGAGCACCACACACACACACACACACACACACACACACACACACACACACACACACACACACACACACACACACACACACACACACACACACACACACAGACACACACACAGAGACACACACACACACACACACACACACACACACACACACACACACACACACACACACACACACACACACACACACACACACACACACACACACACACACACACACACACACACACACACACACACACGTGGAAACATACATTAATTGTAGTTCAGATGATTTGTCAGAACACAGTGAACAGATGTGAACAAAGCCAGACAGTAAAAAGATAAAAATCAATTGAGCAAAAGATGTTAAATATGAAAGACTTTCACTTCATCATTATATATTTAAGAGCAGACACTTTCATTTCAGAGGAACCTCGAACACAAGCACTAAAGTCATACATTATACATTAAAAGAACAAAAACTCTTTAATCTCAACAAATGACTAATGTTTCTAAAAGAAACGTGTACTCTATCTCATGAGAAATATTTGAGCTCATATTAAGATATTCATGAGACATTGTTCATAACTTAAACTCTAATGGAGACATTTGTGATATTTCTGACTCTCCATGATTATCAATAAAGTCAATAAGAAATATTTGAGACACAGATGAGACTTAAGCTAATTTCTTTATTTCTTCTCTCATTAATGTCAATAAGAAATATTTGAGACACAGATGAGACTTAAGCTAATTTCTTCATTTCTTCTCTCATTAATGTCAATAAGAAATATTTGAGACACAGATGAGACTTAAGCTAATTTCTTTATTTCTTCTCTCATTAATGTCAATAAGAAATATTTGAGACACACATGAGACATAAGCTAATGTATTTATTTCTTCTCTCATTAATGTCAATAAGAAATATTTGAGACACAGATGAGACTTAAGCTAATTTCTTCATTTCTTCTCTCATTAATGTCAATAAGAAATATTTGAGACACAGATGAGACATAAGCTAATGTATTTATTTCTTCTCTCATTAATGTCAATAAGAAATATTTGAGACACACATGAGACTTAAGCTAATGTATTTATTTCTCCTCTCATTAATGTCAATAAGAAATATTTGAGACACAGATGAGACTTAAGCTAATTTCTTTATTTCTTCTCTCATTAATGTCAATAAGAAATATTTGAGACACAGATGAGACATAAGCTAATGTATTTATTTCTTCTATCATTAATGTCAATAAGAAATATTTGAGACACAGATGAGACATAAGCTAATGTATTTATTTCTTTTTTTAAATAATGCCAATGATAAATATTTGAGAGGCTGGTGAAACTTAAGCAATTTTTTTATTTCTTCTTTCATTAATGTCAATGAAAAAATATCTGAGACTTAATGTTTATGTGTAGGTCTAAGAATGTTTTTATAGAATGAAAGTTTAGATTTCCCTCATATAACCGGTTATGTTCTCGTGTGGCGGTAAGGTCAGATTTGACAGAACGGTCTGTAATTTTCTCTTGAAAACCAGCAGTAGATTTGACATGTGCACATGTCCTGAGGGACAGTCGCCAGTCACTGATCTCCACAGACATGACACAGCATCCTGTCCCTCCCACACACACATTATCACGCCAGGTCTGTGTATGTGATGTGAACACGGTAACGCTGAGTCAACCCTTTCAAGCCGCTGTGATTCTTCACAATCTCATGGGTAGGTTTCATGAATTAATGTCATCCTCTATTTTTACATTTGCTAATGAGATACAGGAGAAATGTAATTACAATATCCAAATCAATTAGATGGCGTTATTTCTTCTATCACATCAAAGCCCTGGTACAGATTCTCCTAATGCTGTTACATGAATGTCAAGCCTCCTTCTGTGAAATTCCCTTAATGTTTATAGTCATTAAAATCTTATGACCGCCTGTAATATCTTTAGAGCTGTAATATGTGAAATGAAACAAACGGATGATGAATCTGATTCCCGAGGAATAACTCATTATCGGATTGGCACAGTTTTAAAGCTGACAAATGTTTTTATGTCATGGGAAACTGTAAAATTTGTTCAATACGCTGAATGACATTAAAGTGAATAACGTTTAAAACACAATCTCATGGCAATTATTCACTATTTCTGACTGATTTTTGGGAATTCATACAATTTGTTCATGTTTTTAATATAGGCTGGTGCAGAAATGACATCATTTTACAACTTTTAAGGATTTGGTAATTACAGATCATATTGAAAACTAAAAACTTTAAGATTATGGAAGCAGATCTCTCTTTGGGGTTTTTATCTCTATTACTTTATCTGCTTTAATATTTATTTACTAAATGTATTTAGTTTTCCTGTAGGATGTGATCTGAATTAGACATAAATAAATGTAAATAACCTGAATATAACCTACAACAAATTAGCATTTATTTCTTCTCTCATTAATGTCAATAAGAAATATTTGAGACACAGATGAGACTTGAGCTAATGTATTTATTTCTTCTCTCAATAATGTCAATAAGAAATATTTGAGACACACATGAGACTTAAGCTAATGTATTTATTTCTTCTCTCATTAATGTCAATAAGAAATATTTGAGACACAGATGAGACTTAAGCTAATGTATTTATTTCTTCTCTCATTAATGTCAATAAGAAATATTTGAGACACAGATGAGACTTAAGCTAATTTCTTTATTTCTTCTCTCAATAATGTCAATAAGAAATATTTGAGACACAGATGAGACTTGAGCTAATGTATTTATTTCTTCTCTCATTAATGTCAATAAGAAATATTTGAGACACAGATGAGACTTAAGCTAATGTATTTATTTCTTCTCTCATTAATGTCAATAAGAAATATTTGAGACACACATGAGACTTAAGCTAATGTATTTATTTCTTCTCTCATTAATGTCAATAAGAAATATTTGAGACACAGATGAGACTTAAGCTAATGAATTTATTTCTTCTCTCATTAATGTCAATAAGAAATATTTGAGACACACATGAGACTTAAGCTTATGTATTTATTTCTTCTCTCATTAATGTCAATAAGAAATATTTGAGACACACATGAGACTTAAGCTAATGTATTTATTTCTCCTCTCATTAATGTCAATAAGAAATATTTGAGACACACATGAGACTTAAGCTAATGTATTTATTTCTTCTCTCATTAATGTCAATAAGAAATATTTGAGACACAGATGAGACATAAGCTAATGTATTTATTTCTTCTCTCAATAATGTCAATAAGAAATATTTGAGACACACATGAGACTTAAGCTAATGTATTTATTTCTTCTCTCATTAATGTCAATAAGAAATATTTGAGACACAGATGAGACTTAAGCTAATGTATTTATTTCTTCTCTCATTAATGTCAATAAGAAATATTTGAGACACAGATGAGACTTAAGCTAATTTCTTTATTTCTTCTCTCAATAATGTCAATAAGAAATATTTGAGACACAGATGAGACTTGAGCTAATGTATTTATTTCTTCTCTCATTAATGTCAATAAGAAATATTTGAGACACAGATGAGACTTAAGCTAATGTATTTATTTCTTCTCTCATTAATGTCAATAAGAAATATTTGAGACACACATGAGACTTAAGCTAATGTATTTATTTCTTCTCTCATTAATGTCAATAAGAAATATTTGAGACACAGATGAGACTTAAGCTAATGAATTTATTTCTTCTCTCATTAATGTCAATAAGAAATATTTGAGACACACATGAGACTTAAGCTTATGTATTTATTTCTTCTCTCATTAATGTCAATAAGAAATATTTGAGACACACATGAGACTTAAGCTAATTGCTTTAATATTTATTTACTAAATGTATTTAGTTTTCCTGTAGGATGTGATCTGAATTAGACTTAAATAAATGTAAATAACCTGAATATAACCTACAACAATTTAGCAACAACCTGACAGCAGCCTGGAAACCAGGGACAATACCCTAGCAACCACATAGTAACTGCTCGGCAAACCAACAAGCTATGTGAACATAACTTTATCCTGTGTCTGTATCTGTTGATTTAAGCACATCATTCTCACGGTTCATATTGAGATCTTTATTATGGTAAACTTTCTATGACAGACTTGAAAATTCTAAGCTCAGTTTTAAGACATTGTTGAGATCTCTTCTGAACATTTATGACATTTCTGACCCCTGTTCTCTTGCTCAGAATTTAATCTCAGCAAAGAGATCTCATGAGATCTTAAGAGATCTAAATGTATGAAATCATCACCCTTATATAAAACATTTTTACATACTGTAATCAGAGCCAACTGCATTTATGGTCTTCTCATTGGGATATTTGCAGCTGATTTACATTATTTAACATAATTATACAAATCTTCATAAATGAGACCCCAGGATATTTAGACAGGGATAAAGAGAAGATCTTCTAAGACCTGGTCTTAAATCCGTACGTCTATCAATCTCTTAAATATTTTAGACTGTTAACATATAAAATTCTCTTACTTTATCCAATCCAGATCAACATTATTCTGCACTTGTCTTCTCTCGGCCTAACTTCCTGTCTCAATGGAAATGACATCAACACATTTAATAGAACTATACATTCAATAGAGCGTCT
>CM065655.1:3097081-3161864 GCA_033220385.1 Triplophysa yarkandensis
CTTTGTTTTCATTTTTAAATGGATCTTGAAGATTTCTTAATGCAAATAATGTTAATTAAATATCTGTTGAACATTTTTTGACAAAGTTTCCAAAATAATAAAACTTAATGCAGTGAAGTTGTTTAATATTGTTGTTTAATATATTCAATCATTTTATTGATGTTACCTGCAGTATTCACAGTTGAGGTGATGCTTGACAGGTCTGGAAAACATTATCGGGTTTTGGATTCATGAAGAGGAAAAACAAGAACATTCCTTTATCACTACTTACAGGATGTTTGTAAGTCTGATTCTTAACATTTTCATTCAAACTTCTGAAATATTTTCAAGAACAAGTACATTTTTAAATAAAGAATGGTGAGAAAACATTCTATCAGTAAACATTTCCTTCATTTTAAATAACATATAATTTGTTTATTTGAATAAGTAGCTCTTTATGATTTAATTGTAAGAATTTTTATTTTGAATTCCAAGTATTATCAATCAAACTGCAGTTGGGTTGTTTTGATAAAAATACACAATAATAACGCAATAAAAAACGATTTATGAATATTACATAGAGTTCACAATAACAGAAGGTGACATCACTCATGTAAATGATTCTACACAGATCTCCTGAATCTCTCAAGAGTTTCAGCACAAAACTTCATCTGCAAGCTCTTCTCTGTGTGGAATGGAAGTGTCAAGATGAAGCAAGGAAACAAGATGTGAGATCAGGGTCGGGACATGCGAGACAAATGACAAAGGGTCTGAATGAAGCATCTTTCATTGCATCCCTGTGTCCTTCCCAGAATCCTCTGAGGCTCATTGAAAGAAGAGAAGAGAGAACTGTAGGTATTGTCGGGAGCATGCAATATGTATGCATTAGAGAGGAAAGCAATATGCACTTTTACATTTGATGAATGACTCGGATGTGATATCTAATCCTCTCTCTTTCTCTACCACCTTTCTGAAAGACAGATTAGTGCAGGATTATTTTACAATTCAACTGCCTAAATCAACATCTATTTCATGCATGCAAAGAAAATGGAATTAATAGCATTCAGTGTTGGCTTAGTAATGAAATGATACTTATTTATGTATGTAAGACAGTGAAGAAGTATAAAGTTGCGTATACAGTATATACTAGTATTTCAAAAGAACTTTTATAAAGGAAACATGTGTCAATATGGGCTTACAACATTTACAAGAGAATACTCAAGTTTCATCAAGAACAATCGTAACAAATATCATTAACATTCAAATAATTTAATTAACACAAATATATTATTGATCATCTAATTATCAAGAAAGGAATATAACAGTACAAACCTAAATCTTGATCTTCATTTCCATGAATTCATTACAAGACTAATATTCATTTCTTAAGGTATTATGAAGTGTTTTGTGTTGGGTGAATGAGATGTCTTGGATGTCTACATTAGCCATTAACTTCTGACCTTACGGATCAATACAGGATAACTGGAAAGAGAAGAGAAAAGTCACACGCACACAACTGAACTACATTACAACATCACCCAGCAAAAGCCATAAGAATCCCCATCTTACAAAGACGACATTAAATACTCACAGCTTTATATACTGTTCCTCATGAGCATCTATAGGAAAAGTGCATGTTACTGCAGTATACTTTATAGTAGAGTATTTGTCATACGTGATTGTATAAAAGAAATAGTGTTCTGTTGTTTAAGTATGTCTTATATATGAGAGCTTCAGTCCCTGTTATGTTTGACTGTATTTAATAGTCTTATATTGAACAGGAATGAAGTTATGATAAAAATCTTTCTGAGAGTTGATAATGAAATGATACTCACATCATGTGGTGAAATATTGATAAAGTGATTATCCTGAATCTGTCAAATAAACATTTGGGATTAGTGCGTATTGGATTGTGGTGTGTTGAGGGTCATTGAACGTAAAGAACAAATGTGTGAGCAGTTTCTGAGGTTGAACGTAGGGCAAGAAATACATTTAGAGTCAGTCGGCTTCTCCAGGGCCGTATTAGAAAAAACTGCCTGAAACAAATCAATAGCAAGACAGATTCCTCAGCCAAGTCTTACATTTTTAAAAACAATTTCTTCTTCATTTGTGTTCATATAAAAGGCATTTCTTCAGACAGGGCTGCAACTGTAGTCTCTGTGAACGGAGGACAGCCGTTCTTCCTCGCATGATGTAAAGCACAAAACATAAAATCTCATCACTTCAGAATCCCAGACACATATAAAACCGGCCTAAAATTACATTCTGCTCTGTTCTGCTGAATGTAAAAAAACCAAATGTATTTTTTGAGAAGAGGGATGCCACGTTCATCTGTTCACCTCATCAATCAACCCAGAACACTTTACAACCAAAAAGAGATTTCAACAGTTTCTCAGAAATAAAAGTCCCGAACAAAACCACCATAATGAGAATTAGCCACAGATTAAAACAAATCAAGGAGTTATGAATTGTTATGAGATTGGGTTAGCAAACTAGACTCTAGAAACAACTTTGACTAGACATTATAAGAAAGAATAAATCCTGTCTCCTTTAAATCCTGTTAGATTCAATAGAAAGAACTCATCGTGTGTTTTCATGAGACGCTGATGTGAACACTTCCAGTGAAAACTGGAATGAGAAAAGCAAGGAGATACACCGATGCTTCATTCAAAATAACCCATCACATTCACTTAAACTGAAATAAAACAGCACGTCCGCTCAACATAACTCAACAAAAAAAAACCATCATGTTTATAGATCACGATATTTCCATTATTTTGTGTTACTCTCTGTTAAACGTCTCAATTGTGTTTCCTTAAGCATGAGATTATATGAAGAGAAATTACACAAACACTCAAAATTCATATCTCAAATGTTGGAATCTCTGAGTTAAATTATAATCTAGCGAATTGTAATGATTGAATGTCAATAAAAACCTCCATTAAGAAGTTTTGTTGTGATATTTTATGATGCTGATGTTGGTAAGTCTCAGTCATGTGTCTCTCGGGTCTCTGCAGCCGTGAGAATCATTCGGATCAGCCCTCTGATTTTCGAGAGCACTTCTGTTTGTTTACTGTGAGGACTCAAATTGGCCGTGATGCTCGGCTAGATTTCCATCAGGAGCCGGCTGGAGGTCAGAGCGGATCACTGACCTTGGGCCTGTGATGCTGGCAGTGCCGTTTCCACAGCTGCTGTCCGTCCGTGAGCACACAGAACGCTTTAGATCCGTCCTGCTCCTCTTATTTACATCACTTCTGTTTCTGCTTTTGATAAGCCCTAAACTTTATATTGATTATGTTAACTGATCCTGCGTCAGTGCTAACACACACACATCTCCGGAAAACACAGTTTTTTTGGCATCTTCTCAAGATATTTTTACTGTATGATGCTTTAAATAACACAAGTATTAAAACATCTCAGTAAAATGAATCTGGCGGCTTACTTAATATCACAAAAATAAAAATATTAACATGATCAAATCTATTAAAAATCACCCAATCTTGAGTGGGGCAGAAACTCAACAGTTGACATTATTTTTCCATAAACCGGAGTGACTTCTAAAAGAAACATTTCAGTTACATTTATTTTTATATATTTGAACTTCATTTTTACACGTTCTAATTTAAAAACAATGTGGAAATTCACAGCTTTTAAATGTAATAATTTGTTTCCTCCAGACAACTGTAAGGACCCGTACGGTCAGAAGGACCCAGACTCATGTCCAGCGTGAAACTCTACGCTTTGATGATCAAGCTTACAATACACAGAGCCAAATGTTTGTCGGGAAGAGTCCAGATAGAGAGATATTACAGCGCATCACCTGCTTTCCCGTTCCTCCTGGACTCAGAGGCCCTCTGAGAGAGACCTTGGTGACATTTTTGTAAATTGAGACGAAACGAGACGAGAGACGATCAAGCAAGACACACAGAAAAGACTGCCGTTAATGTTGCCAGTCATTGATTCACAGACAAATCTCCTTTAGGACAGATATCGTCTAACTGACGTCTGATCAAAACACCATAACAGCCAAAATACAACCATAATACAACTATCGGAGTGTTTCAAGCTTCAAACATACTTGCATTGGTGGTCTGAATTAAGTCTAGTTGGTAGTAGAAGTGTTCTAGTATGGTGTTTTAATATCACCATATCTCTCTGTGAGGTGTGCGATCTTTACTTTGTCTGAGTTCACTTCAGCAACTCAACGAACTGGTTTTAAATGTGATTTGAGTCTGATTTCCTCAGACTCACAGCGTTATCTCACAGAGATGCAAACAGAGGATAAAGCACATCATCACATCTACTTTCTGCAAGTGGCTTGACAAACAGACCCAGACTCACAGCAGGGACAACAAATCCTCTCTAATCCAAATGAGCCCCGCCAAGTCACACACACACACACACACACACACACACACACACACACACACACACACACACACACACACACACACACACACACACACACACACACACACACACACACACACACACACACACACACACACACACACACACACACACACACACTTTTAAAGTATTTCTCACTTGAGTTATTTTAAGTTCACAATTGCATACAACCTCAGATGAGAAATGATACTATGAACTGTAGTAGTATTAGCCATAGTTCTCCATAGTTTAGAATACTGCAGTAAACATTAAGAAAGCTTAGCATTAATAAGAAATATAGTAAATATTAACAATGTAAATATATTTTATGTTGATTTATGTAAGAGATTGATGGGGCAGCTGGAATACTTTTTTCTCATTCTCTGAAGCATTCAGGAGCTTTGTTCTCCTGGCTTCTGTCGTTGCTAAGCAACCACAAGACTCATTGACTGCGAAGATGATGAGAATGAAGGAATTATCTGCACTGAAAATCATTTGCAATAACTAGATGTTGTGATATTCACTGACCTGTTTTATTTGGTTTACTTCAGATAAAGTGAATCTGAAACATGCACTTGTGTTTAGAATTAACATAACAAATATTTCATAAATGTTTTCTTTTTTTCTTTTGTAAGTCATAATGGTACTTTGGGTGTCATTTTTTATATCACTAATCTAAATGTTATAGAACATTTGCATTAATAGCATATATAGTACATACTTTTGGGGAAGTCATGGCCTACTGGTTAGAGAGTTTGACCCCTAAACCAAGGGTTGTGGGTTCAAGTCTCGGGCCAGCAGTACCATGACTTAGATGCCCTTGAGCAAGACACCGAACCCCCAACTGCTCCCGAGGGCTACAGCATAAATGACTGCCAACTGCTCTGTGTGTGTGTTCACTACTGTGTGTGTGTGTGTGTGTGTGTGTTCACTACTGTGTGTGTGTGTGTGTGTGTGTGTGTGTTCACTACTGTGTGTGTGTGTGTGTGTGTGTGTGTGTGTGTGTGTGTGTGTGTGTGTGTGTGTGTGTGTGTGTGCGCATCAGTGTGTGTGTGTGTGTGTGTGTGTGTGTGCATCAGTGTGTGTGTGTGTGTGTGTGTTTACTTCTGTGTGTGTCATCACTTTGGATGGGTTAAATGCGGAGCATAAATTCTGAGTATGGGTCTTCATACTGGGCTGCATATCACTTCAATCCCTCAGTTTACACTTTATCATTTGAATGTTGACTCCTCACTTCATGTCTCTACTGCTGTTTTAACTGCTGATGTGTTTTGCAGGACTGCCAAACTGTGAAAATCTCTTTAGAAATATGAATAGAATTGTTATAGTTGCTGTCTGGTGAGCTGGATGAAAAGAGTCAACCATCATTCAGTAAAGAACGCTTCTGCCAGATAAGAGATGTGATCTGAGGTTTTAAGCAGCTGTCATGTGTAAATGTTGAACAACATTAAACATTAAACCCACAATGCACTTTATTTCCATTCATTTCCATCTGACCAAACACAGACTAAACTCCAACTCAAAGAGAAGAATCTGCGAGTCAGGGCAGAAACCTACACCAAATCTCGCACCTGAACTGTTTTGGAATGATTCGACAGGTTGTGCTGTGAGGGTTCTATGGTGTTGTCAGAGAGCACACAGTGAATATCGGGGTTGTCATGACTGCTAACACTACATTCAGTGTTGTTGACACAACTGAAGATTTCAGGTATGCTCTGACTTCTGTTGTGAGAGGTTTTCACATCCAGCAGACCGAGCCATCACTGTAGACCTTCTGCTGTCACTTTAAATCCAACTTTCAGTCTTCAGCAAGTGTAAAACCCCTCCAGATGCAGTCCAGACCCTCGAGCAACACTTCATCAACTATTTTATCTAGAATCATCCTGTGAGATAACACAACAACGAAACACTTCTCTTCAACATCTCATCCTAAGAGATCACTCTTTCATAACTGATTTGAGTTTCCTTTTAATCTTTATTTAGTCTCAAATGTTGCACAGGAAAAAAATGATGCCAAAATGAATGTAAAATAATCTGGATTTGAGTACATTTGATGAGAAATGTGTGAGCTCAAGATTACAGTAGATTTAACTTTATTGTCACCGCATATGTGATGTACAAGGCGACGAAATGCAGGTAGCATCTCACCAGAAGTGCAATATGCAATAAGTACAGAATATACATGAAATATGTGGAATAATTATAGAGGAAAGTATAGAGAATATATTCATAGTACAAGAAACACTTTTCAAAACTCAATTTGTTGGATGATGTGTGGATGTGAACACATGTGTGCGCGTGCATGTGTCTGTGTGTGTGTGTGTGTGTGTATTAGTGTTTGCCTGTGTGTGTGCAGTGTGTGTGTGTGTGTGTGTGTGTGTGTGTGTGTGTGCCTGTGCGTGTGCCTGTGTGTATGTTTGTGTGTGTGTGTGTGTGCCTGCGCGTGTGTGCGTGTGTGTGTGTGTGTGTGTGTGTGTGTGTGTGTTTAATAAAGCTGAGGTCAGGGATGAGTTTGATGGATGACTTTTAATTTAAAAGGTAAATGTCCAACACACAACACAAATCAATGCTTATTACTTTTACTAGATAAATTCTTTCATTAAACTGAAATGTTAAATGTCTGACATTATTTCATGTGAAACTAAAGGTGTATTCTAAAGAAGTGTTTACACTGACAGTTGTAAACCAACAGGTTAAGTGCCGTGATGTTATAAATCACATGACATGTGTCTTCTAATACAGATGTGTCTTATTCAGTTACATTTTAAAGATGAAGCTATTAAAATTGTTCTTTTAGGGGATTTCCGCATCTGGGGTTCCGTTCATTTGGTCCACGCCTCGGGTTTCGAAGCAGTTGAAATGAACCAAAATGCTGACATGTGACTAGATCCACATCACTCGTTGGCCTGATTTGACACTAAATGTGTTTCCTAAACTGCCTTTTAATTAGTTAGAATCGAGGTTCTGTTAAATTTTAATGGAACCCCCGGAAAGTGAGAAGACAACATGCTGTTCTTAAGTATCTGCTCTAGCTGACTGTCTCTTTGGTCATCGTGTACTATATAGTTTGTATTAATCACTTAAGGGAAACTATACATTTCGGAAATGAAGCACAGATGCAGCTGGACTGCAATGTTTAAATGCACTGGAAACGGCAAAGTCAACAAGTTAGTCATGTGACATGATCCTCTTCTGGAAATATTACCAACGATCCTTTAGGTGATTCAATGTTAAATAATATAGGGCTATGTTTCTAAAGTGCCAACTGTCAACAAATACGTCATCTCATCCCATAATGCAGAGCGCAGCGGACAAAAGCTAGATTAGTCCATAAATGCCCAGTTCTTTTTGCAGTTGGGTCTGATTGAGTTCAGGTCAAGTTCTCACCAAAATCTAACCATTCCAGTGGTTTAGTCTGCTTTTTGTGTGCACTCGGGTACGACTGTTTCATTCACCGCACCCGTTAGGAAAGTCTAATACGATTCAATCGAACTAAAGGAGGCAAGTGTGAAAGCACCCTTAGAATCAAACCCTGACACTGATCCTTTTGATCGTAAAAATCTGATTTCTTTCTTATAATAAACTGTATATTTCTGCATTTATTTACTGGATTGTAGCACAGATACAAATGTCCATACCATGCAATATATAATGAGATTTCAAAAAAATGATGTTGGTCATGAAGTGCTGAGAGACAGCTTATCGTGTGAAATATGTCATGATACACAGATAGTGGTGTAGTGAAGGAAAACAGAAAGTCAATGACCTGCATTAGTTTACTCATTGTCAGTGTAAACATCCTTTAGGCCAGAAACATTTTAATTGTGTTGTAACACATTTCCAAACGCAACAACGCATGAAATTGAGCTCACATAGCTAGAAGCGTTTGCATTGTTGAATACTTCTGAGCCTTAAGGCCGAAGGATTTAACATTAACAATAACATTTCACCTTTCTGACCGCTAACATGAACTCAAAACTCTTACTTGCATCTGACATAAGGAGGTTTTACTCTCTTTTTAAGAATGCCTGAGAGATGCCAATCCCAAAGACTACAGAACGAGAAAATCCAGACAAGAAGACAAGAAAAAGGAAATGCAGTTTCTCCACAGGACCGGAGCGGATATCTGGGACAGATCGCCCCAGAACAGGCAACACAAATGTCATGAAAACAAACACAGAGAACCTTTGAAATGACTGTGGCTGGGAATTCTGCCAGAACTGAGTACCCGAGGACAGAAGAGAATGCTTAAACCAACAGGACAAAGAGGAAAACACTACAACTTCCATCTCTCTCGTGACCCACAAACCAGCTCTACATTCACCCGACTCTTTGTCCGTTTCTCCTGTAGAGGTGATGAGCGTCAGTCCACCCGCTCCTGAAGATAAGAGCTCGCGAACGTCTCGATGCCTGCTGGGAGAGATTAGACATGCAGCAACTGGCAGCACGTTTGAACACGTGAACAAGACTTTCGCAGAGCCACCAAACTCAATCTTTGACATCTGACAGACTGCAGAAGCGTCATCCGATCCATAGAGATGTGTCTTATACTCTCGCTCTCACTTACATGACATGATGCTGTGCTTCCATCACAACTGTAGGTTTATTCGGCACGGTTCTATTGTGTGAAACAAGAGTGTAAAAATATTGTTGCAGAAAGATGATTCTTGTATGTAGTGGAAGGCTAACAATACTGTATATTTGTGTTAAGTTGGAAGATGTGAGGTGAATGAGGTTATTTTAACAGCTGAATGAAAGTACAGAACAGGTTCTCTCCACAGAACCCATCAGCGTGATGTCATCTCACACAACGTGTCTGACATCCAGTAAGAATAAGAGCGTTTATCATACAATCAGCTGAACTAAAATCAGTAAACAAAATGTATAGTTTAAACAAATGAATTTTGTACAAATATTAATGGATAAGACTGTCAAAAGAGCCCAGAAAAAAACACTTTTCCTTTAATAACCCCTTTACATTACATTTACATTAAGACATTAAGCAGACGCTTTTATCCAAAGTGACTTACAAAGAGTTGAGGAGACAATGAAGCATTAGTAGCAGAGATAACAATAGATGAATAAGTGCTACAACGAGGTTACTAAGTTACACAAGGCGAGATAAAACCTGTAGGGGAGGGAAACTTTAATTTTTGTAATATAAAGAGTGAGTAGGTTAGGAAGAGATGAGTTTTTAGGCTTTTCTAAAGTTTGACTGAGTCTGCCAAATGTTTTTAAGAGGCAGATCTTTCCACCATCGAGCCGATGCAGAGAAGGTGCTAGAGAGCGATTTCTTACCCTTTTGGGATGGCACCACAAGCCGTTGTTTGTTTGCGATAAGGAGAGATTTGAATTCAATGCGAGCTGCTATGGAAAGCTTATGTAGTTTAATGAATTGAGTTGTTACATGGGTCCTTTTTGGTTCTTTGAACACCACTCTTGCCGCTGCATTCTGTATCATCGGCAGTCCAGCAAGCAGCGCATTGCAGTAGTCCAGCCTCGACAGGACCAGAGCCTGAACCAGGATTTGTGTAGCATGTTCTGAGAGAAACGGTCTGATCATCCTGATGTTGTAGAGCATCTGCAGGATCTGGCAGTCGCGGCAACATGATCAGTGAAGTTGAGCTGATCATTGATGATTACTTCAAAGTTTCGAGCAGATCTAGAGGGCACAATGGTTGATGATCCTAGTTCGGATAGAGAGGTCGTGATGGGTCTTTTGGATTTGTTAGAGATGACAGAAGGTTCATTTCTTACAAACCTTAGCTGTAGGTTATGGTGCTTCATCCAGAGCGAGATGTCGCTTAGGAATGCAGAGACTCGGATCGAAATGTCTGATCTTCAGGATGAAACGCAAGATGTCGTCTGCATAACAATTATATGAGAAGTCATGCTTACGAATGACTGATCCGAGTGATGTCATGTAGATCCAGAAGAGGAACAATCCAAGAACTGAGCCCTGAGATACATACGTGCCAATATGTTGCGATCCTGAAACTTCATCTCCCCACGAAACCCTGAAGGACCTACCAGAGGATACGATTGGAACCACCTGAGCACTGTGTTCGGAGATGCCCATGGCCTTGAGAGTTGAAAAAAGAATGCTGTGGTTAACGGTGTTAAAAGCAGCAGATAGGTCCATCAGGATGAGGAGGATGACTTAGAGGCCGCCCTTGCCAGCCTCAGCTCAATAGCTAAAGCAGTGCCCGTCTCTGTAGAGTCTCTTCTTGAAGCCTGACTGGTTGCTGTCCAGGAGGTTGTGCAGAGTACGGTAGGCAGAAAGTTGGTCTAAGACGACACGCTCCAGGGTTTTTCCAATGAATGCCAGGGGAGATACCGGTCTGCAGTTTTCCAAAACTCAGCAAATCATTTCAGAGAGGAACAGTTATATGCAACTCTTCTAGATGTTTTTTTTTGCCCCTTTTGTGGGAAGTGTGTGGTTTTGAGGTTTCTGCCAGTCCTTTGTTGTGATTAGCTCTATTGTGGGTTAAATAAAGTCTTTTCTTTGTTCATTTTGCGTTTTTGCCTGGGTTCCCTATGTGATTTATGACAAATAAAGCTAAACTATCGACAAGAAAATAGTTCAGTTCTTTTTGAAACAAAACATTTTGTTCCATGTTACTATGAGATTTTGTTCTTAGACAAAGCGAACAGAGACAATGATAAAGTCACTGTGGATTGGTAGCACCAAGGTGACAAAAGATCCCAGAGCTAAATCTTAATTAGTTGAAATAATGAGACCAATATAAAATACAATCCAATTAGAAGAGAGAAGAAAGTTCTCTCCGAGGAACCATAAATACCAGCAACAGCATTACACTCCTATAAGAAAGAAAACTAACAAGCAGTACAGTCTTTAGCGATGTTTGTTGTTTATGGTTTGCATTTCTGTCCACAATCTGGATAATACCTCAAACAGATTGCCAATTAAAGAATCAACATTTCTAGCCAATAATTAAAGTTTATGTGAGAGAGAGAACATTAAATTCTGTCAACGTAATGACACACGACGCATTTCAGTTTGACAGCACCTTTAAAATGAAGAAGCCCGTGTATCTTTATCAATGCTCGCTGTCAACATGTCCTCCATCAGAATACAGATCCAGAAGACAAACAATGATAATGAGACTCATATATTCACAGACAACATTTATTATAACCAATGCTCCGTATGCATCACATATGAACATTAATAAATGATATATCCTTCACAGCACTCCATTACTTTTTATCGCAACAAGACTTCAGACATGCTCCTTATCTAGAGCACTTGACTTCTAAGGGTCAATTTAAGGACGTAACTTCTGAGAACTGTATTTCTCCTCAGATTTGCTCAAATACTTTCCAATGTACATTCATTTACACCTCTATAATCTTCATGTATATTTGAAAAGTATCTCCAAAACAGGAAAAAATATTAAAAGCAGAACAAAAACATTCACATCAATCTCAAAATGGGTGTTTGACCGAACAAACAGAGGATCGAAACACAAAAAAGATATTTGCACAGCACATGTGATGTTTCACTTTCCAACAGACAAACATGAACACACATGTGTCACTCCATATATAATCAGGTGGTCACATGATCACACAACATGTGACTGACAAAAACACAAAGACACCAAAAAACAGTACAACTAAACACAAAAGAACAAAAATATGAAACTTTGCGGAATATACTATCCAATAAACAGTTTTAAACACACTTGTAAATGTATTGAAAACTTACAAATATACATTATAAATAATAAATAAACAAGTCACATATAAACCTTCAAACCTTTAATAATAATTTAATAATTTAAAGAAACATAAGCATATTCAAATCCAGGAAGAAATAGAAACACATGACTGAATGACACTTCATATATATAAAAAAGAACCGCTGTTACCACCTCATGAAAGTGACCGGTGAAATATAAAAGATCTTCCAGAGATAAAGTACATTCAAATTTAGTGCTAAGACAAGTCACCTGGTTACATAAAGAAGGACTATAACTGTTAGAAGAGTAAATGGAAAAAGGGTAAAGTTTGTTAAAATCATTTTTTAAACCCGTATGTCTTCCTTCCTAATACAACAAAACACATGTAGTGATTAAGGTGTGAATGTGGGGATGAGGTTTCTATGAACAGTAATGGATGATGGAGACATGAGCAGGAGAAAGTTTTGTCCTTCGGGACTCTGAGCTAAAATTATCATTGACTATAAAGTCAATGGTGTGTAAAAACACAAGCAAACAAAGGTCAAATATATTAGAGAACAAGAGTATTTCCAGCGGTGCGTGTTAATCCTCTCAGGATGAAGTATGTTCTCTCGTGTTAAGGTTACATTGGCATATACTCTCCATCATCATCTCAGTACTGTATCTGACATCACATTCCAGTCATTTGGACTAAAAATGAACTTTTTATGTTCATCACTGTTTCTCTCTTATGGTCAGTGTAATAGAAACGTACTGTACAAAACACATTGATTTATATATAAAAGAAGCGTTTAAATATAAAAGTGCTACTATAACATAAGAAATAACTCACACATTTGTTAGATGAATAGACAGATGGCTGAAGGCAATTTAACAATCTAAATCAATATATATTTTAAAATGTACTCAATAGTACTATGGTCAGTGTTTTGACAGATGCACAGCATAAATTACTGAATCATTTATAAAAATGTCTGATTTTTCATTAGGTTTTATCTTTAGTTTGCCGTAATCTTCATAATTATCCCAAATCCTCCCGATGTATTACAATTTATTTGTGTCACTCAACTGAAAAACTGAAAAAATAGAAAGTTGGATTTCAGCAGTGCTGTCTAATACCACAATTACAGTGAATAAAAGATAATTATTATTTAAACTTTATAAGTCACATTTATGATAAAAGTATAAAAAGTATGTGCTGAACTTAAAGCAGGTGACCTTTAAAACCTGTTTGATTCTGACAAGCACAAGCTGTCATCATGTTCATCTGTGAACTGAACAATCAAATGTGAAGACTACTCACATGATTCTCATATGTTAAAGCGGTAATTTATCAAAAATCTAGTTTATTTTTTTCTTTTACAAGTTGACCATGCATGTATTAGACATGTGAAATAGCGAAAATGTAAATATCAGAACAAAATATTCTATATTAAAGTAAAGGATCACCCAGATATTACTAAAACACTTCCATGTTGTATATCAGTTAATTCAATGGTTTGAATTAGACCGCCTAAATATTTATGTAAGTAAAGAAGACGTTACCTTAAACATCATGTAGTGTTGTGGATGATAGCGCTGACATGTTCAGGACGATGGGTTTTTAGTTTGACTTTGTTTGAGCTTCTGAAAGATAAAAATGGCTAAACATGACTGTCTAATAATGTTGGAAATACCTTTTTAGAACAGTTAAGACTTTTTCATGTGTGTGAAGCATGATTTAATGCATGATTGATTTCTGAACCTGGAGAAAAAATTGAAGCAATTTAAAAAAAAGTTAATACAGAGACCTGTGTGCGTGTATAGACAACATAAGTAGTTATTATCAGTAATCTTTCACATATTGATCATGTCTCGGTGGTAGAGTTAATGAATCGGTCGGATGTTCTTCATTTGTACAGAGATTGATACATATAGTATGTATAATCCAAAGGATGATTTATTTAAACGAAGTGACAGTTAAGTAGAAGTAACTGAGGCTTTTGTTAAACGGTTTTGCTTTCTGGATATCAGTGTGGAGAGAGTAGTCCCTTAGTTCCTTGACCTATCAGAAGGTTTTAGAAGTTAATGTTGTTAGTTGTTTATACACACACTTCTGCCGTTGAACTGTTGTATAAATGAGATATGGCACTGGTAGTCGTGTGATTGTCTCCTGTATTGGACCTGGGGTCTCTGATGTAATTCCAGCCATGCATATATACTTTCTTTTCTAATCTACTCACTCTATCAAAAAAAAAAAACTTTTTGTAACTTCTCTCTCTGTGTAACTTGGTAACATTGTTGTAGCACTTGTTCACCTGTTGTTGTATCGGCTATTTACCGCTTCATTGTCTCCTCCACTATTGTAAGTCGCTTTGGATAAAAGCGTCTGCTAAATGACTAAATGTAAATGTAAATGTAAATGGATAAAAGCGTCTGCTAAATGCCTAAATGTAAATGTAAATGTCATGTACAGAGCACCATCACACTCCATTAATAATATAAAATAATATAATTATAGTATCAATGAAGTGAAAGGGTGCTGTTGTTGATATACGCATACATATACTATAGAAGGTAGGCACTGAAGTGATATTGCAGTAGAGCCGATGGCTGAAGCAGAAATCTGATGCAATGAGAGAAAGAGCCCAAGTTATTCCTGAAACCCAGAATGAAGGGAAAACCCCAGACAATAAGAGATGCTTTCAAGACATGTCAGATGTACTGTTCTCTCTCTCTCTCTCGCTGTCAGCAGCGTCTGACCTTCTCTAAGCGTGGCCCATCAGCCAAAGAGCGCAGAGACGAGCAGATGGTTGTGGAAGGTCCCTCAGGGACGTCTTCATCTACTGTATGTGTCACACTATTAAAACCAGCCGACTGAAGAGGACAGGACTGTTTCCAAATCATGTTGCTCATTTATTGTGCGGCGTTTGTGTGGTCATAATGAGCAATACCAGAAACATACAACAACACCAGAAACATCAATGCTCTTAAACTGATGAATACTGTCATCAATTATTCATCCTTACTTTAGAAAAACTAAAGAAGATATTTAAAAGAATGCTAACCAAATATTGCAGTATCTCTTTCTTCTGTAATCAAACCAAACAACATGATGACTGGGGGAACTCTTCCTTTGGATGAAAAAACATGGATTGAAGTATGCTATTTGCATACCTCTTTATAAAATAAAAATAAACTCTATGCGTAATTCAAACAATAAGATACGAGAGGTCCGGCTGTATCATGAATAAATCAGGGTTAAAGGGCGTCGTTAGGCACGGCACAAAGCGGTGTCCCTGCAACCGCTTCAGCGGTGATTTATTCACCATACAGCCCGGCCTTAAGGAACTGAATTGCTTTTATAAAACCATTACCACGCAATAAAAATATGAAAAGTAAGAATATATATTAATTTGTTTACATTATGTATTACCAATCAGAATTGAGGAATAGAACTCGCCGTTTAATATATTTATGTATTATGGACACACTGTTTAATTAACCAATGTTGTTCAGTTGCTTTGATCCAATGTATCCGTCTAAAGCGCTATAGAAATAAAGGTGACATTGACAGAATTAGTTCCATTCCTCAAATCTGATTGGTCAGCCGCTGTGGTTTATTTATGATTGTGTATCAATGAGTTCCCTTAACGACCTTAACAACAATAACAGCTGTGACAATGAGGAACTGCTTTTTACAGCGGAAGGCGGTTCGTGATTTAACTTAATACAAACTTATATATACACTAATTCATATAACATTTTACTTTTAATATTTTTTGTGCGGTAGCCATTTAACAAAAACAATAATGTACTTGAGGCCGTGCTTAAGTATAAAAAACTTGTATTCAGAAAACCTGTTTACTCGTTCACTTGACTAGTCCAGATGACTAGTTGTGTTTAAGTTTACTAGTGTCCTAGTAGAACAAAGAAGTAATGTGAAGTTATCTATTTTTAAACTAAATAGTGAGCAGCTGAAGTATTATTGAAAAAATACTCTAAGTATAGATAACACTAGTGTATACTTTAGAATACTAGCTCATACTTTAAAAATATATTTTAACAATTACTTGACTTTCTTGTTTTCCAGTAGAAATGTTTCAAAGATTAAATTACGGTTGAAACAAAAATATCTAACTGTGGAAAAACAATTCAAGTTTGAACTAAATTTCTGTAAATGTAATGTATGTGTACATTCTTTGTAGTGGTAACAAGCCAAACTTTGTTGGATTTTTGTTGTGTACTTATAGTAAATAAAATGATTTTGTAAAAGACAATATTTTTGGGAAAGGAATGCCAAAAAACATAATGAAAAGGCAGATGAAGGGGCATCTGATCATTGTTATTCTAAAGTTCTGGTATTTTCACCATCACACTGTTTTGAGATCTGTTTAGCATTTAGATTTGAATGAAATTGTCTGAAGTTAAATCAGAATTGAAGGTCCTCTTCATGTGAAATACACTTCCCGACATCTTATTAGGAAAAGCATCACGTTAAAGCCATTGAGAAAAGTCGAGGGTCGTTTGAACTGACGAAAAAAATGCCTCCAGCCAAAACAAGCAGATGATGCTGAATACCAGAAGAAGAGAGATATTAATAACAGAAGAAGGGTTCACTTTGTCATGAGAGATATTAATAACAGAGAAGGACGGTCGCGTTCATTACTGGTGAGGTTTCTTTAAGGATGCTGATTTCCTAATTTAGAAGCACGTTTAGTACCCTGATGGAGTATTCCGGAGTCAGTTGAGGTTTACTTGGAAACTCAGAGGGCATTAGCTCAAAGTGACTGCATCCAGAAAGAAAAACAAAAGGGCCAACATATTTATCCCTGCGGAATAACGTCCTGCGTTCCTTCTATCCGACACACTGAAGTTTCCAGCTGTGAAGGAGCCATCTGTTTTCCTCTCCTTCATTTTAATTAGCAGCGTTCCTTGTCTTCATCAGACCGAGTCTCAGGAACACTGGATTATGACAAACAGGTCGCTCCATCCGCTGAGGCCTCCAAACAAACACACATTCATATTTCAACAGACCTAATTGTGTCGTCAATGCAGAGGACAACTTCACCTTTCTTCCTAATTTGTATTAATGATGTTGACGTGGTTTGATGCAATAACACAACAATTGATTCCAATCATTTCAAATGGTTACTCTGAGCGATGTGTGGATCTCCTTCTGTTACACGCTCGTCTCTATTTTTAAATGCAGACGGTCTGTGTGCTCTAATGCTCTACTTTCATTAACCTTATCATCAATCTGGGCTTTCACCACAACTATCAAGGTTCGACTGTGGTTACTGTAGTAAAAATGAATTGAGAAACTATAACTCGAACATAAGAGGAGTGTAGTGTTAAGAGGTCATTTGTGAAAAGCTTTTATGGCAGTTATAAAAGCATCAGGTGGTCTGGTTTCTTCTCAAGAACGTCAGGATGAGTTTCCAAAGCTGTTCAACAGTCAATGGAGTAAAACCAGACCAGATCACCTTACTGAATACTGACAGACCTGTACCTGGACTGTATGGGTTCCTTTCATATGCAGAACGCAAAAGAACATATTTTGAAGAATGTTGGGAGCTGATGTTGATTCACTTTCATTGGTTTTGATTCCATTTATAAAAGGTGAATAAGTGCTGCTATTGTTGAGCTACCAACAATCTTCTAAATATCTCCTTTTTAACATACATTGTAGTGAGGTCAATGTAGCAGGCCAATGCTTTCACACAAATACACAAACTGAAATATAAAAAACAACAAAAATACGGCTTAATGTCAAACAAAATGAGTCGAAGAGACAAAAGATAACATTCTTGACCTTTCCCTTTCCGCAATGACAACTTTACCTACACGAAATATTATGTCTGATTAACAAAAATCTGCCCAATGTCACATGTTTGTGTGATGCGTTTACCACAGGGATTAAATAAGACCAAGATACAAAAACGGATTAATCCAAAACTGAAGAGTCCAAAATGAAGTGTAAAGTTTAGGGCCTAAGATCAATAAACAATTCTGAAGATGTGTCAGAGAAATCCAGAAATATAATCACATTCATTTTACAGCTAGTTAAGAATTTTCCTCATACATATGCTGATAGAAAAATAAAAACTCTCATGATAAAGACTTTAAGAAACACTCACAAATACACACAACATATATATATCCCAACATCAGTTCCCCTATACTGAAAACAATCCTATCAGCATTAAACGTCTAGTAAACGGGATCTGGCTGTAAGAATGTGTAGGTTTATGTCTTGTTTTTGAATGGAATAATCATTTGTCCATACTAACCCTGAGAATAAAGACACAATGGATGAGTATGTCCGAATTCAGTCCTTCACAGCCCCTCACAGATTTTCTAAAACTCACTCAAAGTGCATCACAGATACACGCTGTCAATCAAGGTATGCCTGCTGATGCATCTCACTCTTAACACACAAGAAATCCCAGCAAACACCTGTGAAGATGCAACATGGACATTCTGAAGACTGATTCCAACACAGTCCTTCAATTCATCATATAGTCGAGGAGATATCACCATGTTCTGCTCGATATAACCAACTTTACTTTAATTAAATGTATATATATTTACATTTAAATTTCTTAAATGAATATTTAAAAAATTGTGGAACATAAAAATAAATGATAAAGTGATGACACAGTTACTTCAAGGCTTAAAATGGCATTAAATTAAATATTTGAGTTTCTTCAGGCACATTATATTGAAAAAAATATTGAATTGTAAAATATCTATGAGAAGTTACCAATATCACAGACATATCAAATAATGAATCAGAACACCTTAAACAAGTCAATTTTTTAAAGTCAATACGTATAGATTAAAATATATATCAATACTTATCTCTAGCACAAAGCATTGTTTTCTTCAGAAGACATATACTGTATGAACGATGTGTTTGTTGACTGATGGATGTGATTTCTGAAACTTCAAAAATGAGAAGAGTGATATAAGACAAAAAGATCCGAAACAAATAAACTGAAGTGGATGTTATATGACACATGTGTGAATTCACATCCATTCAAACCACACCCACTCATTTCTTACTGTTACAACCAATCATAAAAAACTAAATCCATCCCTGAGGTGAATGAACAGCTGGCTCATTCAGGAAGATATTAAAACAGATTGAATGCAATGAAAATGAAGACAAAGACAATTACTAGCACTGCACAAAATACTGAAAATGACAAGACGCCTGACCTTGAACATGATAAAAAAGCAGTGTTTGGTGTTGTTTAAACACTATTTTATGTATATCAGTATTTTCATTTTGTTATTTGATTTCTTCTCTGTACGTCACTTGTTTTGATGGTCCCAAAAAGTGTGACATGAATGTTAAACAGCTCACTATCACTATGATTTTATAAGAACACAATTATTCAAATGAAACTTGATGAAGACTCTTCTCTCAGCAGGAACATGGACGTACACTAACATTACATCATCACTTAACAGAAGGAGGTCAAAGTCTCTCTCATCCTCATTTACAAGCTTCAAATATTCACAACAGTCATTCACAACATCTTCAAGATGTCACCCAACTACAAACTCAATGACAGGTAACGCAACAGATGATTCTTGACAATACATAAACTAGAGCGTATTTCTGATTCTCAACATTCGTTTAGAAACAACAACAACAAAAACAACAACAACAACAACAACAACAACAACAAAAACAACAACAACAACAACAACAACAAAAACAACAACAACAACAACAACAACAACAACAACAACAACAATACTTATGACAAACCTTCTTCAGACAATCATGTGATGGAACCGATGAAAGGCACTGCTTGATAAAATGTCATTTTGATGGCAGTTCTTAACTCTGTAAAATTACCAATGAACATTTTATTAACAAAGGTCCAATATATGAAGTCTAGAGTAAACTAATAAAGATCGAAGGAGAAAAGGAGAAGGAGAAAAAATGAAAATGTAACTGAAGCATTGACATAATGAATGATATTAACAAGGAAATTGAAGTCTCGTGCCAACATCTAACCACACCAGAATGATATCCTGTGCATTTATATGAACTTGCAATTTCAGAAAATAATAAAATATTATATTATGTTGGCACAATAAACTATTTACTCTGAAACACAACATTTCTCAAATGAAAAGTGGGCTGAAAATAAATCTCTCATAGCTGATAATAAGTTTTTCATTAAGATTCATTTAAGATTCATATTTTCAGTTTGAAGTGTTAAAAGTTCAGCACTATTTGTTATGTTGTGAGAAAGTAAACAGTAACTAAAAGAAATATCACAGTTTTCTGAAACTGTGGGAGGAAACCAGTCATGCACTTTTCTAAAGAGGATGACAGTAAAGTTTTGACATTATGTCGAGATATCTGTGTTTGTGACATTCTGCCGCTGGATGATGTTTGCCTGAAGGCCTGAGCTGATTCTGAAAATCCACAGCGGATTGAAAGTTCATATTGTGTCTAAAGATCAGAAGATGTAAAGCAAACGTTCCTTCATGATGTTCAGCAGCAAAACTACAATAACTACAGGTTATGAACACAAAAGAAAAACAAAACACTTGACCTTGATTTGATTCTAGCACAAGCACCATAGACAATATAATAAAAATGAATTTACATATTTACATATTAAACACATGATGTTATCTATCCACACACAGTTCTCTCTCGCTCTCGTCTGTTTTGTATTCTGGATGGTGATGTGCCGTCCTGTAGATGCGTGATGGGAAAGCATAGCACCTCTGACATTAAAAGCGTGTAACATCTCAGCGGATGAGTCAGTGGGGAGAAACAAGAGTGCTGAGACAATAATTAAGAAAAGAGAAGTCTATGAGACAACAACAAGAACTCCGATGAATTACTGAGAGTATCTAATGTGTTCCTGTGGTGAAATCAGACGGTGAAGAGATCAACTTCATTCATGTATTCCACTCACTGTCTGCGGTTAATAGAAACAAAACTTACTCAAATCAAGACTGATGGACGACTGATTTATAAACTCTCTCAGGCCAAAAACATCACCCTGACAACCTCCTAAAAAATCCCTTCACCATGACAACCAGTTCCTGGAGTACAGTGAGTATATGGTAGCGGCTCATGAGATCATGGGTTCAATTCTGCTACAGGTTTATTATAGGAATTAAAAATACTTGCAATGAAGGTCGCTCAATGATTCATGTACAGACTAAAAAAGTTTTCTTGATAAATCAGAGGAAATGTTAAAAGAGAACAATGTCTGTCTTGTGGTTATAAACTGAATGAATCACAGGTTTGAGTTTTCCTGTAGTTCAGTGGTTACAAATAAGCAACAACTTATTGATTTCAAGAGATATCAAATATAAATGTATAAGATATGCGTAAATGTAATTCAATGTTTGTGTCGATGGAACTGTTTGCTATTACTGTATAATAAAAACATTTGATTCTCAACACATTTCGCTATTAACAGTTAAAAGCTTGCAATAAATAACAGTTTACTCTAAATATCAGAATAATTTTGAAAAACCAACTCTTCTTGTTTACAGACACATTCTATCATTAGTTTTCTCTGTGGAATCCTTTTTCCTAATGTTTTAGAATGTATGAATGTCATTTTGACTGTTGAGAACGGCTGTTAATATTCATCACAGATCTCAGAGATTCTTGAAAAACCTTCAGGAAAATCATGATTATTATTTAAGGTGAAGTTTTTTGGTCAGGATTGGTTTGACAGACATAACCCAGAGGCATTAAATAAATATGTCTGAATTATTTCTAATTTAACTCTAAGAGAGAGAGAGAGAGAGAGAGAGAGAGAGAGAGAGAGAGAGAGAGAGAGAGAGAGACCAGAGAGAGAGAGAGAGAGAGAGAGAGAGACCAGAGAGAGAGAGAGAGAGACCAGAGAGAGAGAGAGACCAGAGAGAGAGAGAGAGACCAGAGAAAGAGAGAGAGAGAGACCAGAGAGAGAGAGAGAGAGAGAGAGAGAGAGACAGAGAGAGAGAGAGAGAGAGAGACCAGAGAGAGAGAGAGAGAGAGAGACCAGAGAGAGAGAGAGAGAGAGAGAGAGAGAGACAGAGAGAGAGAGAGAGATTATGTTTAAGTGTGTTACGCTGGTGTTCATTAATATATCATCTTTAAAGCTAGAAATAAGAAAGTTTACTTTTGGATTACTGTTAATGTAATGTAAACTGACTTAAACTTCAGTATATTTGTCTTACGACTGTATTTTAACACAAATTCATATAAACTTCAAATAAACTTCAAGTTTTCAAATTTTTTAGCATTTAAATAGAAACACAATATCGTATTTACAGTGTATAAAATATACGAACACAGATATAGTGTCAGAAAACACATCGTCTAAGAATACTTGGAAGAAAAATCTTGACAGAGAATATTTACATGAAAAATGAAGTTGCTTTATGATATCAAAGAAGAACTTATTTGTCTAAATGGATCTATAAGAATTTATGAAGACTTTACGTTCATTGTTTTCAGATTATAAGAAGTTAAAAAAGAAATAATTTCTTTAAGAACCGTTGATGAAGACTTCTTTCTGGAAGGAAAATTGTTTCTTCTGAGCATGTATTAAAAATGAAACTAATAAATGATTAGTATTCCCACAATATGAAATGAACAATGTAGTTGTGTTCTCAAATCTAACCCATGACCTTATGAAAATAAAGTTGAGCTGATCTTGTAAAGTTTAAATCTGTTCACATGCACTTTAAGAATGTAAAGTTTCATCCATTAGTCCTCAAAGTGTAAATGTTCTTATCTTTCCAAGCTCTTCAGAAAATGTAAATCCTTTAATTCCAGACATGTCTGATTAAGAATCAATTAGGATTTTTCGCAAATGTACATTTTTCACCTCACTTCAGAGTAAACGCATTTATGAGTGAAGTTCTTCATCAAGTGAAACTCAACAACTCTGTTTACTTCCCAGTGAGTTTTAATGAAAGTAATGATGAGTATGAAGCTGCATTAGTCTCTGTGAGATGTCTTTAAATATATAACGGTCAGTCTGGGAGAAATGTGCTTCTGAACACATCAGTGTTGTATCAGCTTCTGTCGGATGCATTAGAAAGCATCGTCGCCGCTGAAAGCTTGCATATTAAAGCCTGCTGGCGGGCGGCCTAGATTCACAGTCACTCGCTCCAATTCAGAGCTCCACAGTCGAGTCTGGACGATTACGTGACAGCGGGCGACGCGAGCAGAAAAACAAGCTGCCTACAGAATGTTCCCGCCACGTTTAAGGACACACACACGGGGAATTCTGGGAAGGAAAGAAATGCTAGACACAACGCTTTCTCAGGGGAGACATGCAAGTTCAGGAAATACAACATTACATTGATCAACAAACACACACGCACACACGCACGCACGCACGCACGCACGCACACACGCACACACACACACACACACTGAACACACACACTGTTACTCGCTCCGAGCCAATCAACACAGCTACACTGATTGCTGATAAAACTAACATTCATTGTGTTTGATAAATGAATTTATTAATGTTTTAATGATGAGTAAATACTAATTCAATAGTATTTATACTGCATAAACAGCTCATGGATGTTGGGTTTGAGTTTCAGGAACATATATATCGATCAACTGAGAAACTTTACATTAAAATATCTGTCATAAATAGAAAAGAGAGATGAGAGTCCTTCGTCTTGCGAGCACCAAAAACATAACAGTATTTCAAAGCATTATATCTATTTTTATTATTAATACAAATAATGTTGATAAATAATTGTTTCAACTTCACTATGTTCTATCAACGGTTTGTTTCCCAGAGCTGATAGGTAACGACTGTTCCCTAACCCCCCGTTCTTTCCACGGATGCTGCAGTGATATCTGCCCCACCGCGCTGGGTGTGTGTTCACAACCTTGAGTGAGTGTTTGTGTGTGTGTACTGGGTGGGCGAAATACAGAGGTCACATTTGGGGAATGGGTCAGCATATCTGATAAATAGGTCGCTTTCACAAATGTTCTTCTTCTGATAAGTCTGGTTTAGACTGGCTTGGGATCTAACTTTAGAGGTGTGTAGCGTCACCTATCTGAAAAAGTGTGAAGAGAAATCAGTTTGTGTAACCGGGCGTCAGGTGTTCCTGTGACAGCTGCTCATTTCATGTTGTGTTCTGGGATTCAATGAGAATCTGGGACACATGAATATAACATTCAGAGCAGAATATGGTTAATGATGACCTCAGAGGAATATGTTCACTCATTATTGTCTGCTGTGAAAGCCCTGACAGGTGTGACATCACTTCCTCTTTTTGTCTGTGAAAAGTGATAAAAGAGGAACGGATGAAGAACTGGATTGACCTCAGCAGAGGAGCAGAGAAATGGTCCGTACGAAATGTGTCTGTGAGCATAAAGATCATGAAGAGATGCTTTACAAATACATGTGGTAAGACCGGTCACATGTGTCCTGTGCAGGATCAATATTTTATTTATGATATTTTTGGAGAAATACAGCAAACCAACACAATAAATCATGATTTTATGAGTTCTTTGTTTCCTCGGTTATAGTTATCATCAGTGGTGTGAATACAAATAATTGACAAACATTTGAGATGATCAGAAATGAAAATCTCATTACCTCATTAACTCACGAACACGTGATAATAAATGTAATAAAGCATTTCTTTCAGGTCTCATTGTGATTTTTCATGTGTTCTCTCACAGATTATTGGCCTGCACAGAATATTTCCCATAGGAAACCCGCCATCAGAGATGGAAATGTGTGATAGAATAATTGAAGATGAATGCTTGTGTTTCACACAGATGTTTTTAATAAGAGAGCACTGGAGCGTGTCACACACACCATCACAGATGAAACGCTTCATTGGGATTACAGTTCTAACACTTATTTCTTCCATTCTGCATATCGAGTGTTATTAAACTATGGGGTAAAGTGTCAGAAAGCACCACGGCACAAGAAACTCTTCATAAGCACAATGTAAATCAATTACAATAAATACAATTAGAAATAAAAAACTGTGATGTCAGTGCCAAACCGTTTACATCATTTTTTGCCCTTTTTAAAAATTGTATTACATTTTTAAACGATATTTCCTGAGGATTTAACACTGAACAATGCCCTGAAGACACTCACAAGCTCATAACAACACCCGAACAACCCTTCATTTGATTTCTACAGCACTTTCACACAGAAAGAGAATTATAAAAATGACCAGTTAACAACTGCATAGCAACAGCATCCCAGCCGCTTAACAACACATCAGTACACACATCCTGAACAACATTACAGTAAAGCTTTATCATTTATGTTCATCAATTGTTCCGTTGGTTCTGCATATGGAATCTGTAATCATTTATTTACTCTCATGTGGTTGTAAACCTGTTGTGACCCTTTCTGTGGAAGAACACAAAAGAAGTTATCTTGAGAAATGTCTCCCCGGTGGTTTCGTTATTATTTAATGGGAATCTCTTCTTTTGTGTTCTGAAGATGAAAGAAACTATTAAGGGGACGATGAGGGGAGAAAGTGATGATAAGAACCTTCTAAACATGTTAGTGTTAGATGTCCAGCATCTTCACCTCCAGCAGGGTTGTGTATCATGGGATTGATTGACAGCTGTCTATCATTTGTCCTCAGATCTGAAAAGACTTAAAGGTCACATATAGGTTGTCATAGTGATGTTCAATGAAACCGTATGATGATGAGTACAGTGTGTACTGAGAGGAGCAGTTCTCTTCTGTACGCTTATACACCAATATCTCTACAATCACAGAGCAAAAGGCAACATTATTTCCCACAATGCAATGCGTGTTCTGTATTTCAAGCGTGACAAATGACTTTACTTTAATTGTTTTATGTTAAATGATCACCAGAGGTTAAATCGTATCACACAAAACTGAATCAGCAAAACAAGTTTTAGATTTCAAACGAGATCTTTAACCGGGTTTTTAAGAGAGCTTCCTGAATTTAGTTCTAGTTTTATCGTTAGTTCCTACATATCTCTCTCGGACAGAGCCCTGAACATGAGTAAAAATGTAAAGCGACATCCGTTCACATCATACCCCATCAGAAATAAACTCTGATGTTTAATGGGATGAATGTTCATGTTTTTGTCTTTTCAACATGAACATTTTTTTATCCCCCCAAAAAACAATACAAATAATTGCTTGACTTTCACATTCTTTAACGACACAACCAAATGAAGCTCAAGAACACAAAGTTATGCCTAAGAGTTACAAAATAGAAAATCTTTCGTGTTTGATGTTGTTAAAAAGTTTCAGTTTGCGGCTTAAAAGAAACAATCAAAACCATGACTTTATATGTAGACGGGTTTAGTTTTTATTCTACACACACTACAGAAGAATGTGTAACCTGAAGTGTTACATTAATAAAAGATATTGTGTAGTAAAAGAATCGATGTATTCTCCGGAAACTCTACAGATGTTTAGCATGTGTTTAGGGTTGACATCATCTGAAATAAACCACAAGCTCTGCTTTCCTGTTGCTCTCCACTTATCTTTATCTTCCCACAGCAGGAAGTGAAATAATGGTGTACGGATAATACATGCAGATATCTGAAGAAACCCTGGAGCATCATGAGCTAAACACGCCTGGAAAACTTTATTCTGTCATGTCACTCAATAATGATTCTTTCATCTCAGATACTCTTCCTAATGCTCACAACCTCACAACCTCACAATCTCACAATCTAACAACCTCACAACCTCACAATCTCACAACCTGACAATCTCACAACCACACAACCACATAATCTCACAACCTCACAAGCTCACAACCTCACAACCTCACAACCTGACAATCTGACAACCTCACAACCACACAATCACACAACCTGACAATCTCACAACCTCACAACCACACAATCACACAATCACACAACCTGACAATCTCACAACCACACAACCCTAACAACCAAAAATCTCACAACCTCGCAACCACACAATCTAACAATCACACAACCTCACAACCTGACAATCTAACAACCTTACAACCACACAACCTCACGAATTCATAATCTCACAAACACACAACCTCACAACCACACAATCACACAACCTGACAATCCCACTACCTCACAAGCTCACCATCTCACAATCTCACAACCACACAAACTCACAACCTCATAAGCTCACCATCTCACAATATCACAACCTCACAACCCAACAACCTTACAATCTCACAACCACACAAACTCACAACCACACAACCTTACAATCTCACAACCTCAAAACCACACATCCTCATAACTTCACAATCTCACAACCTCACAGCCTCACAACCTCAAATTCACATAATCTCACAACCACAAAAACTTGCAACCCCACAATCTCACAACCATACAATCTCACAACCATACAATCTCACAACCACAAAATCTCACAAACTTGCAATCTCACAATCTCACAACCTGACAATCTTAAAACCTCGCAATCCTACAACCTTACAAATATACAACCTCAAAATCTCACAACACCACAATCACACAACCCCACAATTTCACAACCACACAATCTCAAAACCTCACAACCACACAACCTGAATCCTTTAGCCGCAATCACACACGATCTCAATCATTTCCCATCAAATCTATTGTCATTGATCTCTTAAATCTATCTTCAACTTACAACAGAGAACTTCTGAGCAAGAACATTCTTCTCTTATAGTAGACTTGACACATTAATGTGGTTTAAAAGACAACAAAGAACAACTTAAATTGAAAGTAATATAAAGCACGAACACAATCAAACAAAAATTCTGGTGTGGTTCATACGACGGCGATGAGAGACGACACAACTCACAATCCCAGTCAAACCTCAAGATGTTTCAGGAAGATCAAACTTTAATTGTAGAGTCACCCTCAGGCAGGAGGATCAAATACTTCTCTTGTGTTTATTACTGTTAACATTACTGCCACTGGAGTAATGGTCATTTGTGTGTGCTCTTGCGTGTGTGTGTGTGTGTGTGTGTGTGTGTGTGTGTGTGTGTGGGGGTCACAAATTATTGTCAAGTTTCCTCTTTATAAAGTGTACAAATGTACAAATATACTTACGTTCATATATACTCATTCACTCTTAATTAATCAGTATAAATAAACTCTTTTTTTTCTTAATTTTGAGGAAATGAATAACAAAGAAAAACTCTAACATTTGATCGTGGTAATATTCTGAGAGTTGTCAAAAAGAATAATCATTCAATCATTCCTATGGGTTTCTGACTTTAGAGTAAAGTTTGTGAAATGGATGTGTGTTAAGGAATGGCCTGCAGTGTTAAACTAATGCTTGCATTCATGATAGGATCTAATGTCCCAGCCAACACACAGTCTGTACTGGAGGACGGTACTGAGCCACACTGACTTCAGATCACGTTTTCTCCATTAGTCCACTTGATGAAGTTTTCTCATTATCCCAAATAAAGCCCAGCATTTCCATAACCTGAACCCAGACCGGCCATCCTAATGAGAGACTCCATCAGCATATACCTGCAGAATATCTTTGTTTAATGAGACTTCTGAAGACATGCATGCAAACGGGAACTTCACCTTCAGTGATGTTAAATATTAATGACCCCATCAAGACAATACCTCTGGAAAATAAACTGAGGATCTGAGATGTAGTTCTCCCCTATGTGCTATAAAATAAGTTATTTAATGGATAAGTATTGATAAATCCTACTCAAATGTTAAATGTCCGTACTGTTGAATTAAAGGACAAAAATAATTATGTATAAATAAATGAGAATAAAAATGTAGGAATAGCAAACTAAAATAGGTTTAAGATAAGACACTAAAACTAAAATAAAAATAAGTTAAACCTAAATGTTAACAGAAGAACAATAAACGATGAAATTATGATAGAAATAAATACACAATAAAAGCATAAAACAATGCAACTTAAATAAAATAACTAAAGTAAAGGAATTTAAGATCATTTACATTTTTAAAACTACAATAAGAAACTTGAAAAACATGAGATATTTGCTTAAACAGAAGATCTTTCTCCGTTTCTTAAGCAAGAGTGCTTAAGATGTCGAGTCTTGTTTTCTAGCACACGTCAAAAGGATTTCAGGTGTTTAAATATTCTGCATACTTCTGAAAATGTATCATTTTCTAATATTTCATTTTTATTTTACTGTCAGGTGTAAATCTTTTTTCGAGTGATCGCATACTTTCACAAACAAGAACACAATCTGTACACAGAAGCAACCCAACCTGAAACTCTTCTGAAGGTCTTTTGAAAGCATTCTTCTACACTTTTGTTGTTCTAGTTTGCTGAAGTGACTGAGAAAGTCACATAAAGGAACAGAGGGCACATATCCCAGAATGCAGCGGTGCAGAAGTTTCCATGACTCTCAGTGGCATTCATTACCATGTCCTGCCATGGGGGCTCGCCATCCATGTGCTCAACCATCTGCAAAGTCCCACGACTGTTTGATAAGAGAGAAATCCCAAAAATATTCCTAAAGAAAGAGTGCGGTACACTCCCACATGGAGGCTCTTCTTCATGTTTCTTGATTTCTTTGATGTTTGCTACTTTGATTTGTTTTTCATGGCTTTTAATTATTCAATTTTAAGATTACTTTCTCAACTGTGACCTCTATTAAATCTCAGGACATAATAGTGATATCACATTGATTCAAAAAAATCACACTGTAATTTGAGTTTTAGCTTTTTTTATTTAAAAAGTGTCAAAGTTTAAATTATGATTATATTTTGACCCCATTTATAAATCCTATAATAAGCATGAACTCACTCAATTGAAATATTAACACCATTTAATTTCATTTAAAGTCTAAATGCATTTTTTTAAAGCTCCAAGAGATAATCTGAACCAGCTGCCGGTATGAACCATGTCTCTGTTTATTCCATATCTGTGTTTTCTGTGGAATTTCATGTGTATAGATGTTCAGGTGTGTGTGTGTGTGTGTGTGTGTGTGTGTGTGTGTGTGTGTGTGTGTGTGTGTCTGTGTGTACGTGCGTGTGTGTGTGTGTGTGTGTGTGTGTGTGTGTATGTGTGTGTGTTTGTGTGTGTGTGTGTGTGTGTGTGTGTGTGTGTGTGTGTGTGTGTGTGTGTGTGTTATGACTGGTCATGTGATCTGTGACTTTGATATGGTCAGTGTGGTCAGTGTTGTGTCAAAGACAGATGTCTTAAGGAAACTTTAAGCATAGTTAATTCTATAAGTAATCAAACATCTCGACCTAAAGCTTTCACACCCTTTACAATCACACGCTCAATAACCGCCGCTTTCCATACATCACCTTCAAACACTATTGAACTGCTGTCAAATTCATTTACATGTAATAACTCTCACACAGATCTGCTGTCAGCCACTGCTGGATGCAGTTTGTGAATTAAACTTGGGCATTGATCGACTGTTTCTAAAGCATGTAAGAGATTGAAATGATGATATTCTGTGCTTGTATATCATTTAAAAGCTTTGTGAAGAGTGAGACATTCATGTTTCTGAACAAAAATCTGCCCATCACAGATGAGATATAATATGATAAATATTTTCTCCCCCAAAGACCAGAACAATGAACACTCACAATATCTTTCTATCAGTTTAATCTTACAGATGTTTCTGTACCAAATCATGAGAACCCATGTCCAATAAATAATGTCGAGTTCTAAGAAACAAGTGCCATTTCCATTCAGAACAAACTTTAAAAACAACAACGACATCTTGAAAGACATGTTTCATTCTCCAAAGTAACACACTTTCCACATCAGGCACAAAATGAAATTCAACTTAACATCACTGTTATTACCCGTCCCAATAAGAAGTGAAGGGTGGTCGATTTGGATCTCAATATGGCTGCAGATCTTCCACGTGGTCCAGTCAGCATACTTCAATAGGAATGATGATTTTCTTTGCTTTGATAACTTTTCTCCTTTATTTTGGACCCTGACTACTATTAAAGTACAACAACTATTGAACATGAATATTCTGTATTTGAACCCTTTTTTAGCAGCACCAGAGATCACATGATGTCACTTTTGCCTTGTGATGTCACATTAAGTATAATTTATTAAAAGTTTTTAATGAATAAAATATCTCATGTACAACATTGATATTGACAACATTTTCCCTAAGCAATTAACATTTTCATAGCAATTTAAAATACTTAAATATTATTTTTTCTTTAAGAATAACATTTTCAACTAGGCCGATTGAATTTAATCAAGCATTTTATGAATATTTATATATTTGACCTTTTATTGTTTTTATAGATCTTGTGTTTTGTTTGAAATGTTTTGTGTTAAATGTCTGGATTGAAAAACTTTTTTTTCATCTCCACAGATTGTAAACTTTGATAAACGGCTGAAAAGATATCTCAGCAGAGCAATAGTTTTTTTTAGTTTTTTTGCGCTTCATGTTCTCTCTCTACCCAAACTGGTGTTGTCAGCCCTGCTCGCCGGAGAAGAGAAACCAGAGAAATGAACCGTATGCTGCCATGTTAACAGAGCTATTAAAGGACAGCTGACCACTCCATGACAAGCTACACAACATCCCTTAACAGAGGACATCACATCTTACAGTCATCTTATGATACAAAACACTGTGGACAAATGACAGAGATACGAAATATTTTAGAAATAATTCTTTCTTTTTCTTTGAAGTCATTAAAATAAATTCATTGATTAAACTGAAGGTGATTGATTTGTGATGATATAGTGTTTGTGAGATGTAACACACACACACACACACACACACACACACACACACACACACACACACACACACACACACACACACACACACACACACACACACACACACACACACACACACACACACTGAAGTCCAGCTCAGCAAAACTGTTTAACGAGCCTTGGTTACTAATTCTACACAGTTACTACTTAATTAATATGTGTGTGAATTTGTGTATGAATGTGTGTGTTGATTATAATGTGTGTGATTTGTGTATGAATGTGTGTGTTGATTATCATGTGTGTGATTTGTGTATGAATGTGTGTGTTAATTAATACGTGTTTGATTTGTGTATGAATGTGTGTGTTAATTAATATGTGTGTGATTTGTGTATGAATGTGTGTGTTGATTATCATGTGTGTGATTTATGTGTGAATTATAAAACAGAGAATGTTAAATTCCCTTTGCAGTGCAGCACTTGTCAATGTTTTAATGTCATTGTGCATATTTACAGAAGCAAGCTGTTGTTCTGTTTCTCCTCTGTTAATATGATGGATCGCCGCGACACACTTGTTCCGTTGAGGACTTTAACCTTGTGTAGCGAGAGTTTCTGTTAAGTAAAGCATGCCTGGAGACTCATTCCCTGTGTTTGTGTATCTGTGTTTAAGTGTGGAGTTGTGGAGTGGAGTGATACAAACAGTGAAGTGGTTTCTGTGATGTCTCTGGTCGCATTCAAGAACCAGAGAAAACTGTTGTATAATTGATGATAACTGGTGCGTATGAGGATTATATTATCAATAAGTACAGCGGTTCTTAAACATCGTGACCTCGTGTGTTTTTTGTACTTTTCACAATTAGGGTTTTGTTCAATACCACTGTTAGTGCCCTGCAAAGCGAACATCACTGGATTTCCTGCTATGATTCTAGTTCATAAGAAGGATATATGTTCCGTTTGAAGGGAATTAAGTGCACGAGACGTGGCTATGATTGAAGCGTCATGATTAGGTTTAATGCTTTATATTCTGGAATGAATTTGTCTGTGAATGCAGACTCTACTGGGAGTCGTGTAGTCATGGAGTTTAACATCAGTCGATATTTGTACACATTTTTTTCACAGATACATTTACATTTATTCATTTATAGACACTTTAATCCAAAGTGACGTACAGTATTGTACAGGATACATCTGTCACTGTAGAGTAAACAGGGGTAAGATGTCTTCAAGAACACTTCACTTATTATCTGCTGACACTGAGATTCAAACCAACAACCTTCTGATCAGAAGTCCAACTCTCTAATCAGAAGAACACAACTGACTGATCTGTTAGCACACATGTTAGGCATCTAAACAGTAAATTCACAGAAGTGAAGAAGACAAATATATCAATTACTCACTAATTGTTCAGAATTGTTTTGGTCAATATTGAGTTTTAATTCAGATTGTATTATGAATTTAAATAAGGTTTGAAACAAACGATTGTAGAAAGCAAATTTCTATTGAAATATCTCACGCTGTGTCAAAAGTCATGTCTAGATTTGACCATGCTGCACATTTTATCTCTTAAAAAAGGTGAAAGTTCAAGACAGCGTGACCCTTGTCACCTTCATGTATATGAGAAGTTTATAAAGACTAAGTGCTTTCCTATAGGGAGCTCTTGAAATGAATATGGATGTGTAAAATCACTAACCTGACATTTACATTCCAGCAGCGTGTGTGTCGTAAACTCAAGTGTTTTTAAATCTCTAAGGACAAATTATTTTCTGCTTGACTTCAGCCAATCACCACACTCCCTTTTCATTAAACACTATTTAATGTCTTAATATAATCAGAATGACTTTCACCTTCAATAACATTTCATTGCTTGTGTGTTGATGTTTTATTGATCATACGGTTTATTTAGAGAAGGCTTCTTTTGCTTCTTTTCAGAGACATATTGTTGGTGTTTAATAAAAAAATATCATGTCTGATATCAAGTTGGAACTCTTATAGTATAACCAAATTCTTGTAAGAATGTATAGAAATATGAAAGGAGTTGAAGTCTGAACTGACATGTTTAGATCACATGACCTGACGAATAATGGACTGTAGCATCAAGCACATATTACACATAAACACACAACACAACAAACAAGTCATCATTTTTTTGTTTCTTTGTAGAAGAAGATAAAGATATATATTTACACACCCGTTCTGCAGAGCAGTTTGTCTGTTTAGTGCTACTGTAGAAACATTTATTTCCTTACACGCGCTGTTTAAAGAGAGATTAAAGTCATTCTAAGATAACACAAACAGAACAGTTTATTGTGTGACACCTTTGTACTCATCTGAAGACAGTCTTGTGTATTATATTGTATTTCTATCAATATATCCCTTAATATCAGCCATTAAATCTTCAAAATGTCTTTATGTTACCCTAACGCTAAATCCATGATGAAGGCTGTGGGCATATGTTATTCTTACATATCTTTTTCTCTCTGGCACACAAAAATAAATAATGTGAAATAATCAGATTATTACTGAAGTGATGCTGTGATGATGCGAGCGTTCAGAAGTGATGTTCATCCATGTGGAAGTGCACACATGGAAACAGAATGTCTTGACGGATTTATTTCATCATTAAATCTAAGTGCGTGAATGTCTGCTATCACAAACATACAGAAGAGTGTTGTGTTATTGTGTTGTGTTGTGTTGTTCAACAATAGCCACTGGTGATCAATGGCACATCTGCTATAAACATCTGCTGGTTGATCTCAGGGATGTAGAGGGACTATAATGGATGTGAATATTTGTGCTTCTATCACACACAAGAGATGAAGTCTGGGACATTTCAGCATCTCAGCTCATTCGACGGAGATCTGTTCATTTGTTTTAGAATTAATCCACCCGCAGGAAAACCACAAGTTATTGCTCAAAAGTTATTGCCCATAAGAACAGTTTCTTTCAATTGTGTTAGATAGAAATCAAATGCGCTTTTCGGCATTATCTTTGTCTTTCTTCAGAAAGTGAATGACTGAAGACACTAGTGATATTAATTTAATCTAGTAAACACATCTTATATTTTGCCAGAAAATCTATTAAGAATCCACATCAATAGTTCAGATACACAAGTATTGCGAGTTTTGGTTATATTTATGTATTCTGAATGATGTTCTGAAAGAAGCTAACATGCTGTAGCTTTGGAACTTTTGTCTCACATAATTATTAACAGTATAACTACAAACCAACAAAATAAACAACTACACTTTCAGAAAACTATTTCTATCAGGCAGCTTTGGTCACAAAAATCCTTCATTAACAGAAGACAGATACAGCTTTATTACACACACACACACACACACGCACACGCACACGCACACACACACACACACACGCACACGCACACGCACACACTTTTTTTTTTTAAGTAAACAAAGACACCAACGAATTGAAAATGAATGCAGAGACACCATTAAACTGAACAGAGATAACATCCCAGAATTCAATAATGTATTAACTTTTAACATTAAGCATTATGACACACTGTTTACTTATTATTGTTGTTAAGCTGCTTTGATGCAATGTATTTTGTCTAAAGCGCTATATAAATAAAGGTGACACACACACACACACACACACACACACACACACACACACACACACACACACACACACACACACACACACACACACACACACACACACACACACACACACACACACACACACACACACACACACACACACACACACACACACACACACACACACACACACACACACACACACACACACACACACACACACACACACACACACACAGATCAGTGGTCAGTTATTGAATTGCGATGGTAACATTGAAGCGGTTGAGGGTTTGGTGTCTTGCTCAAGGGTCTACATTGAAGATGAAAGAGAACATTTATCATTCACTCCCCACATCTATAATCCCAACAGAGACTCAAACCTACAATCTCTGGGTTACAAGTCTTCCTGTCTAACCATTAGCCCTAAACACATGTATAGTGAAGCAGCGTGTGGTATAATCACATACATCCATCATCCAGCACATGCTCAATGCATATCCTCGCAATAAAAGCATTTATTCACACAAAACAGACCGAACAAAGCTACATTATTCATTATGAATGAAGTCCAATGACTAATCTACACAATTATCTGAGAGCAGAACAATCTTATCACGGCCATCTCTAGAGAGTGAGCGCTCAATTGTCCGGCACTATTCTGTTGGCTTCAATTCATTTGATACATATTTAATATGGCAGATTTCTCACAGATGAAGTCATTAAGAATAACAGGCCACAGAAAATCGGATTTGAGGATGGGTACGGCTTTATTTCATAATCTTTGTGTTTAAACGAAGAGTGTTAAGTGCTAGAATAAACGGGTAGCCATGACTCATTTTACACACCACACAGAATGTTCTTTGGGTTGCAGATCATTAAACTTCACTGTAGATTCAGACTGAACATTGAGGGGAAGACGTGAGATTTAAAACTTATATCTAAAGTTTCACTCATGATCCCATCAAAAGCTTAAAAGATGCCATGGAATCACATATAAAGAGAACAATAGAACCTTGCACACGCTACAGTGTTAAAGAATTTCTAGATATTTGAAAAGATGCATGCATTAATGTCTTTAAAGTCATTTTCTGTACATTATTTTTCTGACTCAAGAAGTCATTTTTACACTTTATTTATTCTATTTTATTTATGTATTCATCAACAATAGCCTTTGTATCATAGCTGCCACATTTCTTTCATTAAATGTGATAGCTGGTTTTTATTTATTGCAGTCTGTCTCTCATTTTGAGCTTTTCAATTCCCCCTGATGTCTGTGTTAGATGTGCCGATAATCAAACAATCTTCAACTAATTCCAGACAACAGTGTATTATATTAATGTAATGTGACTTTTGTATTCATGCTGGAAAGCAGTTTGTGTGATGAGATAAAAACTGACAGGACGCTCTTGTTAGAGTTGCTCTGGACATGTTCTTCTGTTTATTGGACAAGCAACTCAACACAACGCTCGCCATTAATACAATATCTGGACTGGCAACTATCATGACATCATCCCTCAAATTTAGGAAGCTACCTCTCGGCAAAGCATACAAAAGCCATATCTGAAATGGAAAGTTAACACAGACTGATTAGCAAGAAAATGTTCTCTAAACTGTCAGTGGAAATGGGATTATTCTCCGAACCGGTTCCAAAAGTCAATTATGAAACCATTCTTCTTTAGGCCAATAAATGAAGAACTGCTTTTATACATGACAATCTTACTTAGTTCTGAACGTGTTACTACATCAGATTTGAGTTCTTAAAGTGACTATCGCCTCATTTATTCTGTTATTTTTTCATTCTGAACAGTCAGGTCAGATGTCCAAGAATGCACGCTTTTTCAAAGTTTAACTCTCAGATGGTTTTGACTCGTAATGTATTAGATATAGAACAATATCAACTGAGAGTGTAATTGTTGAGACACACGTTTATGTTGTACATGAGTGTAAAAATATCTGGATTTATTCGCTCTCCGTTTAACCCCATTGATGTCTGTGCGAAATAACATTAACTAGATCTCATATGTAGTCAATAGCTTAATAGGAATCTATAATAAATATAATTGGATATTATTGGATGTGGATGGGTAATGTTCTAAAATCTTTCATCCACTGCAGTAGTGAAATGATTTGAAAAACCACCGCCCTTACAAACCAAGAAATACATTAGCACTAAAGAACAATTGATTTCAAATGAACTGAAAACTTTTCCCTTGTAAAACACCTGTGGCTCTGGATTAATGTCCGGCAGTGAACTGATGAAACTCTTACTCATGACCTGCGGGTTATTCAAGCAGTTTTTGGATGAGGTTTCAGCTCCTGTTGAATTACTGTCGCTCTGCAGTCCATATGACATGAGATCTGTCGACCGTCTGGAGTTCAGTCAACAGCCAATCCTAGCCTGCGGTGCTAAAGACCTTCAATCTGTGCAGGTGATGGTTTAATGACCCCTGTGAAAGCAGAATATATAACAAGATTAAACACAGCCATACTTCTCACATGGAAGGAAAATCATAATGAAATCTGACTCACTTGTTTCTTCTAGACAGAACTGACTTAACATGGAGAGCAAACTGATTTTTTTGCTTATAAAAAGTTTCTTTTAAATATAACCTCATAACCTCACAAAAATTCATCAAGAGTAGCTGAAAAGATCTCAGGAATATCTTAATATTTGTCACATCAAGAGCAAATCTAAATGCAAAGTCAATGCAAAGATGCAAATAGACATGAGCAAGGTGACGGCAATGTGCAATATTCATAAATTAAAAAACTTGTAACTGTCTCGTGTGAGACTTATTTTCGGAAAAAAACAAAAAAAACATAACTGAGACAAAGTTGATTATGTAATGGATAATATTAAAACTTTACTCAAATCAACATGCAAAACATTCCTAATCTATTTAACTTCTGTAGGTTGACATGTTTCGGAGTAAAAACAGGATACTCCAGGTTGTAATGTTTTCAATGTTGAAGGAATAAATATGTTTAAGTAAATGCCACAAACTAGTCACTATTTTTCATCTCAACTGCAAAAGAGACATCTATGTTTATATCTCCAGATTAAAATGACATCATTTTCTTTCTTTATTGTAGCTGAATGCAGGAAAGAGGTTGACAAAGAAGAGCTTAGTGACATCTTTAGAACATTTTTAGAAAAGATTATTTTTTGAGTGATCTGAGTGATACGTGAGAAATAAAACTGTCGTCTGAGTAAATATGTGTAAGGAAAACTTTATTTCTGTGGCAGCTGTCTTTGGAAGATCATCAGTATAAAGGTTTTTCAATCTTTACATAAAATCAGATGTCAGGGAGCATCAACACTAAAACTCCTTTAAAGCAATTGGGATGAATTGAGCTGGACGATGACCTGCGGTGGAGCTGGACCCATATAAGAGGTTCATTATCTGATGTGGGAGGTTTGTGAGGGTTCCATCCAATGCTGAAGGAAATTGGCGGAAGATTACAGAAATATCAACGCAATCTTACTGACATGATCTCTGTGTGTCTCTAAGAAGATAAATCATGTGGTTATCAGACTCCATCCAAATACAGCTTTTGGCTGTAATGAATGATCTTCTACCCCTCACTGATGTTCTGAAGTGATTCTAATCTGCCTTCTTACGTTATTATAATGCTAGAGAAGAATTTATACTTGACCCTGTGAAGATGATATTTCTAGAATAAATGTGGAAGCCCATAAGTATTGTTTAATAATGGTACAGCATGTAAAAAAACAAAAAACAAAATATTTTAATTTTATTTACATTTATTTTAGATTTTGCATAGAATATAGACAGCACTTACATTAGAATTCCAGGAGAGGAATGGAGAGAGAGACATTTCTTAAGTCTTGAATTTAGCCTGTAAGAAATTACATAAACGTCGCAAAAACATCCACTAATACATAGCAATGCCCATGTTCTTATCTTACACAAACCTCTGAAGCAATCGTGTCCTCAGGATAAAAACAAGAAATAATAAGTACAAACATTGTTCTTACAAACATTTTGCTTGGGAAGCAAAATTATTTAAAATATTAACATTAAACCCCATATGATCATTAAACATTAAACTCCATCATATGATCACAAAACCAATGAGACATTTTTTTTAACTATCTTTTAATTTTGAATAATTTTGCTTACAAAATAAATGAATCTTAAGTTAGAAATTTGGATTTGTAGGAAAGTTCATTTTTGTGGCAGGGTTTCTAGTAAAATCATCAGTCAACAATTGTAAATCTCTTTACGTCAGACATTAGAGAGCCTTGATTAAAAAAAAGAAATCTAGAAAAATATTTTTCTATCCAGGTGGCCTCAGAAACAAATGGATGACTTCATAAGCGTGGGAAATATCATTATAAGGAACACAGAGAGGTTTCTCAACATGACTTTTAATATTTCACACAGGTCATGGATTGAGAATTCAACTAAAGCTTCATCTCTATGTCTCACAGGTTTTCTCCCATCACTCAAGGTTTGATCTTTGGTTACATTCCACTGTCACATCCAATTACTTCTGTCAAAACGCTTTATTCTGATTTCTCATCTGTGTGTTTAAGGTTTATGATGAAGCTTAGTTTTTTCAGGGTTAGTATGTCAGAACTCCCTATTAAAGACTCACAGATTATAGTGTTAGAATTTGATTTTTTACTGTAATTACTGTAATACTGTAACATATTGTAAAGATTTTACATTTAAAAACAGAACAACCACTAAAAAGATGCAGATATTAACCAAAAGAGAATCCAAATAAATAATAAGTATCATTTTTTTATCGAACAGAAGCGATTTCAAAAGTTCTTGTGTTTTATTGTGTTATTGTTGAGTTCAATGCAATTGAACTCTTTATTTATATCATTTATTTGTTTTAAATCTGCTATTTATTCTAAAAGGCAAATTTGACTTGTAATAAGTGTAGTTAATATGGATTGTCTTTTTACAATAACAAAACTTCAACTCTGAAAATGTGAACTTCAAAGATTTTTTCCATTAATATCTAGCAGTGATGTGAATAACTGTTATTTATGAAAGATGAAGTGTTTTAGCTCAGATTCTTGAAGTGTTGTACTGTATTTGTATAAAGTGAAATTGAACTTTCAATCCAATCATAAAGAGTGCTGGAGACCATCCAACTGTATCCCGTGGATAAAAATACATCCAGCTGAACTGAAAATCTCTTTCTTATATAATGTTCATAAATGGTTGAGTTCAGGGGGAATAATAATTCTTAAAGAAAGTTCTGACAGTGACATGAACACATGAACTACCATGTGAGTTTCTGTGTCCAAGCGTTCACTAATTTCATGTGGTTCAGATGGCATCACGAGACGTTGCTCGTTTGCGGGGTGTAGAGATCTGGCGGGCCTGTAACTTCTAAACTTTTTCAAGAATAGTGTCTGAAGTCTTAAGAGCCACCAGCTAAAGTCACGTCCTGTGCCCTGACATAAATCAATAGAAGCTCCTTCATGCCTCATGTGTTTCCACTGATTGGAACATGAATGACAGAGCTTTAATTTCTTGTTAATGTAGTGCCAAGGGCTGTGTTGTCCTGTAAAGTCTTGTAAGTGTTGAGAGAACATGATATCCTTGAGGAAATGTTTAAGTACTAATAATGCTTCACCAAAGTTTCAGCAGCTGTCAGATGTCATGTTAATGTGTAAGTAAATACAGTAGTGCTGTGACATCACATTACTGTACGCCCATGAAGAATTCAATCAGAATGCAAAGGTGAACCAAGCAATATAGTTTCAAGGTTATGCAAATATGACTGGGTTTTGTCATGACAGCATTTCAGCAATCCACCAGACTAGAGAACTGTAAGCAGTGAGCTTTTCAAACAGCTGAAAACACAAGTTTACACCAGTGTAAGGTGTTTTAGCTGCTGACTTGTTTTTACTGCTGCGGTTTCACCAGAAACAGAGCACATTAACAGTCTTATCCTTTATCCCTGCTGATGAAGATCCAAAACAAGTACATGTCAAAAACATTTTCTCTTTGTCTGCTAACTTACATGATTAATCTACATTTGGTCAAAATAATGTAACTACATCTACAAAACTTAAAACTGCAGCTTATGCATATGTGTCAAGATATCTGAGATATAATATATCTCAGCGTGTTCCTACACTTACTATTTACTTAACATAGTTTAATGGCTATTCTTTATTTAACGTTAGTCTGGCATTTATTTTAGAAAGGGTTCCTCAGAAAGGTTTATCATATTTGGGGGTCCCTGGCATCATAAAGTTTTGAAAACCACTTAATTAATACATCAGTTGTCTTCCTAAAGTGACCTTTGTAGGTCTAAACGTCTCATTTGGAACGGGATCAAATTATATCAAAATATCACTGCAATTGATAACATAAAAAACGGATTATATCTCTGTAGAATAAATCACACTGTCATTGTTAGATTACATGAGGCTTGCATTTTATTTATCCACGGAAGACCTCTGGGACAGGAAGACAAGATCAATTTTTTTAAGTTTTGCATTCTGTCAAAAAACGTTCTTGTCTAACAAGAGAATGTAAACTATAGCATTTTAATACAAAAGCGTTGCAAGGAAACACAAAAGTCATTGTAAGATTCTTCAAAACTATTTCCATAATAGAATGAATATCGTTCCGGTACAGTTCTCCTCGTGTAACCTACTTCAATCTCAAACTGTGCACTTTACATTTTCTTTTGTTGGGATGTTTGTAGAATCAGCCCATTTCCAGCAACAATAGAAGTGGAAAAGACTCACAAAGAATCACAGGATAAGTTTGATCATTTCCATTAAACGTTGGATTTTCATTATTGTCACGTGCATGATGGAAATTAAGTCTATACAACAGTCCAGCAAACATTTCAGTGAGTCTCGCTTCAAGACTTTAGTGTCGACCTTAATCTGTCAAGCATTCAATATTAGCTTAATTCTCACGAATGATGTCAAATGTCTGCAACACTCCACTCATGAGCACAATTCTATAAATCAGAGTTTGTCTATTTATTTTTAACATGAGAATAAACCCATCCTGTACCATAACAAAGAGAAGCTTTGTGTGGATTTGTTAACATGATGGTTGGGCTGCACAATAGTGAAAAAGAAAGAAATATATTTGTAGTTTTTTGATCATGTTTTATATGAGTCAACTCTAGTGCATAGTTATGTTTTTGCTCTTCTGACATTGAATTTGATCTGTATCACAACTTTAGACCAAAACTGTTCTATTAGAGCCAAATGTCATCATTTAAAGCAACAGGCCACCGTTCATATTGAAGTGTCATTCAGAATCAGGTTTATCTTATGCATAACAGGCTAGAGTTATAAAAGGTTTAAAATAATCACAAAACTGCAAAAACCTTTGACAGGAAACCAAAGTCCTGTCTTTGCCAGAGTAATAAAACGAAATATTTGACAGAAGAACAAAGTAGTGTCTTTCAAGTGTCTTATACTAAACCCTGAATATCTTTCAAGGATTGGATGTCCCTAATCTGACAAACATTGGCAAATCCAGTGCTTAGTTCCTTTTCAAACACTTGTATAAGTTTATTTTCAGTTCAGTTCAGTTCAGATCATGACAGATTGAGAGAACTCGTGCTGGTTTTGTGTGCAGTAGACATCAGACAGTCATCGAACAGACTGTGGGCGGTCTGAGGATTAAATGCTTGGCTTTGATAACACAATGATGATGAATCAGACCGAGTAGTTTTTATCACAAACAACTATATATCTTACCATCTTACTCCATGATCTGAATTCATCTTATTACTTTTCATTATACTTTATGATCTATAGCACAACTGCTCTGTTTACTTATATTTTCATGTGTGTATTTATTATCATATTATCATTATATCATATTTGTCTATTGTCTGTGTGCACTGGAAGCTTATATCAGCAAAATAAATTCCATTTATGCGTAAGCATTCTTGGCAATGAAGCTCTTTTTAATCCTGATTCGAAACACAACCCTCTGCGACTTTCCTCCACATCATTAGAACAGGCAACATTTACTGTACGTGACATCAGCGTTAAAGGTTTTTAAAGATGATGGACGTGTCCGTGTGTCTGGTATGGTAGAATGTTTCATCTATGCATATGTATCTGAGAAACAAGAACATTTACAAAACGAACAAAAACTGCCAGGGATAGTTGTAGGTCGCTTTGGATAAAAGAGTCTGCTAGAAAATCAATCTAAATGTAAAATAAATGTAATTTGGTGAGAGATCTAGATGAGGAGAAAACTTTTTTGACTCTGGTGCAGAAGTTTTTGCTTAACACTGTTCATTGTAAATGTAGATTACTGAGAGGTATTGATTCCGACAAAGGGCTTGGTGTTTAAAAGAAAGAACGATATATAACCGGAGATTTAATTAAAGTTTGGTTCCTTAAGGCAACACAAAGTAAAGCAGACTAAAGGCTGTTATCTATCACATTCCAGAGACTTGCATTCATTTAACATTTTATCTGAATAAACTTTTTAACAAAGGTTATTTCTAGTGTTCTAATCTGATTGGTTGAGAGCCATGTGACATTCAGAGACATCACTGGAACCGCTGTACTGATAGTATCACTCCGCACTTAAACACAAATACACAAACTCAGGGAAGGATTCCAGACATGTTTTACGTGTTACAACTATTGCACAAGGTTTCACTACACAACTGAACAAGTATATGTCGTGATCTGCCATTTTAACAGATGACAGAACTAACAGAACGAGAGCTTGCTTCTGTAAATATTAAAAACAATTTAAACGGATGTAATGCAAAAGATAGAACACAATCACTGTCTCTGTCTGTAATTCACACACACATTCATACACATATCACACACACATTCATACACATATCACACACACATTCATACACAAATCACACACACATTCATACACATATCACACACACATTCATACACATATCACACACACATTCATACACAAATCACACACACAAGAATTATCACACACATTCATACACAAATCACACACACAAGAATTATCACACACATTCATACACAAATCACACACACATGAATTATCACACACATTCACACACAAATCACACACACATGAATTATCACACACATTCACACACATATCACACACACATGAATTATCACACACATTCATACACATATCACACACACATGAATTATCAAACACATTCATACACATATCACACACACATGAATTATCAAACACATTCATACACAAACCACACACACATGAATTATCACACACATTCACACACATATCACACACACATGAATTATCACACACATTCACACACATATCACACACACATGAATTATCACACACATTCACACACAAATCACACACACATGAATTATCACACACATTCACACACATATCACACACACATGAATTATCAAACACATTCATACACAAACCACACACACATGAATTATCACACACATTCACACACAAATCACACACACATGAATTATCACACACATTCACACACAAATCACACACACATGAATTATCACACACATTCATACACAAACCACACACACATGAATTATCACACACATTCATACACAAACCACACACACATGAATTATCACACACATTCATACACAAACCACACACACATGAATTATCACACACATTCATACACAAACCACACACACATGAATTATCACACACAGTCACAACTGGTTTGTTTCTCTAACTGTTCTGTATTTCTTTAAACAAGGGTTAAGAATTACTAACTGAAGATTGTTTAAAGTTTGTTTTGATAAATGTTTGTCATTTATCTACACACTTGTGTTGTCAAACTGTTGTATAAATGTAATATGGCACTGGTAGTCGTGTGATGGTGCTTTATATCATCTGCTGTGATTGTCTCTGAGCTTGTCCTGCGGCCTCTGATCTAATCACAGCCGCTGATATAAAGCACCATCACATGACTATGAGTGCCATATTGGATTAATAATACATTTGTGTTACAACAACTTTCTACATAATGTTCTTCTGTTATTTAAGGTTCCTTACATTCAAAGCGTCTTTGATATCAAGCACACAATGCAAGATGCTCGATCAGAGGCGCAAAAAGGCGCATAGGGGCGCCTAAGCGATGTTCTTTATTAAATTATAAAAGTTATTTAAATTCAAGTTATATAAACTGTAGAGGATTTATGCTGCGTTCACACCAGACGCGAATATTCGCGTGTTTACTCGCCACACGCGTGTAGTTTGATGCTTAAACATTTAAGTTCATTCGCGTCCTATGCGCCATCCACGCAGGGGGGAGGGGCTTCTGTCTGGAGGAGGGGCTTCTGTCAGGGGGAGGGGCTTCTGTCAGGGGGAGGGGCTTCTGTCAGGAGGAGGGGCTTCTGTCAGGGGGAGGGGCTTCTGTCAGGGGAGGAGCTTCTGTCAGGAGGAGGAGCTACTGTCAGGGGGAGGAGCTTCTGTCAGGGGGTGGGGCTTCTGTCAGGGGGAGGGGCTTCGGTCAGGAGGAGGAGCTTCTGTCTGGGGAGGAGCTTCTGTATGGGGAGGGGCTTCTGTCAGGGGGAGGGCTTCTGTCAGGGGAGGGGCTTCTGTCAGGAGGAGGGGCTTCTGTCAGGGGGAGGGCTTCTGTCAGGGGAGGGGCTTCTGTCAGGAGGAGGGGCTTCTGTCAGGAGGAGGGGCTTCTGTCACTGGAGGAGCTTCTGTCAGGGGAGGAGCTTCTGTCAGGGGAGGGGCTTCTGTCAGGAGGAGGAGCTTCTGTCAGGTAGAAGGCGCGTCTGTCAGGGGGAGGGGCTTCTGTCAGGGGAGGGGCTTCTGTCAGGGGAGGAGCTTCTGTCAGGGGAGGGGCTTCTGTCAGGGAGAGGGGCTTCTGTCAGGGGAGGGGCTTCTGTCAGGGGGAGGGCTTCTGTCAGGGGAGGGGCTTCTGTCAGGAGGAGGGGCTTCTGTCAGGGGGAGGGCTTCTGTCAGGGGAGGGGCTTCTGTCAGGAGGAGGGGCTTCTGTCAGGGGGAGGGGCTTCTGTCTGGGAGGGGCTTCTGTCAGGAGGAGGAGCTTCTGTCAGGTAGAAGGCGCGTCTGTCAGGGGGAGGGGCTTCTGTCAGGGGGAGGGCTTCTGTCAGGGGAGGGGCTTCTGTCAGGAGGAGGGGCTTCTGTCAGGAGGAGGGGCTTCTGTCACTGGAGGAGCTTCTGTCAGGGGAGGAGCTTCTGTCAGGGGAGGGGCTTCTGTCAGGAGGAGGAGCTTCTGTCAGGTAGAAGGCGCGTCTGTCAGGGGGAGGGGCTTCTGTCAGGGGGAGGGCTTCTGTCAGGGGAGGGGCTTCTGTCAGGAGGAGGGGCTTCTGTCAGGGGGAGGGGCTTCTGTCAGGAGGAGGAGCTTCTGTCAGGTAGAAGGCGCGTCTGTCAGGGGGAGGGGCTTCTGTCAGGGGGAGGGCTTCTGTCAGGGGAGGGGCTTCTGTCAGGAGGAGGGGCTTCTGTCCGGGGGAGGGGCTTCTGTCAGGAGGAGGGGCTTCTGTCACTGGAGGAGCTTCTGTCAGGGGAGGAGCTTCTGTCAGGGGAGGAGCTTCTGTCAGGGGGAGGGGCTTCTGTCAGGGGGAGGGGCTTATGTCAGGGGAGGGGCTTCTGTCAGGGGGAGGAGCTTCTGTCAGGGGAACTCCTCAAATTGTCAAAAGTTCTTTTATTGATAAATAAATCCATCAAACTTCATGTGACAGCTTTATTTATAGTCTCAATATATGTATAGAGCTCAAATTGAATAAAGAGAATTTTTTTTCTTTACTAAATTTCTTCCAGTAAATATCGCTTTTATTCCTGTCTTTGTTAAAGTATAATAAAAGTAAAATAAAGTATAATAAAAGTAAAATTTGTATTTATAAAGCTCTGTATTTCCACATAAAGCTCTGATGACTGTCTCATACATGTTTGTTTTAGATAAAGCTTCTGATTGATTAACGTAGCGCGAAATTTCACCAAAGTTCAATTTTTTAAATTCACACGATTCGCTTCCGCTTTGCATTGACTTAACATGATCAATCAATAAAACTATCTGCAACTTTTTATTATTTGATGACATTTTAAATAATATATATGTGTGTGTGTGTGTGTGTGTGTGTGTGTGTGTGTGTGTGTGTGCGTGCGTGCGTGCGTGCGTGCGTGTGTGTGTGTGTGTGTGTGTACATATGTGTACATATATGCCATATAATTATGGTAGGCTTAGAGTGGAAGTCTGATATACTTTAAAATAAATATTTATTATTTCAAACCCTTTCACACAAGATGATGTCCGGCACACTTATCTATTTTTTTATCTTCTTGCTGCGTACCCCTCTAACACTGGATAGTTGCTCCCCTGTGCTTGACAGACAGCCAGTGTTAGTGTCAGTGAGAGAGTGTTAGCACTAGTGTTGTGTTGGGCGGTGATAACAGTTGAAATTTCAGCACACAGAGATGCTGAGTGTGCAAGTATACACTCCACAGGGTCGGTGTCATCCTACCTCTCGTGCCCTCAACACAACTACTGTCAACATTCATTATCCTGAGGAAAAACCACCGCTTTAACCACACCAAAGAGTCGAACCGGCTACCATGAGTGAAAAACCACTAAACCAGTCTACATCAATCATATCTGACCAGGAAACTCTCAGATAAACCAACTAAACTTTTACACATTACATGTGTGTGTCATCACATGAGAAATAAATTTTTCTACCAAATCACACAAGATAACACAACACGTATACACTACCCGAGATGAATCATTCACTGCACATAAATGACACTTCCCTAGGTAGTGCTCACTACACAGTAAGGAAGAATGCATCACGTGACACAACATCATGATGTCTGTGGGTCTGAAGGAGTTTGTGTTAATTCTCCACTTTAGAAAATAAAAATGACAAACCAACACAACACAACGATATACAGCTGCTTTTAAAGCGCGAGTGGTCACAAGATCCCGTGTCCGGCCGGCCAAACGAACGCGCGGGAGGATGGGAGTGATGTCAGTGGATTGGTGGACTTAATATGGACTGAAAGTTTGTTCACATTTACTTCATTTAAAGATAATATATCACATATAACACCACACATTTGATATTTGAGCACTGTTTAGTATAATTGTGTTCTGTCTCAACATTTACTTTTTAATTAAAGAAACTTTAACTTCACAACATTTTCATTTCAAGCGATTTAAATAAATGTTACATGAGTTAAATGTTAAATATACCTGATTATATAAGTTAGTATACTAAGACACCAGGATCTAGTGTGATTTGGGCTTTTATATTTTTATTTTCTAAATGAAGAGATCATTCCTAAAACACTATCTATTTTTTAATGCAAATTATATTTTTTATCTAGACTTAAACATTTCGTTAATATTTAAATAGTCTTGTTAAAATAGTCTGTTCTCTCAGTCTGATCATGTTTAACAATGATTGTTAAATGAAACAACAATATTGTTCATTATAAATTACATTTAATCAAAACGCTACAAATCCTTCCAAAAAATGTTGGTTTATGTCTTCAAGAAAAAGAAAGAAAGAGAAAGAAAACGAGAACATAAAACATCTGAATGTAAATCATGTTCCCTGTAGATATGAGACACTTCATCAGGGCTTTAATCTAACATTTGAGAGATGGCCATGGTGGATCAATGCCTACAGTTGGACTGCCAGCTCTTCACATTCACATGCGCATTACAAAAAAAGGATTTTGCCAAAAACATTTTCTGTGAAGTTGTTGCCAGAAGTTGAGAAGAATGTGGACGTCTTACCTTACCGTAACAAGAATGGTACTTATACTTTTTCATGGACAGAAAAGGAAAACCAATAGAAATATGCAAATTCAGTCCTGCTTCCCCAGCTAAAGAAATTATGAAACTAGTACGGTCTTAAGTTCGGCCTCAGGAAAAGGTTTTGTCGAGACTGTACCATGTAAATGTGGTTTATGATTTATTCTTATTTTTGTGGTTTCATAAAGCGAGAGGCTTTAGAGGGGCCATTACACACAACATTATGATGAATGTTTCCATGGGTTGGGGGCTTTTCATCATCTAACAGTGTTTAGGAAGTTATTCCGTGTATGCGGGCCCTCTGCGGCTTTTTCTTACATGAGGAGTTATGAAATATGAGTCTGATAAACAACCAGCTGGAGAAATGAGACTGATTTGAGTAAAAACTGTGTGTGTGTGTGTGTGTGTGTGTGTGTGTGTGTGTGTGTGTGTGTGTGTGTGCGTGTGTGTGTGTGTGTGTGGACTGTTTTAAAGATCAGCATGCGGCGTTTTTTAATGTCGCTCCTCCATGGGCAACAACTGAGTACACTGTCCTGTCCGTCAAGGGTTATCGAGCGAGTGCTTTAGTTTTTGTTAACTGTCACATGTTCAAGCAGAGGGTTCTTGCTCGGATTTGCTCAATAACGACATAAAGTTAAAAAGATCATAAAAAGGTGCATGACTTCCAACCCTTAAATATTTCTAATATAATGCTCCCTGTATCAAGGGTTTTATCATTAACAAAAAAAATTGATTTGTTATTTAATATCAAACTAGAGGATGAAATATTATCTGCAAAATTACTTGATTTTGTTGAATTAAAATAAAAACTAAATCCGAAAATCAATTCAAACTAAAAAACTATATTTAAAAAAAATACTAAAATTAACATGAACATTTAAATTTAAAGTGCGAATTTACACTTTTAATCAACGTAAAATTAAGAGTAAAGTACTAATAAACAAGCTTTTAGTAATGCAGCCATTTTCAGATCTTACCAATATTTGTGCATTTTTTTCTACACTATATCAAAAATAAGAGATATTGTATATATGTCACGTTTGGCAAAGAAACAGAATGAAAATGATCAGCCATATGGCATATGCCAATCCGTATTTCCATAAGCTCGATCTCTTCTATTGGTTTGAATTGGCCACAGATGGTTTTGATATTGTCACACAAGGTAACCCGGCCAATGAATCAGCCGTTGGTTTAATTATAGAGTCACCCTTTATATAACAGTCTGGATGTCCCCTGTAAAGAGTAAAACATCCCCTAAAACTCTTACTTTAAAAAGTTTGTTTAAGTCTTGGTAAGGAACTGTGTAAGTGTTAATTTCTACTCGATGTTCTTGATGGATGTTAGAGAAACGTTTGTATTAAGGTAAATGCTTAAACAATTCTCAGTTCTGTTTTATTTTGCCTGAAAATGAAATCTTACTTTTAAGTATAAAGATGTGAAATCAGAAAGCGAATGAAGGATCCCGCAGAGTTTAATCGATTTCACTCGCTCGGGTCTCCAGTCATCATTCACACGCCGTTATGAACCAATCAAGTCACCAGTGGGATCCCCACGGCTCTGGTTTCACTGGAATAATGAGACTTTCTTTCTCCTGTTGGAGTTCTGGATTCCGAGGTTTCATTAGTTAACTGTGTCTCTATACACTTCAAACACTCTTCTGGTCTTTGTTATGGACATGAAATGCTAAACTGAGCACTTGTATGAAGCTCATCCCTTTTTTTAGTTGGTGTAAGGAAACGGGTTATTGCATAGAAATCTTAATAACTTTACAGACGGACTATTGATAGTACAAGGGTTAATGCGGACAGACTGACAAACAGAATTGTTTCTGGTTATTTCTTCAGAAAATATTACTTTTGCTTTTGGATCAAAGCCTTTATATTCGGGAAATTCGTGATTTTTTAAACTAGATATCATATGATTGGTGTTTGCTTGTGCCAAACAAACTTCTGGAACTTCTTTAAAATATTCTCATGACTCTTGACCATTGTTATTCGGTTACTATTGTGTTGCCATGCTGTTACCAGAATCCTCAGAATACTTTTGGTATGTTGCAAGTGTTGGAGGGAAATTTCTTTGAAAAAAAACTTGTTTCATGTGTAGTCAGTGTAATGTTTGTCTGACGGATAGCTAAGAGTAAAAAAGAATCACACAGACTTGATTTAAAGAAAGCCTCTGAGCCAAATCTTGAGTTCTTGATTCAAGTGCACTGCATCCACTCTGAGACTCTTATCAACCTCGATGAACTAAATCCACCCTGAACACATTATACAACCGTACAGCGGCACGAGAAACTACTTACAAGTCTTTAACACCGCGGTGGCAGATTTTTCAATTATAAAGCACCCCTGATAATCCCTGGATAATTGCTGTGGTCAAGCATGTCGGTCTGTAGAAATGGAGACGAGCTCACCTCGTCGTCTTTGTTTCGCAGATAATAAACTTCAGTGATTCACCAAACCTTTGACACCTGGACGTGTCGTCTTTTACTAATCTAAATGTGTAATGATTATAATAAGTGCTCCAACGTCCTTCTGATAAGTGCCAATACTGTACGTCATCCACAAATGACATAAAACGAGTTTTAGATTATAAAAGAATATAATTGTATCTGTATGCTGTATGGATGGATATGTTGATGAACTCAAGATGACCTGGCCACAGTAAATGAAGAGTTTTGGACCTGTGTAAGTTTGGCAAGACTGTGAAACTAAGTTGGTTTTGAGAATAAAGATAAGATGAATATTTTAAGATGTGGTTTCATTAATTTTAGTTTGCTAATGTAGATTTAATGTTATTAATGGTTCATAGAGAAACATGATTTACCTCATTAACTTAGATCCGTTGTTTTCTACTTCATCTCTTCAAGTTTTATTTGAAAAGTTACACTAATGATTTTTTGTTTATGTTACTGTCTTGATTATTCACAATTATTCATTTGGCAGATGCTTTTATCCGAAGTGACTTACATTATTACACAGTAGTCAGTCATGACTGTAGAGCAAACAGGGGTAAGATGTCTTGCTTACACTACTTATACTGTTCTGTTATTTACTTATCTCTTTGTCAATCCTAACCTGTGTCTGCCACATCAAATGAGTTTTAAGTATCTTTTGTTGAATATCCAATATTAAATAGATGTATACTGTACATAGTATATTATTCACATGTTGTTCACGTGGGTAAAGCTAGTTCTAGATTGGTAAAGGGGTATGAAGATGTCTCAAGTCCTAGCATCCATCTATCGAGTTGCTTATCTCGAGTGACCCTCTCAGCCCATCCGTTTCCTCTCTTCCTCTCTCGTCTTCCACCACACACTCTCCGAGTGGTCTGCGGGGGGATTAAAACGGATGTGCTCTGAAGTCAGAAGTGGAGGAATCGGCCGCAGCGATCGATCAAGTCATTGATAAACTGAAGAACATCTATTGGAGGAGAGCTGCTGTGAGAAGGTGAGGAAGGTGTCTGTCCCTCAAGGGTCCGTCTTTACAGCAGGTTGACTGGAGGTGAGTTCAGTAACTCTCTTCTAAAAGAGTTTAACTGTACATCAGGACGTCACATCGAGTGTGAGGTAGAAAAACACGTAACCCAAAAGTGTGATCATGTTTTTTACACTAAAGCTTTTATTTTGGAATGAGTTATTTCAAAGTGGGTTAGGGTGAACTTGGCCTAAAAATGCTATAAAATATAGAAGAGAAACAGCAGATTCTAGTGTACTGTCCATCACACAAGACTGTCTGCTGAAAGAACAAATGAGCTGAGCATGATGTCTGCTTTATTGCAACGGCTCACATGAAGTCTGTGGACCAAAACACTATTCAGTGTGTTTCAGATTTGGAAATAAAACAAACTGAGACAAAGTAAGTCAATAACTAACCAAACCCCTATAATATTTGTGATTGTGAACAGACCTGGATAAAATCTGCAGACTTTCTGCTTTAATTTTAGACTACAATCCAGATTGCTTTTTGTAGTTATTCAGACATCAGAATTTCTTATACGCTAACCCTAATCTGTCTAAGGTTTAAAATCAATGAAAGGATTTTTATCATCTGCAATCTTTTTAAGCAAGCAGAAGGTCGTTGGTTTGAATCTCAGTGACAGCAGACAATAACTGAAGTGTTCTTGAAGACATCTTACATCTACAGTGATAACTGACAACTGTACAATACTGTAAGATACTTGGGATACAAGTGTCTGCCAAATGAATAAATGTAAATGTAAATAATAAAGTTCAAACTTTAGTAACATGAAAAAGACTTATGAATACTAAATTATAAAGTACACAATAGTGAGCTGATTAAAATTATGACTAACACAAATGAAAATTGTTGTGACGAAAGATTGCAAAATAAAGAATCATAAATACAGTATGTTTTATTAAATATGTTAAATAAGATCTTGTAGCTCAGCGGTTAAAGCATGACAATACCAAGGCATGACTCAAACTCTTAAACAAGAGTTTAATAAATTTCTGCAAAATGTGTGAATGTATATTTGATATCCATCGGTGTTGTCAGTGTTTCTGTAGAATTTCTGGAATATTCTTTATACTTTTTCTTGATATATTCTCCGTTTTTGAAGCAGTCCCACCCTGAGATGCTTTTGTGAAATGAAATAACATTATGTGTTATTTTGACATTCAGGAACAGTAGTAACACTTTCAGAAAAACACAATTTCTGTGTCAATTTGTTGTAATTTCATCTTTGGTTGTATTGTAAATCTACACATCCATGTTTGTGTTCCTGTTCTGGCCAAACAGCTTGAAAATGATAAACTGTGTGTCTCTGAGGAAAGGATATTACTTGTCTTGTGTCATTTATTCTGTTTTCCTCTTGTTACCTGCTGTCAAAGAGATGAGCCCAATTATTGGCATGAATAGATGGTGTTCTCAATGTTTGCTGTGACGTGTTTGGGCCTCTGATGTCAGAAATGAAAATGAGCTCGATTTGACAACCTTGAAAACAAAATTATCCCTTGATGTTGGGGTAGGGATAAATCTGTAATGCTTCTACATTTTTCACCAGGCTGTTGGTGCCTGATGTATGGTGTTCATCTTTCTGCGAGGTTGGTCTGTAGGAGTTCCCAGCGGGCAGAGGGGCATCTGAGGTCGTCTCTGTTGACCTCTCTGATGTCTGATTCACACCATCTGTGATCTGTCAATGCTGGATCACACATGAATTACATTCCCCTGGACCGTCATTGAAATTAGAACTTGTATACATTTACTATGTGTTTTACTAGATTTGATTCAGATTGCCTGTAAAATGGTTAAGATTCCCAGTGAGATGGGAGGGAAGAGTTTTAAGGTTATTTAGGATAGATAATGATATGATTCTTGACTGTGTGTGTGTGCGGTAATTATGTAAAAGTGATTAACCTCATCACCTGTAACTCCCAGAGAGCTCACAGTCGACAGAAGTCACGGCTCATTGCATAACCAAATGACAATTAAATGAGGTCTCATGACCTAAATAAGATGCATAAAAGAGCAAAGGAGAACCGTGTCACTCCTGATAGAGCGCTCGCTGATAAAATTAATGAAGTCTTGTTTGCATACGCCGCAACACAGGAACATTCACTCGCTCGCTATTCTGTCACAATCTGACCTAAAAACGACTTTCAGTTGTTATTTAAAAAGACTTTCTGTGAAATTCTTTATTAGCTTTATTTGCTGTGATAAATCTCGTTTGATGATTAAATTCACACAAACATTACCGGGGCGTTCTTGTTATCTTGTCAAAAGAAAAATAGCGAGCATAATGTAATTAAATAATTATGAGTCTAGATTGTAGTTGTAAAATAATCCGAGTGAGAAATGTTTGAGTTCATCTTTAATAATATTGACATTTAATTGCAGACTTGACCAATCGGAGCTCAGTTTGAGACATTGTTGAGATTTATGAATCTTCTATCAAGAGAAACACACACGAGACTAGATTTGCTATCCGTTTCATTGAGATATTCCTTTTTAAACAAGGCTCTTTGTCTTATTTAAAGAAACATAACGCATCTATTATTAATAACCGAAATGATTTGTATCAATATAAAACTTAATCTTTTACCACAGACCAGAGGAATACAAAGTAAAATATTCAATTTGGATGTGACCTTAATGGTAATGTTTCATCGCCCGCTCACACAGATGAATGTTTCAATTGCGACTGAGTCACTGAACGTCTCATTTCTGATGTGGAGATAAGGGCCGAATACAAAGAGCTTCACAATGTCAGAACCTGAGTCCACAGAGCCAAACGTCCCTCACTGATGTGCGAGTGAGGCCCGGTACCTCGACACATCTCTCAACGCCAAATGACTCATGATGAGGTTCAAACAGGTGGACAGACCGATAAAAGGTTTCATTTATATGTAAATCAAAAGGGTGACCAATCAATTATTCCCATTTGAATAAAGACTCCTGTCCCCTACGCCCCATTGGACCATCGATTCGACTCCTAATTCTTGTCATGCCAGCCCCCTTTCGCTCTGGATATAAATAGTCGAGTGGCCTCATCTTTAGACGCGTCTGAACCGTCGCTCTATGACAAAACGCAGGCTGAACTATGCAAATTGGAAATCCATATTTGGAGGAGCGGCGCGTAAGATTAATTATTTGTCAGACGCTGTCACCGCGTGAAGGGTGAAAAATATCACCAATTTCACATCTATTAACTTGCTGTCTGTGCGTTTGAGTCATCCTCTGTATTTATACCGGATTAAATATTTATGCCTTAAATCAAACATTTACATTCCAGTCAGCGGTTGAAATGTGATTTACGCGACACTTTCTTCCGCTTTCTCATCTCTGGGTGTACATTATAAATATGTCATCTTTCAACAGCTATCAACGTGGATTCCAACACCCATCCGATGCACTGAAAGGCACAGAAGATTGTTCCCAAAAGTGTCTTCTGTATCTCTTAAAGGACCCCTTATGTCCCTGAATATCATCAGGTTTGTTTGTTAAACTCATTCTGTATGCAGGATTCAGACTGCTGCTCCGGATGTTTTCTTGCTTTCAGACTGCTGATGAGTTTGTAAGTTTACAGAGGGCACGGTGACAGCCAGGATGACCTTTTTCCCCAGAGACTAAATACTGATGATAGGTCGGGCAGGTCTAGAGATTTAAAGAGATAGTTTTGCTCTCAAATATGGTACACACAGTTTGGTTATTTCTTTTTCTGCAACACTCTCAATCAGTACGATAGACACCATGAAAGTGAATGGAGACTGTCCATCCTTAACATTTGTGACATCACACAAAAAAGATATTTTGATCAATGTGTCTGTGGCTTTATCTTCATACAATGGAAGTCAATGAGGTTTGGTTGTCAGCATTTTTTAAAGAAGCTTCTATTTTGTTGTAAAGAAGAAAGACATGACACTGCGCAAATTTCAATTTGTATATAGTCATCCGTGTTTAAAATGTAAAATTGTAGATTGATTTTCTTTTATTTGATGTGTTTTCACACAAACACAAGACTGTATCTGACAGCTCTTAAAACTTATTTACTGTTCTAAATCAGGGTAAAGTAAGATGTGTTTCCTTGTCTTTAAATAGAAATATTACAGAATTAAACTTTAAGAAAAAAGGTGAGGATTACGTTTTGTGGTGTTGTTTGCCTCTTCTGTACAGTATATCATCATCTCATGTTATATAAAATAGAATAATTAGCATTCATAAAGTCACACAACGAGCTTGCACCATGTTATTAAATATTTAAGGTAACTTCACTGCGCTTTCAGCTACCATTGTCAGCTTCATTTAACATCTTTTACCATGTTTACATCTATATTTAATTTTTTATTTTGGTTTAAAGAGATATTTGTTACGAAATATGAGTTCATTGTGAAGAAAAACAAGAAAATGAATTTAATCTATCTTACAGTGCTTTACAGGAACATTACTTGCAAAACATGTTTTCTGCAAACATAGCATCTTTGTTTTTTACTTTGTTCTGTTTCTTATTTAAAAGCAATGTTTGTATTATTCTTTATTGATTTATAAGTACATAAACATTTACATTTCTTCATTGGCAGACACTGTAGAGTAAACAGAGGTAAGATGTCTTACTCTCTAACCACCAGACCGAAACTGTTTTAAGATTACAGTAGTTGTGTAGTCTCACTCTTATCTGAAGTCCAAAATCCAAATGTAGTCAAAGTAATCCCTGTCTGACTTTTCAAGTCCCGTGTTGATAAGAAACGTGTCTATGATGGTTTAAACGCTCTAATGGTTGGATTGAAAAGGTTTTGGAATGTAGAAGCATTAATTTTAGAGCATACAATCACACATAGTGATTTACATAACCTCACAAAAGCAGCAGTTTCACAGATTACTGTGTGTTTGGAGATCTTTTGACAGCACTCTTCTGTTAGACCGCTTTAAATTTTTATGGCATCATTGACTTCTGCTGGATGTGTGGAACAGAAGCAAGATATTGTTCTTCCAGTGCCGTCCTAAGACCTTTCAGATCGTATACACCGTTTATCTAAGTCATTGTCCTCAAGCAATTATTTACCCTATAATAATAGACAATGTCTCTTTCTCTCTTAATCACATCCTAATGCTTCCATTGCCTGCTGACATTAGCTCTTATATTATCACACAATAGTGTGTGACCGTGGGGTGCTCCCAAATAAAAGATCCCAGATGAGATCTCCTAAACATCATGAGATTGAATGGAGGGCAAATGGAAACTTTGCTGTGGTCTCATATGTGTCTCAGATATTTCTCTTTAGAATGGAGTCAGGAATATCCCTCCATCATGTCTCCATTAGCTCCTGAGCTCAGATTTATTCATTTATCAAAAGTCAAGATTATTGATGATCTCAATATAAACTCAAACACTCCTCATTAGATCAACTGAAATTATAATAAAAATATTATTTTATTTTCATTTACACCTCTATACTATTCATGTTTTACATTTCATTTCAGTTCCTTTAGTTCTCCTGATCAGATTTATTATAACTGTATGTTTCCAGATGGTCACATGTCTTTCAAACGCTTGTGTCATCTGTCACTTTAGATTTACAGTACGCTGCTCTCATCAAACTCTTCTCACCACAAATCTGCAGGTACGTCGGGTTACATCATATTTAACACAAATGCATCCCGGCTGAAAAACTCCATTTCCTGTAGGCATCCAACCCTTTTAGTTTGAAATATAATCTGATCATTTACTGGAAACACTGCAGAGCGCTGGATTGAAAATATCACTGATTGTTTGTTTTAAAGCTGAAAAATGGCCATTAAATCAGTTAAAGTACATTTGAGATGAGATCATGTCTGTAATACTAATGATAACTTTCTTTGAGTGCTACGGTTTTAATATTTGATGAGACAGTGTAAAATTGTGTTTCTTTATGCTGGATTCTTCAAACTGAAGAAGATCACTGCAGATCTGACACTGATCTTAAACCCTTGTTAATGTCTTTGTTCTGTTTTTATAAGAATGTTCACGTTTGTGGGGCACCTTTAACTACCTTAAATGTAAAATATTAAATAATGACACGCACATACACACACAGGTACACACACAGGTACACACACAGGTACACACATAGAGGTACACAGACACAGGTATACACACACACACACAGTTCAAGTTCAAGTTCAAGTCTGCTTTATTGTCAATTCTTCCACATGTTCAGTACATACATACAGAGAATCGAAATTGCGTTACTCTCAGTCCCCCGGTGCATACACATAACACTAACAGTACATAGATAAAAAGATAAAAAACTATACCACTATACAATTATACAATTCTATGTAGAAAGACATGTCAATAAAAATAAAAAATAAGTTTCATAAGAACAAAAAGACAAAGCAGCGCAAGGCACATGGCAGATAGAGTGCAAACCAGTGAACAAACAGTGCAGATAAAAAAAACAAAAAAAAACACAGGTACACACACAGGTACACACACACACACACACACACACACACACAGGTACACACACACACACACACACACACACACACACACACACACACACACACACACACACACACACACACACACACACACACACACACACACACACACACACACACACACACACACACACACACACACACACTTCTGGTTATGAGTCCGACTCTCTAAACGCTAGACCACTAAAACTAGCAATTCCAGCTGTGAGTGTGTGTGTGTGTGTGTGTGTGTGTGTGTGTGTGTTTCTTTTCATAGAAGATGTGTAAATCCTCACAACAGGAAAAACAAACCTAGCAGCACTGTGTCACTTCCTCTGAAGGTGTGTAGTTTTATACACTTGATTTCATGTGCACACAATGTTTATTCTCTGAATCTGTTTACAGCAGCTAAACAAACTCAGTTTCATTCAGCCATGAAATAAGAAGGATATTTCTTCTATACAATTACACACAAATGTCTTTACTAAAAGAGACAGATGTGAGATATTAGTTTTTCTTAATGAATGAATGATGTTTAATCAAATCATTCTGTATGAATCTCTGATGTATCGTCCGCTTTGTTTCACATGAATGCTGCATGAAGTCATGCTGCTTGTTTAAGATATCTAATCTAATATAGTTCCTCAAAAAATGTCAATTCTCCTTCAGCTCGAGAACTTGAAACTGCATGTAATGTTGATGTAACGATCTTGACATGTCGGAATATTTCAATGCTGCTCTAGGTTTTGGTGCCCGTTTCACTAAATATGCTCTAAATGTAACTAGTTTTCTTTTTAGTTTACCAGCTCATAGATTATCTTCAGAGGTCATTTATTAACTCACTAGATAACTTTATTTAAGGAAGTTTTGGTTTCAGTATATTAACCCTCGAGATAAGATGAGGACATGACTCTGTATTAATGTAAGACTTCTTCAGAAATGAAGTCATTTACATCTGATGTGACGGTAACTTATTAAAGACTTTTTAGATGAACTCTTCTTTTAAAATCTATCACATCAACGTCAGACAGCACAGTGAGAGACTTTTATTCTCTCACTCATTTTGTGTTTTTCTGAAAGGCTTTATGTGCATGAGCGATGTCTTATTATTAAAACGTCTTAGCTTGTCTTTAATTGTCCTTATATTGTGACCCACACACTTTAATTATTATCAGAAAAACTCTGAAAAGATGACTTTTTTCCTTGGATAATTAGATTCATCGCCTCAGGCTTTCTCCCTCTCTCTCTCTCTGTCTCTCTCTCTCTCTCTCTCTCTCTCTCTCTCTCTCTCTCTCTCTCTCTCTCTCTCTCTCTGGTCTCTCTCTCTCTCTCTCTCTCTCTCTCTCTCTCTGGTCTCTCTCTCTCTCTCTCTGGTCTCTCTCTCTCTCTCTCTCTGGTCTCTCTCTCTCTCTCTCTCTCTCTGGTCTCTCTCTGGTCTCTCTCTCTCTGGTCTCTCTCTCTCTCTCTGGTCTCTCTCTCTCTCTCTCTCTCTCTGTCTCTCTCTCTCTCTCTCTCTCTCTCTCTCTCTCTCTGGTCTCTCTCTCTGGTCTCTCGCTGGTCTCTCTCTGGTCTCTCTCTCTCTCTCTCTCTCTCTCTCTCTCTCTCTCTCTCTCTCTCTCTCTCTCTCTCTCTGGTCTCTCGCTGGTCTCTCTCTGGTCTCTCTCTCTGGTCTCTCTCTCTGGTCTCTCTCTCTGGTCTCTCTCTCTGGTCTCTCTCTGGTCTCTCTCTCTCTGGTCTCTCTCTGGTCTCTCTCTCTCTGGTCTCTCTCTGGTCTCTCTCTCTCTCTCTCTCTCTCTCTCTCTCTGGTCTCTCGCTGGTCTCTCTCTGGTCTCTCTCTCTCTCTCTCTCTCTCTCTCTCTCTCTCTCTCTCTCTCTCTCTCTCTGGTCTCTCTGGTCTCTCTGGTCTCTCTCTCTCTCTCTCTCTCTCTCTCTCTCTCTCTCTCTCTCTCTCTCTCTCTCTCTCTCTCTCTTCTCTGGTCTCTCTCTCTCTCTTTTGATTGTTGAAGTTTTGTGTTAAATAATAGATGGTAAATCAGGCGTCCCGTTGTGTTTTCTAACTGAACCAGCTGAATTTAACTTAGTTTGACTCTTTTGGGTTTGGATAGACACGAGGCACAAGAGAAGCATAAACAATAATGATCTTATTATTATTTCTGGGCTGTGAATGTTATCATCGACACCGTGAATCATGACAACATTCTTCCTCCCAAAAGCAAATGAACAGCCAGGCAGCCGAACAATAACCCGGTTGCTATTGGAAACCAGCTTTATGAACTCCACTCCGAGAATTAAACCTCTTTGCCAAGTTCACACTCACAAGAAATCAATAAACGGTGGAATTGTGACAGTGGTTTCTTGTTAGCAAGAAAAGGTTTCGGTTGAAGTGAGGAACACTCGGTTAGCTTTAAAGACACTCAGATCATGTTTAAGAAGGATTTCTCTTTTTGATAGATTAATGAAAGGAAGATTTATTATTGCTTGTTGACTTTGTTTCTGAGTAATCTACTTTAAGACAGGTCTTATATGCACAAATAACTTTATTCTGTGCAAACTCTGTTCTTACAGGTTACTGGAGCATTGACATAACATTTCAAGTGTGCTCCTAGTATAATTCTTTTACACAGAAAAATAATAAAATGTGCTTAAAGTCTGCATTTTATGTGCTTCTCAGAATATTCTTAGGCCTTTTAAACACAAACACATATAGGTAGTAACAATTTCAGTTAATAAAACATGGGAAAATGAAGCTAAATGTACATAGGAAGTGTACTTTAAAATTGCTTATAAACAAAACAAATGCTTATAAACAAATACATTTATATAACATAAATATAAACAAATACAAAGTAAATTAATCACAACAAAATATAGAACTAAATTTAAAAGAAGCCCATTAAAATATTAATAAACGACAATAAAATTAAAAACAAATTTATATTATAAAATCAAAAAAATAATGTGTTGTAATGTGGAGTTATTCAAACCAAAAGCTTTATTAAACTTGAATATTTTTAAAGATTAATTTAATGTTGTCTTTTGGATCAAAGTGATCGACCAAGTCAACAATGTATTTGGTTTTGTTTGAACAGACGGAAGTAAAGAAAGCACTTGTCTGAGAATATAGTCTGTGGTTTGGAAGTTGGCTCATGCAGAAGACATCAGTTCAAGAAATGCTGTCTGGCTCTTTCACAGGATACCGAGGGATAAAGGAGAACTGCTTTATTAATTAACAGCCTGTCTGCAGAAAAATACTCCTCTTGTTCTTCAAGTGAGTCTGAAGGTTATCTCTTACACATCAACATCTTAACCAGTGCGCTGAAGTCTGAAATAAACACACGAGATTCCTCGTGAACACCTGATGCTGCTGCTGGGACACATCCATGAGAAATGTAAGGTGAAGGCCCAAACACATCAGCGAAGGATAGCATTACTTCTTCTTAATTTAAAGGCGTTTGCCGATAAATCAAAATACTTTTCAAATAGAAGAGAACATAGATGTTGGATTTGAAACTTTTGTCATTATTGTGCTTGTTATAAATGAGTTTTAAAGAAGAACACAAGGACTCTCAATGATATCAAAGATGAGGAGAGAGAAGAAGGAATCCAGGCTTGTGTAGATGCATGTCAGTATATACATTATCAAAACTCATTAAGAAAACTTGTCTATAAAGAGATGTCATTTGGTAAAGAAGCAGTGTTTCAGACACATGTGAAGTGAAGAAAAGAGAGAGATGAAGGTCGACGGGTGTGCTTGTTGTCGTATCTACATGAGATGAAGATGAATGATAATGATTTTCACATCACAGAATCATCTAACGTAAGAAGAAGACACTGAGACAGAACTGCAGGTCACAACCAAAAGATGATTGACTAACTCTCAGAGTCTTGAGAACTCTTCAGGAAACTGTTAACATGCTAATGCTTACACGAGAGCTGTTCCATCACACTTCACACACACCGAAAACACTTACGCAGAGAATTATATGGATGTTATAAGTGTAACGTCTGTTTCTGAAGCTCAATCTGATAGTGTTGTGTTAGCGTCACAAAGGTAAGGGGTTTGATTCTTAGTGAACAAACTTCTCAAATGAAGATTGATTTCACTTAAAATTACCATTGATGAATGCTTGGAGAGATATGCTGGAGTCCATTAAAGTATCCTAGCAGAAGCTTTTTGCAATTCTGCTTTTCTTTGAAAAAGAGAAATCTTCACTTTCCAACGACTCCAGAGAAAAAGTCAATACAACCAAACCTCTCAACATCCCATTAGCATCTAATGATCCAACATTCCTACAACACATGGGGATGTACACGTCAGTCAGCAAAAATCTGTTTATATTTGACCGTTTTTTTAATATTCACTAAACCACAAGAATACATTTTAGAGTGTAGTAAAAATATTTAAAGATATATGCCTAATATATAATTTCAAACTTATTGTATGTTTATATTTAGTCATGAGATTATTGTTTGATTTATATGTTTGTGTATCTTTAATATTTTTAATATGAGGGATTTGAGATAATTCTTAAACATTTTTGTGAATTTTGATATCATTATGATGGTCTGCTATCACCTATATGACTGTGACGGGGATGGTGTGAGTTTAGATTTAGTCTGATGAGTTTGAGTTTCTTTATGCAAGAATAAAATAGAATGAATTCCTATGAGATCTGGTTCTAAATTAACTACATAAAAGTTCATTTTGACAGCATTTGGGACATTGAGCATTTTCCTCAGCTCAACACCAGCAAACTAAAGAATGTATTACAGGTATAAATGTGATGTTTTTAAGAGTCATGAGTTAATTTTTTTATTTAATGTTATTGTTTGTCTCAAGAGCTTGACTCAGACGGTCATTATTGTAATCATGGCTGTCGGCAGAAATGGGATTATAATAGATTTTGGACCCTTAACAAGCAACTCACAGTAACAGTTTTATCTGATGAATAAATGTTCAGACAGATTCACATAATATTACATTGGACTAATGAGAAGTTTTATTTCTGTCTGTAACCACTGATATTTATTTTGTTAAATTTGGATTTAGACTTGTCCAATGGGAGACATGTAAAGATTATATTTTTGACATTTACGTTAAATAAATATATAAGGCAAAATGCCAAATATCAAACTCTTGTTTTTTTCCAGCCAGAAGAGCTGAAGAGTCCAAACTTGCTGACCCAGATTCTGTGGGACCAGACGGCAGAACTCCTCACCGTATTCATGATGTTCTTCACCAGTCCTGATATCTGTGGAAAATCAACTCCCATATCTTCTCCAATTAACATTTTGTGCGATGAACACTACACTAGGATAACATTTTAACAAGGTGCTTTATTTATATTATTATGATGCAAATCTTACAAAAATCTAGATCAAAATTACATAATACAGATGACATTATCTGACATTCATAATAAATGTAAAGCACAACATTACTGCAACTATCTGCTAAGTGTTTTTTTACCAATGTTTCAGTATGTAGAAACAGAAAGCATTCATGATCGGCTTTTTTATTAGTTATAATGGACGCTTCATTGTGTTGGCACTCTCAACCTGTGAGCTCCAGAGGGACGCAGAGTTTTTTACATGGTCCATTGGGCTGGAAAAGGTATCACAATGGATATAGAAAAGCTGGCGGTTGAACCCAATTACCCGGCGTGGATTGTCAGGCCACTGTTTACCATGAGGAGGGCAGCAATGTCAGACGGACAGGTGCATCCGTATGAAAATGGTAAGTGAAGAAATGAGGCGATGCAGAGAGCTTTTACTTTCGCTAAGATGTGAAAGAAATGTGAATGTCAGTCTAACTCTTCTCGCCGCCCCTTCGAGGGTCCA
>CM065655.1:3162364-3257364 GCA_033220385.1 Triplophysa yarkandensis
AGAGAGAGAGAGAGAGAGAGAGAGAGAGAGAGAGAGAGAGAGAGAGAGAGAGAGAGAGAGAGAGAGAGAGAGAGAGAGAGAGAGAGAGAGAGAGAGAGAGAGAGGTCTACGAGACTGAGGCACACAATCAGGCTTTGTCTCATTAGCATAAAGAGACAAACACATTCCCAGGCCCTGAATGCTTGTAAACCAAAAGATTTCCCTCTCTCTGTCCCACTGTTTCTCTTTCCCTCTCTTCCTCTCTTTAAAAAGAGTGTCCTTCCCTCTGTCTCTCACACTGCTGCGCTGACTTACATAATCAGACTGGCACATAGAGACTGGGAATGATGGGAAAGTGCTGTGGGTACATGGGGCCAGTGACAGGGTAGGATGTGGGAGAAATATGTCCGATCAGGTTGGTTTTTGTACCAGGGAGGACATTGATAGATGAGGAAAATGAGAGAGGCAGATAGACAGACGGAGAGACAGCGAGAGGTGAGGGGCACACCGACCGAAGCAGTTTAAGCAGCGAAGGATGAGCTCATCCAGGCTGGCAGAGCGGAATGAAGGATGAGCCGGCGGGCTCTGCAGGGCTCGGCTGATCTCCTGAGGACTGGGGCATGTCATTCTTCTCTGCACGGGTCTTCTGCTTTTTATCACACATCCGCCCTCCTGACGGGACTTCCTACTGGTGGAGACAGAAAGAGATTCTTGGGTTTTGGGGTCTTTATGCTAATAAAACTAGACACAAGGCTTAATAAAACAGTTTGTGTATTTAGATAAGCCAGCGGTACAATATGTGATCAAAAATATGTAAGTAAAGGGACAGTTTGCTCGAAAATGAAATTCTTACATCTTTTATTCATCATCATATTTCAAACCAACATGGCTTTCTTCCTTCCGCTGACCGTAACTACAAAATATTTTTTTAGTAACTAGAAAATAGTGCATAACGTCAGCGGACATAAAACTGAACATTAAGATGAAAATAACGAATTTACATTTCTAAAGAGATAATTCTTCCCACTATGAAAATTTTGGAATTTCCCTCTTTCTCTTTAAAACTTGTATGACTCTCTTTCTTCTGCAGAACAAAATTGATTTTTTTTTTAAGAATGTTGGTAACCCAAACAACAATATTAACTTGGAATGTATGGATACAGAACCAGACGTTTCTCAAAATATCTTCAAAACGTGAGGATGAATAATCGAGATAGAATTGTTTTGGACCAAGAGTATGTCAACATCTCCCAATCAAACATGAGTTATTATACTTATGGGTGCACTTATGACCACATGCCATTCACAACAAAAGTGCCATCATGCGTAAACATATTTTATAACATATTTATATGATTGCAAAATGTTTCCGTCTTGAGATTGTGCACAAGATCACTCTTTTGTGTGGTTCTGGTAAACTCCCTGCAATCCCTACCAGTAGATCTTGTATGTTTATGTTTCTATATAGGTTTTGTGTATTGATGTTGTGTGTCTGCTCTTTGAACAGTGCTTGTTGTATCTGGTCATACACCATGGCCTGCCGTTATAGGCCTTACTGGTATACTACATGTCAATATTCAATGCTGTCTATGTCAAATTCACAGGAAGAGAAGTATGAAAATCAAGATAAGCATCTCGCTCTCTCTTTCTTTTATAACAGAGCATTTCTTTGTGTTTGCAGAATCAAACAACAACCTTGTGGGTCACGATGAGGTCTGTAAAACAGTTGGCTGCGTAATTCAATTGAAGCCAGGTTTCTGCATATAAAATGCAAGAAAGTCAGGTTAGAATTCAAAGATTGAAATGGGTCGGACAGCATCAGCAAGAATCGTTGTGGTCTGTGACTGCAGTGACATGAACAGGAAGCTGTCTGTGACTATAGAGAAGTGGTGATAAGTTCTTAGAATGACCCAACCTTCATAGAACTCCCTCACCCTTCCTCTCACATCAGCGTCCAGGTCCAGCATGTTCTCTTTCAATTCTCTCTTTTTGCACACACAGACATTCGTATATACCTTTATACAATGTTATGATAAGAAAACGTGACCGATCAGGTCCCACCATCGTGAGCCACACGCAAATTTACTTTTGCAAACCAATACGTTATTTTTATCCGTCTGCAGAATTTCCTTTGAATTTCCCATGTTAACTTCCTATTTATATTTATGTAGCATTCAGCTCTTATTTCCTTGGCTATCCAAGTGAATATCAGCCATGACTTCCAAATGCAAATTTTGCATCATATTTTCACTTCTCTGAGCAATATTTGCATCAACCTGCTTCACAGCTGATGACAGACTCTCGGGCCTGGAATATGCACGCATGCACACACATGTACAAAAGTCATACTGTAGACACACACATTCAGACATAGACATATACAAATAAGGGACGGGGGAATCAGTTAATGGAAATGGATTTTTGAAAATGTGCATGCAAATGCAATGTTAGGGATGGGAATACGGGGGTTGACATTAAAAACATCACCCAAAATTTTGATTCCGCATCATCGTCGTTGGTTTTCCATGAGTTTAGATTTTAAATGCGCATCATTTCAAACCTTCATGACTTTATTTCTCTAAATACAAAATGAGATGTTTTGAAGACCATGGTAGACATCAATGGGCGCCACCTCTGTGCATTTCCCAACTTTTTTCCAAATATCTTCTTTGGCGGTCTTCCAAAGACAAAGTCATAATAACATTGATTCATATATTACATAAGAACAATTTATTACCAGCTTTATTTGGTGTCATTACAACATGTGACAGACCTCTAATATCATAATATCATATACGATTTGCAGTCATGCGTGTGTGAGAGCTGCAGGCATGCACGGCACCTTCTCTCTCACTTTCTCTTCCTCTCCTCCTGCACCCTTTGCACTATTCATGTCATTCAGAAAACAACTTCTCCTTTCTCTTTGGAAATCCCCCCAACCTCCCCCTACCCCTTCCCTGCCACAGTAGCCAGTGTTTTACTCCCAGTTCCTGGCTACATCTCCAGCTAGATTACCCGACCCCCCAACCCTCTCCCGCCTACTCTCCCTCTCTCCCCGAACACACACAAACACACGCAAACACACACACATGCAAATTCCTCCCTTTCTCCTTTTAATTGATTAATTGATGCCAGGGCCCTTTGAAGGCTTTGTTTGTAATGCCATCTCTATCTCATCTCCCTGTGTGTCCGTCCATCCCTAGGAGAAGCATCAGATACCCAGAAATAGCAAACATGAACAAATTCGTACAGAAAATGTACACAGACACAAATGTAGCCTTGGGCGTAGATATGCTTGCAAGGCCTTTCTGCGATGAGGCCGATGCTGATAAAATCAAGAAAGAATAAGCCTTCAATTCCAAGTAATCAGATAAGACCGCAGAGATAATATATGTATACGTCAACATATACTCTATTCTAGTTGTCATACAGCCTTACATTCCCGACAATTCCGATGACATACAAAGCCGTGGTTAATATACGACGATTAAGGGTTTAAATGAGTTGACATTGAGAATGTTTATTCAACACCAACCAGTACTTTTCTGCTAATGCCTCTTGTGTACTGTAAACACCCAGAGCGAACATACCTCCATCCACTACAGGTCACGGAAGACTAAGCGGGTCAAACACATTTCATCTCTCTAATGCGAAATCCCCTCTCAAAGATCAAAAGCGGTACCGTTGACATGCGTGGCTCCGCACAGCCAACATTGTCCGTGTCTCGGTTGCACTTTGCAACGCTTTGTTACTGACAAGTCTGTCTTTCTCACAGAGAACTGAAACCTGAACACAAAGCTCTGAAGAACTGGGGAAGAAACCACAGCCCTGTCACACAACCGCAGTGATCACTTTGCAGTGCGCTGCAAAATAGGCACCAGCAGACTTATTAAACCTCAAGAGCACACTAAACTCACTCAAGCAGGCTTTTGCATTTATGCAACGGTGATGTCAAAGTGTGAAAAACACAATGGAACGAAAGAAAGATCTCGGACGAGCTGTACCTCTTTGAATCTTTGCGATTCATTGTGTCAGGTCCTCTCCTCCGATGTTCTTCTTGGTCCCTCTTGAGGAGTCACACCTTCACCCGTCCCATCAGGCACCTCGCGGTCTCTCTCCTCCACACATGCACGGAGGCACCAAGTGACCTCGTAGAGGCACGGGCGAACAGTGGTGCTCACTTGCTGCTGTCAAAACTTAAATCGTGAAGCATCCACTGTGACTCAAGCTTTCTCTCTCTCTCTCTCTCTCTCTCTCTCTCTCTCTCTTACTCTCTCTCTCTCTCTTACCCTCTCACTCACTCTCACCCTCCCTCCTGTCTGAATATTACCAGAAAACATCAACCACAGAGAAGAATAGTAAACCAAAACCATAAAGAAATGTAAAACAATACAGACAAAAATGGTTTTGTTTTACAACTAAGAAACTGCACACACAACTCGAAGCCTTTGACACAAGCCGGTCTCTATTTGCAATACAGGCACTCGCTTTAATAGGGGAACTTTCATGAGTTTTCATGACAGGGGAGGAGAAAAGTAAGAGCGTGGGCGAGTGATTCAAATTAAAAATAGCCAATTTAAAACAGACAAATTGAAAGGGACACAAACGAATTCGAGTCTGAAGTCTGTCTCTTTAAAACACATTTCGGTTAAGTCCGTGCAAGTTCCTCTCCTCCAGGGCACAGGTACTGTCAGTAATCCGGCCTTCAGGTGTGTTTCCGCATGAGCAGCTGCCGCGTGTCGACACACGCTCACCTGCTATTTCTCCGTTTCTTCGCCTTTGGTCCTTTCCGACAGTGTTGCATCCCCGGTGTCCATCTCTCTTTCTGTCTAACAGTAAGGTAGTGTCTTCAGGGTTGAATCCCTCCACGTGCAGCTGGACCCAGAGACTCAAAGGATGCCTTGTTGATAGATGGAGGAGAAGGGAGCTTCTAGGGAAGACTGCCGCATGTGTGTTCGTGTGTGTATCTGCATGCAAACTCTGTGGGAACCTGTGCCCGTGTGTGAGAGGGTATACTCACACAGAGGTGGGATTCTCATACGGGCCAGACGAGGTGGGGGGGTTCCGTCGGTTTAAGGACGGGTGCGAAAGAAACCTCCGCCGCCTTTCAGAATGACACCGAGAATATCAATTCAGAGAAATTATGGTTCTTCTGTTCTGTGTCAAAGGGGACACGGGTATCTCTTGCTGGAAATGCGCTGTTGTGTAGGACATGCCATGATATACATGATACCTTTGGGTGACAGTCTGTGTCTTTCGGTTTTTTGTACGGAACGCAACAGGGGGCTTCTTACTCCATCTTTGTGTACTTCCTCATAGCAGTCCAAATTAAAAACAAGAGCAATGCCGCTGTTTTACCTTTGTTTTTTAATGACACAAGCGATGTATTTTTGAGAAAGTTGAAGATTATATCTCCGGCTATGTGTATTTTCCCTCATGTGCATTGCAAAGGCTGCCGTCGAGATTGCGTAACCCAAGAAACCACATCGGTACTGACGCATGATTTTAAACGTTTACGAAATATTTATAAAATAAAAGTTAAACTGAATATTTAAGATCGGGTGAGGTGGTTTCATCTATTCTGGATTGGCTTTTATCGCGACTTATTGTATCACACGGCAACTATGGGATCATGAAAATAACTTCTTCTTTCATCGTTGCTTATTTACAACATTTTGTTAATACTCGAATTGATATAATTCACAGAAAGCTATATCACATTTTATATTTTTCACTTTTAAATCCTAATTTCTCATCCCGTTGGCGACCAGAAACGAACGCCGCTGAGGTGAGACAAGAAGCATGTCGACAGGTACATCACATCAATCCCTTACTTATTATTATGCATAGTTAAATTAACGATATGTAATTTTACATTTGATTGTGCAAAATGCATTTCTCGCTTTCCAGACAAAACCTAGTCAATAGTGGCATTTGAATGCATGAATGTTTTTAACATAGAAGCATTTGCACTAATGTTTCTGACTCATATTCATTCCTTAATAAGTAATATTACTCTTACACCTTATTCTTAAATGTAACAAATTTGAATCATTTTTATCAATTCATTGGAGGTTTTGAGATGAAACACTGCCATCTAGTGGTCATCCCCTTTCCCTTATGAAGCAGATGCACTCAGCTTCCCATCAAGCCCTGTCTGAGCATGCTCTCTGAAGTTCAGTCCCCCAAAATCCACCAGCATCCTTCATACACCTCACACAGATGTAGTTGCAGTTGGACCTGACAGAAGGGACATGCTCAAAGATGACACTTAGATGGAGATTGTGGAGGTAAGGATTGATGCATGCTGTCATTCATTATATTTCATACAGTGGTGTCATGTCTGTGTGTGGTTTGTTGCAGGTCTTTGGCTTTGTTTTTCAGGTCTAATATTTAGGGGTGTGTTGCTTATGCAGCTGTCAGACTGTCTGGCAGACCGGTGATCCATCTGTGTTTGCACGTGTCTGTGTATTTAGAACAGGCAAATGTGTCTTAATGAAATTATTTTACAAAGCTTCTCTCTTATTTATGTATATTTGATTTAATAAGTGTTAAATCGGATGTTCGATTATAAGTATTTTTGGGGACACAAGCACCAGGAGTCAAGCATCAGTAGTTTGAATGTGCATATATTCATGTTTGTTTTTGCATGTTTAAAAATATTTCATCATTTGTTTGTAAGTAAATGAGGCAGTCTGCGGTTGTGGTGAGTGTTGGCGATAGATTGGTGTGAGAAAGTTGACCTACAGTGTTCTTGAATCCTTTTCTGTACACAAATGGTAAAGGGTCATTTTGAAATGACAGTACATGACAGCCATAGCCCGTTACTAATATCATATTGAAAACTGAAGAACATATGAAAATATTGAAAACTGAAGAACAGCTAATGTGAAGATATATCAAAGGGATAGTTCACCTAAAAAATTAAATTGTAGGAATTACTAATCTTCAAGTTCTTCTTCAAAGATCTAAAGACTGTACAAATATTTCATGTGGCTAAATATAATACTAGTTATCTAAAAAATTTTGTAGTTTTCTTTCCGGAAAATAATGCAGTAGATTTTTTTTATATGCATAATGAAGAATATGTATTTAATCAACATATTCATATAAAATAATATTTCTTTGATTTCTTAGAGCACTATTTGAGTCAAAGAGATTATTCCAAATTTTACTTATTTTTTGTGAAAATTTTAACAGTTAGTGACTTACTTAACTTTAATGCTGATAAGTTAATTATTTTACATAAAAACTGAATCAAATTTTTTGGAGTGTGCATTTCTTTGTTTAGTCAACGCAAAATAATTTATTTATATTCACTATGGTGGTCAATGGGGCCTGGACATTCTTCCAACTGTCTTTCTTGGTGTTCCATTGAACAAAGACATTTAAACACATAAGGAACAACTTAAGATTAATTATTTGATAAAATAATCATTTTTTGGATGGGCTTTCCCTTTAAGAATAGTATTTGAATTAATAATAACAAGAATTGTGTATGCTTTAGGTAGAATTGATTAATGTCACTGTTGAAAATTTTGCAATGTCGGCATAACAGAAGAATGACTCAAACCAAACATACAGAAATGTAGCAATTAATAGTTTTTTTGCATTCTGCCTTGTTCACAACGTGTGTTCAGCTCACATATGTACCTCGCTGCATTCATACAATTCTCTGCGTCTTACCCAAACATCATTCTTTATTAGATAATGGGTCATAGAATGTGTCATAGAGGTGTACTGTATAATTATGTGTCTTAATGTCTCAGCATCTCCAGACACCATCACAGACACAAGTTTTCCATTAATAGATCAGAAGATGTGTGGGAGGATCAGTTTTAGGAAAGGGGGTGGCCCACTTGTGCTAATATGGTTGTGCAGGGGAGCGAATGTGTAAGAAGGTACAGCACCATCCACACGATCTGACAGCGGGCGGAAGGTGAGAGAGAAAGAGAGAGAGAGAGAGAGAGAGAGAGAGAGAGAGACAGGAACAGTGCTGTATCTTCTGTCACTCTCTCTCACTCCACCGTGAGAGCTACAGGACTCATGCTGTCGTCCTGCACACCCACACACACAAACTGAGAGAGAGAGAGAACATTGAAACACTGAAGAGAAACGTAAGGATTTTGTGATTTCTCCCGAGGAGCTGCACATAACCCTCGGAGAAGGATGGCAGAGGGAGAGGGGGGAGATGAGGAGATACAGTTCCTACGGACGGTAAGTGATGCCTGCTGCCATGCGTGGTTGGTTGAACCCGTGGTTGACCTAAAATGATTTTTTTTTTAGAAGCAGTCCGAAGTTTGATCTTGATGGAGTTTGAACTAGTTGCATTGCTTTACAGATAAATGAAATACCCAAATGCATTTTTTGAAGTGTTAAAAGTGTTTTGCATGTGCGTGACATTGGATGTTTTAAGGGATGCATGCCCATTCGTTTATCATGAGTGTGGCACCATTCCATAACATTTATGGCACTTTGGTAACCCCATTCACCTTCTTCGTGTCGACTGGTTTATTGAATCATAACTGTGCTTGAACGTTGAACATTTTTCATGGATTTGTAGTCAGTCTGTATTTACTTTACTATTTTTATGGTGGCCCACTCGTCTTTTTGACCCGCTTCGGAAGTTTGATAGTCCGTCTAACATGTCTTGCTTTTAATATTGCTTACTGTGAAGTCTTATTGGATGTGTTGAATCGTCTTCTTCTGGAAGATTCTGTCATTCGGATAGTTGAAAGATGTACGAGAGTGTGTGTGGACAGCCATCAGCTTGCGCATCTGTTGGCATCGTTATCTATTTTTACCCCAGGAAAGGAGAGACTTTCGGAACTGGAGAGGAAGATGCAACATGCAGGCTCAAGCCTTTAGGGGGGACAGCTGGACTCGTACCCCCCATCTCAAACAGGGATAGAAAGAGAAAGATTGAAAACTTGTACAAAGTCATTATACAAAGTGAACATTTTGACATCACATTTTGGGAAGATTGTTGCACATTTAAATAGACAGTCACAAATTTTTGTGAAGGATAAACCAAGACAGCGTCAGAGAGGAGTGAAGCAGGCTTGAGTTTGTTTCAAGGTTAACCACTTTGTCTTTCTTTATTTGTCTATAAGACAATCACATAAAAGTAGATTATTCAAGATTACACACATATCATGTTTTATAACAAATTTGCAGGTTACTTGACATACATTTACATTTGTTTAAAATGAACTTGAAATGACTTCTTGTCATTTCAAACCTGTATGATTTAGTAACGGCACTGATTCACTTTCGTTCTATGGAAACAAATACAAGGCAAGATTTGACATTCTTCAAAATATCTTTTGTGGTCTTCAGAGAAAGAGGATCATCTTAATGAAGTCTTTTAAGAATATTGCATAGATTTTGTTCTTTAGAAAATATAAAAATAATTTAATAAATTCCAGCTATAATAAATTCCAAATATTTTAGGTTTATCTAATAAAATAAATATTTCAATCCAATATACATTTGTAATATAAACTTCATAATTTAGAGGAAATATACAAATATTAAAGTTAATAAAATGTTCTTATTTTTTTTAAATATATAATCTCACAAAATGGAAACAAATAAGAAAAAGCTTTAAACTTCACTCCAAATTGTTTCACTTGGAATTTCTCTTAAAAAATTTCAAATTTGAAATATCAAGAGCGTGAGTAAATAAATAATTCATTTTAAATTTCGGGTAATCATATTGTCATCAATATTGTTGTAGCATTTGTTCACCTATTGTTGTATCGGCTATTTACCGCTTCATTGTCTTCCCGACTATCATAAGTCGCTTTGGATAAAAGCGTCTGCTAAATGTAAATGTAATCACCTTCAGTCAAAAGACTCAAAACCGTCATTTAAAGGGATGTTTAGTAATCATAGTATTAATTTAGTAATAATAATTGTTATTCTTCTGAGAATCCAAAAAAGAGAACCAAAAGGCCAAAACATGTTCCTGAACAATGAAGTTTTTGATGACACCATCAACCATAAGCTATTGTAGTGTGAAAGGCGTGCAAACATTGGAAATTCAGCAAACATGTTGCCAAATGTGCGAATGCTTAAAATATCTCTTATCCATACACTGAAAGTGCTTTTTATTTAGGGATCAGTCATTTCGTCGCTGTATATTCCTATTAGTTATTTCCATACAAATTACAGCCAATCATTTATTAAATTAATAATTAATATCTTATTAATAAGTTATCAGATGTGAATCAAGAGTAAACTATGGCAACGGTAAATACAATGTTTCATTTTAACTTAAATAAGATACGCATTTCAGCTTTAAAGATAAATATTACAAGCCCCTAGCAATGACTATAAAAATATGAGTTCTGCTCATTTTTCCAATTTGATAAGTGGTGTTTTAAGAGTTTCCATAATTTGTATTACATCACTAGGATGTGTCACGGTTTGTATTGTCTGAATTCCAGACTGGCACAGTCTATTTGTGTTCGACCACATGTGATGGTTAGATCCATCTGGTTAAACGTCTCTGGTTTGAACCTTATAACTATGACATTGTTAATAAATGTAAGCTTCAGATTATCTTCCTGTCTCTAGACTTGTTTTAAAATAGCAATCAGACGCGTCTAATTTCATATTGCTCTGCAATCATGACTCAAGTCGATTGGTTTATTTCTACAGTCAAATGTATTTCTAGAATGGCATCGGGGTTATGATCTGACAGAGCTTATTTGGCTATAATGATGGGCTGACTCTACAATATCCCTATATAATCGCCAAAAAAATTTTCTTTTGTCCTTTGAGATGGAAGTCTAGAAGGCTGTCAATCCATTTGTCTGCTCGTGCCAACAGATATCTCATTAGGGTAACAGGAATACACCCTCATGCCTCTTTTAGGAAAACTAATAAGAGTGTGATGTGGATAACAATGATGCAAAGATTCCCACATGACTGTATGATCACAGGTCAACTTTTAATATTCTTCTCAAGACTCCATAACAAAGTCTTGCAGCTTTTCTGGTACCCACACATGTGTAAAGAGATGATGTTGGATTTGTGCTGGCGTAGGCCCACTGACAGTAAGTTTGTTGTGTCTGAGATGGAAGAGCTCTGTTATTTGCAGGCATCCGAAGTTTCCAAATGAGCTGTCGGCTTTAGGTTTGGTTTCACACTTGAATAGACAGTTAATGTAGACGGTTTTTAAAGTGGTTTATGGACTTGATTGTTAGTCTCATCCAATGTCATCATTGATAATGAGGCTAAGAGAGAATGTGTGTGTGTGTAGATAATATGTGACCCATCTCCTCTTAAACATCCCACTTTCTGTTTCTGTTTTATTTTTATCACTACACGAGGACTCTTGAAAACCATATGGATAGGAAAAGTGTTCATGCAATGTTCTCTAAATTGTTTCGATCAAAGTTGATGTGAGAGAACATTCTGATGTAGTTTATGTCTTCCTTACAATTGAAAAATGACAGCGAAAGAGCTTCCTACTTTTAAAACAACCTGACGCCCGCTACTTCAACCCATTCTCATCGCAGTTTGTGATAGTGTGACGAAATTTTTAAAATATTTATTCGTTTTGCAGGACACGAATTTCCCCTTTTTTCAAGGCAAGACACAGAACTTTTTCCGTTTCAAAAAATTTCAAAATGAATACGAAAATTAAAACCTGACATCAAAATCTGTTTGAATATTTTACAAACCAAAACCTTACCTTACAGAAAACCCCAAAAAACCAACTTGAAAGAATAAATTTGGCTTTCCTCACTTTTTCTATAAAATAAATACAAATTATAAGGCAGTTGACTCACATGACGCCTTATTTCACTTGCTTGTTTTCTTTCAAGTGTTCTTTTGTAAACCTTACATGTAAGTCGCTTTGGATAATAGCGTCAGCTAAATGACTAAATGTTAATAATAGTGACACGTAATACAATAGATTAAAGTGTGTTGGGTGATACGAATCAAAACATCACAGTTCGTGACAATATCCGGAAACCCACGTTAGACTGTGTTGCCCTTTTATATTGATCAGTCAAACAGTCCTGTACACAAACAGATGAACCTTGTATTGTTTAAGTAGTTGAGACAATTACGGAAAATAGGGAATCTTATCCTTAATACCGATACATTGTGGTGAATGTGTGAGTTTAGTTATACAGTGACTCAGCATATGCTGGGTCCGTAATAAAGGCAGTTCACAGAATGTGTCTTCTGGGAATCTTTCAGGGAAGCCTTTTGGCTTTGATGTCATCGATGTGAGACTGTAGAGAAAGACGCTGTCAATGTGAGTGTTCTTTGTGATCTCATGTCTAGGGACAAGGTTGTTCTGGTTATCAGTCTGGCTTTTGCTTTTAGATGCTGTTATGAAATCATGCTATCTGGGCCCAAAATACATTGAAAACTATTTAAAAGCAGGTAGCTGCATTGGTTTTTGTATTATGGTTTTGTGTTGCCTTTCCTGTCACAGTCACATTGTATTTCAACTCTTAATCCCATTCAATTTAAAAATATTTTCAGTTTATCGTATAAAAAATAAATAAATTTTATCAAATACACATTTGTAATATACGCCTTATAATAATTTGAGTGAATTCTTATAGAAATATTTGAGTAAATCATATTTCCTCTTCTATATATATATATATATTGACTCATTTCAATGGCGAATTCCAAGTGTTGTGATTCCGTACAGCGCGTTGTTTGTCCACGAAACAGCCGTTGAGATAAGCTGAAACGTGCTTTTCTGGGATGTTCTTGGTGTAGATGGACTAATAAGAGAGAGAGCTGAAAATATAGAGATGGAAAGCGAGTTATGAGAATAGCATAAGTGGTGTTGGAGTGTATTTGAAGGGGTATTCGGGTTCCAAGCTATAACAGCAGTTTCCTTTTTTAGGTTTGCCACTATAAGCGCCTGACACTCAGGAGGGAGAGCAAGAGAGTCTGTGGCCTACTTCGTCTTTGCCTAAATCCATAGGGAAGACAGGGAAAGAGTGTGCGTGTGTGTGCTTTTACATGTTATGTTTTACCGTTCACATAAAGACCCTATTCTTCTATATTTAACACAGTAATCCCTTATTATCAATTATTGATCATTCATAAATGATGGACAGAAGAGAGAGACCCATGGTGAGAAATAAATATTCAGTATGGAGACTTATCCTAGTTTGAGACTTATCTCAAACTTCTCAAAATTGTTGTATTTCAGAATATTGCAGAATACACCTTTTCTGCCCTGTTTCTCTTTATAGTGTCGTATGTTTTCTGCCTAAGGGCGAATGTGTGATTATCAGCCATATAAATGAGAGAAGGATCCAGAAGCACTAATTTTAGGTCTCAGTTATGCAGAGAGCCTACAATAAGGGCCTGTCCATCACAGGGGACTGTTCGTGAACGAAGATAGAGATCTTGCATCTACTTGCAGGTGTGTGCGTGATGGAGTATTAATGTAAAAGATCCTCAGAAGATTCTTCAGGTCTTGACTGTGTAAAGCGGCAATCCCCTTTGGATGGTTTTGTCTCAGCTCGCAGATGATCAAATCTGCACCTTCGCTCTTATAGACCATCTGTACGGTGACATGACCACATCTTGAACTATTCGCAGGTGTTTCCTCTGCTAGCTCTCCATTGGCTTCAAGGAAAGACTCCCAGAGGAAGTTACTGCGACATTTGAATGGAGTATTAGGAGCACTACTGTATCATAGCGTACATTATAAATTATAAGCGATAATGGAATTGTCAATTACTTTGTACATTTTATTGGGCAAAATAACATCATTTTCGTTAGATGTGTAAGCTTTGGTTAGTTTTTAATTCAAGATCCATTTTATTTGTAATACAAACGTCTTTATAATTCATATGTTTTCTTTAAAGTAATATAAAGTAATACTGGATGTTGCTGGACTGAATCATTTTTTAATATATTTAAATGTTATGTCTGCTTACAGTTTCTCTGTGAGACTATTTCAAAGTTGTTTTATGATTAGTTTGGTCTTTGACATTTTAAAATAGAACAAAATAACATCTGCTAAATAAAAATACCAGCTCTGAACACACTCCTTTGACTTAGCAACGGATATAAACCATTTGCTTGTTACCTGATTGAAGCTTTATTAGGCTTGTGTTACATTTATCAGAAGACCCATAATGACCTACTGTTCAGTGCTTCTTGTAATCTCATGAGCAATGTTAACTGTTTGAAAATTAATTGGTACACTCATGATTATGAATATTAAGTTGCCGATGTGAATATTTGCCCTATTGACGTTTTCAAAAGTTTATGAACCTGCATAAACCGTTTGATATTTCATAGTCATGAGAAAAAACTTAGGACAGGGAGAAATGAGATTGCAAATGTTTATTAGATTGTTAGAATGTGTCCTGGAAAAAAACAACATTTGTTACTTTTGTTTAACTCTTCTCTTTTTTGAGTTTTGCTACACTCGTCCCATTTCCAAGATGGAAAGCTGCAAAACAAATTATTAATTCCAAATAAGTTTCAAACACTTGCTGAATATGCTTTTAATCCCAGTTAGTTTCTTATTTACCCGAAATTCTCACCATTAATAAAAACAAGTTTCGGTTAGATTTGCTTCCACCATTGGTGCAAAATCACACAATTTACTTTGGAACACTGAATACCGCACACTTTTATATGCAAACATGTACACACTCAAAAAGATTTTTCTGGTGTTTTATGTGAAACATTTTTCTCCCTAAAAATTTGAAATTAAGTATATTCACTGTTTAAATTTTGTGTATTTGTAACTTAATAATAAGTAAATCTGATTAACTCAAATATTTATATTAGAATTTACCATCCAATATTTTGTGTACGTTATACATATTTAATAAATAAATAATAATGAATTTTGATCAATTATTAAAAAAAGTTTTTTTAAATGATACAATTCGCATATTTTGATATGCTTTTTGTTGTACTTTGCCTGACAGGTTGCTACGAGTGAATAAGTTGTAGGTGTGATGTGTTGTAGTTTAACGGCTGGTTTTCGCTGTTGGCTGAGGGATCAGAGACTCCTCTGCCCTCGATGAGCCTCTGAACTATCTGCCAGTCAGCAGCCGAAGGGAATGTGAGAATGACAGGTGCACTCACCCGAATTAGCAATATTGAGGAGTGGGGGACGGCCAGAGAGAGAGAGAGAGATTGAGAGAGAGACAGAGAGAGAGATGGTTGAAATTAAAAGGAATCAGCAAAATGTGTAGAGAGAAAAAAATGTTGAAACACATTTCATAAGTGTTTTTATGAATGTCGAAACAGTGTCAATCATTTGCATGGACAGCTGTGTTTTGTTGCGTTTTACACCTGCTGTGTTTCTGTAAGTGAGGATGTTTTCACACCTAAGATTTTGTTTCAGAAGCTGGTATGTTTCCTCCCTGTTCGGTTCTTTTAGGCATATGTGAACACTGTATTCACCCTCCAAAGAACAATGGAATGGTTCGTAACATAAACTTGACCCAAAAATGAATAGTGGGCATGGTTGGCACAATTCTTGCAAAAATGTGAATCAGGGTTTTTCTTTTTGGGAATTTTTTTCAATGTATTTTCAATATATTACACTCAAGTACAAAACAACAAACAAACACAGAATTGTCTGTATTATAAAGAGTCCGGAAATAGTATTGTCAAAGTACCAAAATTTCGTTTGTTCTCCGTACCAATTCTCGGCACTAAATGCTAATTGATTACCATATAATAATTACTATAAAGCTATTGATGGATATCAACGTTTAAAAGTATTATGCTGGTGAACATCCTCCTCTTACGGTCTACACCTGTCATAAACAAGAGTAATGTTAACATACAGTAATCTTCAGTATGACAGCAGACTAAACATTCATCCACATGTAATATTAGACCAAACTTAAGCTCTTGTCATTCATTTACCAACGATTACTTAAATGGAGTTAACTGTATATTAAAATAATAAACTGCAAAAACCAACGCTTCTTCTTGTTCCGTGTGTTTTTTCTCATTTCATATAAAATACTTTTTAATGATTTGACGTTATTCTGTGTACGCGCATCTCCTAGATTTGGATATAAAAAACATATATGTAATTTGTGTCAAAAAGAGCTTAGAAACATGGCCTAATGCAACAAATTGATGACAATTATCAATATTTGTTACAATACTACCGCTTCATGGATATTGTCTTTACATTCACGTCGTATTTCTTTTCCAACATGTGCGCATACATAATGCATTTAAACAACTTATTAAAAATGTTTTGTGTTAAGCATGTATCTAACAATAAAATCAATCTTACTATAACTAGTAGAGCCCTGCGTTACAGCCCAAGTCCAACGGGACCAACATATTTAGGCTCTTAGGGCCAGTGCCCAGCCTTAAGTACCACTGTTAAGTTTCCCTTCAATTTAATAGCGTTGCAGTAAACAACCCTAATGTTTTCTTTTAGTGAATCTTATATATTTATTTTATACTTTTTTAAACATTTAGGGTTGCATAGAATCCCTTGACTCTCATGTCCCTAATTATAATCTAAGCTTGGTAAAACTTTACCTTTAGAGTTTGAAAGACACATATCTTACGCATACCAGCTGGAAGGTTTTTACAAAGAAATACTGTAACAAGAATACAGACGTGTTCAACACACAATCTATGAGATCGTTAACAGCATTGACTCAATCAATCTCTACCAGCAGTACTGAAGATGCTTGATACGTTTCGTGTTTTTGCATTGTAGAGTATCCAGCCTGTCGTGGGAGAAGTTTTCCATGTTAATAAATCATCTGTGACCAGAGTTATTCATTTTATATTTAGCTTCCTCTTAATATATACAGGGTAGCATATCCATAGCAAGAACTGAATTTTACAACGGCAAACTTTCGTAAAATACTTCAAATGTTCTGTAACTTAAGAGATTCGTTTGACGGAGTATATGCAACACTCTTTATTGATTACCATAGGTTAGGGGAAAAACCCCCTAAGTGTAATCCTCAAGGGAAAACTTTATGCAAATGGAACGGGGTTTCCTGACAGGTAGTCCCAGTTTTACCCCAGGCCGGGCATCGTGCCTTTTTTATGATGCCATGCTCAAATATCATGATGATCGGACTTTTTCAAGTTGACAAGTTTGAAAAGTGCACTGTATTAAAGAAATCGATTTAAGTTATACCTCTTGGAATGACTACTTGTAGTTTGGTGTGCTGTCAAATCCCAGTCAATTGAGCTATGCTGACTGTCATGAAACGAGTCGCTTTTAGAGAACATTTGACGCTTTTGAAAGGTACCTTGTATCTAGAGCTAAATTATGGTTTGGCATGCAGCCCAGCAAAGACCTTGAATTGTTGGTACTCCTCTATTTGCCACTTTTCTATGTTGTCCCATGCCAATCTTTTGCCATTGGTTGAGTCATGTCTGGATGCAAAAACACACCGAGGAACCTATGAATGGCTTTTGTGTAGTCTGCATAGTTAGTTTATGTATTACATTTCAGATCACACATATGGAAATATATCAGATACAGAGTCTGTCTCTTCTAGGAAAAGATATTCCTGACTCCTCCTGCACAACACGGATTTGTCCCATTGTATGTGAGGTCTTTAGTGCGCGTGTGCCAACCCCATAAATGCCACATTGGCTGTTTGACTACAGGTGTCCCACCTACAGATGAAGTGACATTTTATATCGGGAAAAATCGGCAGGGTGTCCCACACTAAAAGTGATGGACCTTTAAAGCCGAGGTTAGCCGTGACAGACAAAAGCGTTTTGAAAAGGGACACTCTTTTAAACACACCCAGCTCTTCCTCCTCTTTACGGACACTTGCTGTCACACGGTTTCTCTTCTCTCCTTTGCTAATCCACCCACACCCTCCCTTCATCCATCAGTGTCTGTGGTCAGTGGAGGTGTAGTGATGGGATTTGGCATGAGGAGTTCTGTATCAGCAAACTGAAAGAAGCAAGGGGAATCCCCACACTCTTTCTAATTATAAACCCTGGTGTGTTGTTTTTCATCAAGCTTTTTGCATTTCCTCTTTCCCTTGGAATGTTTGTTTTGTAGAAATGCAACTATTTAGTTTTTTATGAGGCTTTAAGTTAATGTTTTGATTGTTGTGTTGGATTTTTTCGATCACTTACTTCATTTTGTAATCAGTGCCAAATGAAACAAAATATTAATTTACTGTCTCAGCTGTATCTATTTTTATCTATTACAGTATGAGTATATTTTTAATTAAACAATTCTTATTTTTGAAACTTAAAAAGTGAAGTTAAATTGTATGGAATTGATGTACATGATAAAATTATGCAATTCCAAAGGAACTTTTTCTGTGTAGGCCGTATATTGAAAATGATCGTAGTATCGATAATGTTGATTTTGCGATGCTAGTTATTAATATTGGTTCAGATTAGGAGCGTACCGATATCCTCAGTTCACGATTCACTGCGGTACTGGGTTTCTATTATTGATACGCAATTGCATCAGAGTATTTGCGAAAAATATAAATATAAAACAGATACTGGAATAACATATTTTTGAGCAAAACAGGAAAAATATTAGTAACATTTGTTTATTGTTTTAAAGAATTGACAACCTTCTGGGTTCATTAGCCATTCATTATGATCACACAAAATGAATCTCTCACAAAAAAATCTTAATTAAACGTTATATTAAAATTATATACAATTGTTTAGTAAAATATACAATATAAAATAAAATAAACAATGTATTAACATTTATCATACACAATTTAAAATATATTTCCATGTGTATTGTCATACATGATATCTTAATGTTTTGGTTTCGAAAATTTGTAAGCATGCTGTTATTGATTACCAATTAATGCGTTTTGTAGTTTTGGTCAATTTCGTACACCACTCATATAAATGCCCCTTCCAAACGGAAAGCAACTACGAAAATCGCCAGCTCGTCAGAGGATAACCATTCCTTTTAGTTTACATGTTACATATCACTGAAATAAAACTAAACATAATTACCAGTGTAACTTCAACACATCAGTAAATTCCAGCTCAAGAAGATTTTGTTCTAGATTTTGTAACTCAGGTTCCTCTGACCCCACTGAGACCTCTGCGTCATGGAGATGTGGTGAAGCACCTGTGCCTCTTATGCATTTGGACACCCACTGATGCTAAAGCAGTTCTGTAAACACAGTTCGGGCTCTTCAGATGAGAGCATTTTTTACACAGGCTCAAAAGCCAGCGAATACATATCATCATCTCATTTATATATACATGCATCAGTATAGTCATGGTGTTGTGTTCTTTTATCATCGTATTATGCAGATGGATTAAGTTGATGGTGTGCAAACATACTGCCATCAATATATCTGCCAACACTTAGTGTTTGTGTGATATACATAATGGTTATCTTCTTTTTCACATTTCTTGAACAAACATCAGGGTGGAATATATTCATCAATATTGATCTACTCGTCGTTTCAGATGATATCAGAGGAGGGACGTTGTTGTTCCAGAGTATATTTGGACACTTTGAGTCATGAGTTACTCAAATTTCGTAACGTTTTTTTCTTTGTACTGGAGTCCACATATACAGTAAGACGTCACATGTAAAACACACAGATTTGAAGCATCAAAATGAGATATCACAAATGTTGTGTGGGTTTTAACTAAGTTTAAATAGTCTTGCAATGAGTCTAGTCCTAAATATGGTTTGACTGTAATCTTACACCGACCCTAACAAGAACATCAAGTCTGCCATGTTATATCCAGCATTCTCCATCCAGTGTTCATCCAAACCTTCCTGTTTTTTCCTACACTCTTTGTTCACAGTAATCTGTGTGATCACTGCAGTGTTCAAGCAACACATTAGCGCTGATTGTTCGACGCGCATAGTGTAAAGCGTTCTGCATCTGCTAAATCCTTGGGCTTCTCTGGGCCTATTTATATAGAGATGAGCTAAGCCTGCAGATCATGAGGCCAAGCAGAGCAGCTCACCACGAGACCACAAGATCTGTCCCAAATACTTTAGTGGTCAGTAATGTTGTAAGTGCTGATACAAGTGATTCATTCTTAAATGGTTTGCATTTGATTTTAGCATGTTATCTTCAACAGGTTTGGGAAACTGAATCTGAATGCCAACATCGGATGTTTGAATGGCTGCAGTAGTGTGATGCTTTATAAACATGGTTATATTGCAGCATGGAAGTAGGTTGGCATTTCGGTATTTAGTTTCCACTTATCATTTGAATAACTACAGAATCAACCGTGTAGAATAAATATATAATATATAAATTCATAAATTTCCGACCTGGTCAAAGTAACTACTCAATAGTTCACCAAAAAATGAAAATTCTGTCATGAATGACTTGGTCTCTAGTTGTTCCAAGTCTTTAAAAAATATGTTGTTTGCCTGAACCCAAAGAAAGATAACTGGATAAAAGCTTGAAACCAAACAGTTCTTCACCCCATTTGACTATCAAAGTAGGAAAAAAGGACAATAGTAGACATAAGGGCCACAGAAATTTTCGGTGTCCTACATTCTTCCAAATATATGAGTTTCTGTTTAATAGCATGATAATCTATAAAGTGATTTCAGCTACTATGGTCCAACGGTGTCCAAGAACTGTTCTGTTATAAGCATTTTATCAAATATCTTTCTCTGTATTCATCAACATTTTGTACAGATTTGAATCAAAGGTGAGTAACCGACGACAGAATTAGTAGATTTTTTAATAAGGTAATGGCTTCGTTTTGAGAATTTGAGCCCCTACTCTCAGAATCTTTCCCTTGGTCAAGACTATGTTCTTTTTCTGATCTGGTCTCAGACATTTCCTAAAATCACAAGTCGACCTGTAGACGGTGCAAAATAGCTTCGATACTTACTGCATCCTCCTCTTTGTTGACCTAATACTGGGCAGTGCTGGGTCTCCTTTTTGTCTTTGGGCTCTGAAAATGGGCCAACGTGAACTGTGAGTCAGTGCTTGAATATTCCTTTCAGCATGAGGGTTTTGTATATAGTCCACCTACTATACACCTACTTCAGATGAGCTTGGGACCATTTACCTGGCTGTATCTTTCTACCCTGCCCCATGTCAAGAACTCTTTTTTCGTTTATATTTATAGACATTTTGCTGTTATAAAATACAGTCGATGTCAAATACAGTCCTTTCACATCCATTGTAGATAAGTCAATAAGAATTATATCTGCCGCCATTGAAGCCAGAATCTGCACAGTTCAGTAATAAGATCTCACCCCAAAAATACCAGAAAACATCTTCGGATGTTTTTAACTTTTTACTGTTGTAGATTTTAACTATTGTACAGTTTATAGTTCAGTCCTATTTGTTGACCTGGAAAGGGTAAGGTTAATGACCTATACTCTTGCCAGACACTAGGAGATGAGTAAAGGGGCATCAGCTTCACTTTTCATGTGATACACACCTGGTTATAACTCAGTGGACACATTTTATGACTCCTTTTACAGATCGTGATAAAGGAATGTAACAATAAAATGCTTTGGTTCAAACTAGCTGTACTTTGTAACCAAAATTCAAAGTAAAATTCTACATTTTAATTTATTATATATTATTTAATTTTATTATGTTCTGTTTTGTCTTTTAATTTCACGTTTTTATATTTAAATACATTACACGGCATTAGATAATTGATTCATTTTTTGTTTCTATCTATATGTATATCTATTAAAGTTGAAACCCCCCTGGCTCATAATCCCAAAAATTTTAACACAACATATGTGTAGTTAGTATTATTGGCATCTGTTATTTTAATATGTTTCATTTTGTCCAGTCTGTGAATCAGCTTTTCGTCTGTGTGCGTGTTTTCGAACCTGCAGTATTGAATGGCGGAGATTTTCATTAAGAATGTTGTGCCCTACACCAAAGGGTACACTGTCCCCGTTTTCTCTGTGCATGGGATTGTCGCACAGAACGCGCCTGCAAACAAGAAGACCGAAATACAGAGTAGAGGAGAAGCAAGTCATGCAGAAAGACGGATCGTGCGGTTCGGAATATTGGCTAAAGTGCCAACACCGAGTGAAATATTAGAACAGGCAAAGATTATGAAAAAGAGAGAGATTGAAGGCACGATAGTTAAAAGGGAGAGAGAGATGAAGCAGGGTGAGAAACAGCCACATCATCAGTCAGTAAAGAGAACAGCTGAGAATGCTCCGTGACAGGTGGAGGGTGTTTAGAAGCGGGGTGTATTTATTACTGTATTTACACTCCACCGCCCTGGACATACCGGCCTGTGTGTGTGTGTGTGTGTGTGTGTGTGTGTGTGTGTGTGTGTGTGTGTGTGTGTGTGTGTGTGTGTGTGTGTGTTCACTAATCACTGTCTGACCATCAGACATATTAATACATCTAGGTATTTATTGCACTTAAATCTATTGTCATAAGCAATTGTCACCTGTCTCTCATGTAGATCTATTTGGTTTCTCACTGTGTGTTCCTATTTCTTTTTGTCTCACGGCCTACTTTGACAACAGGAAGATCAAGTTGTGCTCCAGTGCTCTGCAACTGTTTTAAAGGAGCAGATCAAGCTATGCCTTTCCTGTGAAGGCTTCGGGAACCGTCTGTGCTTTCTTGAGACAACCTCAAATGCCCAGGTAGGCCACCAGGTTTCTTTTATGGAGAATGCTGTCTTTGAATCGAAACAAAATTCTTTAGTTTAATTGATTTATCTTTTAAGAAACATCCTCAAAGCCATTAATCACAAATGAATGCAAACTTTTTCTGCAGAATGTGCCGCCTGATCTGGCGATCTGTGCCTTTATACTGGAGCAGTCGCTCTCGGTACGAGCCCTTCAGGAGATGCTGGCAAACACCGTGGATATGAATGAGGTAAAAGTCTAAAAAGAAAGAGCGATCGAGACAGGCCGGAGAGGTCGAGTGCAGGGAGGGGTTAGGGAAACAAAGGGTCAAATGGATGATGATGGACATAAAGAATAGGAAATATTGAAAACATGCTTGTAAAATATACAATTGAATATTGAAACACATATAGAAGGGTCAAAAAATCTGGGCCCATTATTAAAAATACTTTATTTAAGTTTCTTTTATAACTTTCTTTTGTAAGGTTTTAAATACAATTTGTTGTTATGTCAGTGTAATGACAATAATTTTTTTTTTTTTTGTGTGTTGTATTAACTTCTTTGTTTAACGACAGCAGTTTTTGTATATTCCCATTTAATCCCATTATAATTCCCAAATAATAGTATCACAGAATGATTTTAGAAATAGGATTTTGTCCCAAATTTTCTTACAATTTTTGGTTTTAAATGTGTATATCATAACATAAAAACCAAAACTTTGTTGATTTACTAGTTCAAATACTGAAAAACTCCAAATATCATGGATTCTCTTGTATCACATACAGTGTATCATAATAATACACAATTCTAACATTTGTTGTTACGGTGATAGTTCACACATTCTGTCGTCATTTTCTCACCCCTTTTTAAATCTGTATGAACTACTTTCGTTTAGAGAACACAAAAGAAGATATTTTGAAAAAAGTTGGTAACCAAACAACACCCAATCATTTCAATTGTATCGACAAAAAAACAGCGCAAGTCAATGGGTGCTGACATTCTATCAAATATCATTATTTCATATTCATTATATTTCATTTTCGGGTGGACTCATAAATCAAACTAAGATGATTTGCAAGTTTATCAAAGCAAAGATTTTCACTTCTAGTCCAACCACTTATCAAGTATCTTATTACTGCATTGTTTTGTCATAAAGTGTTTTGATCTGATTTGTGACATTGTGACAATCTGTGGCATACAAATTGATTTCTGACATTAGAGACCCACAAACACTGTAACTTAACTTCCTGTACTCTTTGTCTCTCTCTCTTGACCCTTCATCCCCCTTTCATGCCAACTTTAGGCAATCGATTTGGATAAATGGGTATGTCTCATACTGTATTATATCTTTATTACTTCAAGACTTGGCACTCTTCCTCTCCTAAATCTTTTGTCCGGTGTGGATGACATAATGCTGCAGCTCCCTTTCACCCCTAAACCTTTACTTCCGTCTGACCTTTGACTGCCGTCACCTGTTTCTTACTCCGTCTGGTTTTGTTGGAGTTGAAAGCCCATTTGGCTTCCAAATGGCGTTTCAATTGAGAGCTAGTCTGTGTGTATAAATGTGTATATTTGTGAGAGAGAGGGGGAGAGAGAGAGAGCATTGCAGTTTCTAAAATGAGCGTAGTGAAACTGAATGCAGCCTAAGATTATGATCTTCAGCTCGTAAGACACAACTCGTTTCTCTAATATGTAGTACACAACACCATTGAAACCAAATTTGTGCACTTGCATTTCTTTTACATTATAATAATTATATCAATATCTATTGTATTGCAAACAAAACATGTCCCTCGCATACTCATCACATACCCAGATGACAGACTGAAATGATCAATAAGAGCTCTGATAGGGTGGGTGTTAACCGGGTGTTATTGAATGAGATGGAACTGTCACGTTGGCATGAGACTCAGATATTCACCTGGCTCTGTAAACAAGGGGCTTTTCATCAACCATACCTTCCATTACTGGAGATCCAAATGAAGGTTCTGTGGACCACAGCCCAGTGGAGAGGTGGGGGGGGTGTGTTGGGGTTGGTGCGATTTGGTCATAAATGACAACCGGGGAATCTGACACTTGTAGAACTGAGCCAATGCCAACGTGGGCAGGCCAGTGGCCCGGGAACATTTTCTGACCCATCCCAGGTGACCACAGCTGTTACTAAATTAAAGGATTAGCTCACATGAAAATGTTGTCATTATTATTCATAATCATGTTCGAAATAATAAAACTTCTTCGCATCTGATCAAAAATAATAACGTTTGTATAAATGTGCGAATTTGTTTGTTAACTTTGAATAAATAATGACATAACTTGTTTTCAGTGAGCGTTCCCTTTTAAGTTTTAACAGCGCTCTCTCTCTCTCTTTCTCTCGTTTGTGTATTTTGAGTCATTTAAAGTATGAGACTATGGAACGGTACATACGACTGACTAATAGCAACAATAATCATGTTCTTTTGCTTTTAAACCTTACTGGATGTTGAGAAAAGGTAAGCCGTCCTCAGGATGTGTCTGTTGTCCTTAAGGCGGCCGGATGTAAATCCACCTGGTTTTGTGTGACTTTTCCTCCTCCTCGTTTTTTCTGTACTTGTGTATCTGTAACTCCTCCTGTGAATGTGAAGAACTCTATGATTCCTCTTTGTTCTCCATCTTTCGTAACTTTGGGGTGTTTTCCCTATTTTGTGTCTCTCCCCATGTGAACAAGGTGGAGCTCAACTGTTTATCTTGTGTAATGTTACATGTACCATTCAACGTCGATTCAGTCTTCTAACCCTTCACAGCTCTATTTCCCAGTCGTAGAGGTGGCTAAACTATTCTCTATTTTCCTTTAGTCTTCTCAGGGAGGAGGTCACCGAACGCTGCTCTACGGTCACGCCATCCTCTTGAGACACTACCACTCGAGCATGGTAAGATGCACATGACTTTTTACACCTTGCAGGTTTTTAATAGCAGCGTTTGTTTATTTGAAGAAGATTTTAATCTTTTTATGGCTCTGATTTACAGTATCTAAGCTGCCTGACAACATCACGCTCGCTCACAGACAAGCTGGCTTTTGATGTCGGCCTACAGGAGGATTCAACAGGTTACATTTGTTGTTAACATTATTAAAAACATGTTCATTATTTATGCACCCTTATGTCATTTTATCCTGTTTGACTTAGTTTCTTCTGGGGAAAACAATAGACGATATTGAATCAAACAAAACCCCACAGATCGCCATTGTTTGAACATTTTTCAAAATATCTTCTTTTGTGTCCTGTTAAAAATCATATACTATTACTTTACATATCTATTACTTTAAATGTTTATGTTTGACGCTTTTGATGTAAAAATATCTCTCACCGGACAGATTCTACAATGGGTTGCTTTGTCTGTGTTTCAGGGGAAGCATGCTGGTGGACCATTCATCCTGCATCCAAGCAGAGGTCCGAGGGTGAGAAAGTCAGAGTAGGAGATGACCTGATTCTGGTTAGCGTATCCTCAGAGAGATACCTGGTATTATTTCTGCATCTGTTGTGATCTAATAATGTAAAACCATTTGTGTCTTGATGACTTTTTAATGTATGTGTCTTGTTTCAGCATCTGTCATACGCCAGTGGGGATCTGATGGTGGATGCATCCTTCATGCAGACTTTATGGAACATGCAACCCGTCTTATCGGGCTGTGAGCTGGCAGAAGGTTAGAAAAAACAACACAATATACATTAAAGTGAAACAAAAAGATCTGGACTTAGAAATTTGAAATCAAATTTAGATTAACTATTAATGAAAATGTGCTCCTTTCAGGGCACCTAACCGGAGGTTATGTAATAAGATTGTTCCATGGTCACATGGATGAATGTATGGCCATACCACCACCTGATCAAGGAGAGGAACAGCGCAAGTACGAAACGAATTTTTTTTTAAATTTTTGTAACTCGAATCTTCAGTTTTTGTGCTATATATTTTTAATAAGAATTTTTCAGTTTTGCATTTTGTTCTACAATGCAAACAACTGTAAAATCCTTTTATTTAAAGTTTTTATTGTTCCCTTTTGTAGGATTGCACAATATGAAGGAGGTGCTGTATGTAGTCAGGCCCGATCATTGTGGAGACTTGAGCCTCTGAGAATAGCGTGAGACAATCTCAGCTCATTTTATGGTATTGTGACATTACTATAGTATGTATGTGACTCTTAAGACGTCTTCTGTTTCTCTGTAGTTGGAGCGGAAGCCATATGAAGTGGGGTCAGGCCTTTCGTGTACGTCACATCACAACAGGTTGCTATCTGTGTCTGGATGAGGAAAAGGGTCTTATGGTTCTGGATCCAGAGAAAGCTAACACCAAACTATCTGCCTTTTGTTTTCGTGCATCTAAGGTCTTTATAAATAAGAAATTATTACAATATTTGTAATACAAACTTTTTTGGACTTTTAAATGTACAGAGAGACAAGTAATTTAGTTTTGTATTGTTGTTTTTTTCATTAAATATAAATTTTTAAATTTTTAAATTATATTAAACATATTAAATTATAGCCGTGGACTGTAGTGAATTTAATTGAACAAGGTTAAACAGGCTTTCAGTCCTACATATAAAACAAAGTAGAAGTAAATAAAATGAAAATAAAAATTAAATCGTTATGAAACGTTTTTTTTATCTTATTACTACACATACTATTATATAATTATATGTGCTGCACAATTAAAAAACTTTATGCTCGTATAATGAATTATTAATAAATAATACATTCGGATTAAATGATATTTTACGAAGATCTGTCTTATTTAATTTTGATTATCATTATGATGTCGACTTTACAAATGTATTTTATTTTTCCTAATACTTTTTTATCAATTTTAAACATTTCGAATTGATTTACTTCTTTTGATACGAAATAAAACATGTAAACAATATTAAAAAAAAATATATATTTTTTTTAAAGTACTTTTACAGTATTGACCCATACAGGCAACCAATTATATTAACTCTCGAACTTTCTTCCTCGCTTCTCACGTCATGGGTTATGTTCCCTCCTTGATATCTTTCCTTCATGGAGCTCAGGAGAAGGTTGAAGGGGCTCAGAAGAAGCGAGATGTGGAAGGAATGGGTGTTCCTGAGATCAAATATGGCGAATCCATGTGCTTTGTGCAGCATCTCTCCACAGGCCTGTGGCTCACATACGCTGCTCTAGACGCTAAAGCCGCTCGTCTGGGCACCATGAAGAGAAGGGTATGAAGTTTTAGTGAAGCTACAACCCGTGTGTTACAAACTTATCTTTAATATCTACTGTTTTGTAATAAATAAACCATTGTCTTAATCTCAGGCCATTTTACATCAAGAGGGCCATATGGATGATGCGCTGACAGTGTCTCGCTCCCAGACAGAAGAATCTCAGGCTGCTCGTATGATTTATAGCACCACTGGCCTTTTTACACAATTTATCAAGTATGGTATACCACATACGGCAATGCATTTACAAAAATAACAATACGGAGTTTGTTAAATTAAGCAAATCTACTTTAATAACCATTTGTACTCTTCTCTTCATTGTATATCAGAGGTCTGGACTCTCTAAGTGGAAAGAACAAATCCGCCGGCCCTGTATCCCTGCCACTGGACGGAGTGATTTTGTCCTTGCAGGATCTAATCCACTACTTCAGGCCGCCGGAGGAAGAGCTCGAACACGAGGAGAAACAGACCAAGCTGCGCTCTCTACGCAACCGACAGAACCTCTTCCAAGAAGAGGTGTGTGTTTGTCCCTGTTTGAGAACCAGAAGATTAGGCCTTCTCTTTATTTACACCATATTTATTTTGTGTTGTAGGGAATGATCACCATTGTGCTGGATTGCATCGATCGCCTGAATGTCTACAACACTGCTGCTCACTTCTCCGAGTTCGCCGGGGAGGAGGCCGCCGAATCTTGGAAGGAAATTGTCAACCTGCTTTATGAACTTCTCGGTGAGATTCAAACAGCTCTTGAAGACTCTACCTACATGAAGACAACATGCTTTGATAAAGATGTTTTCAAAGTGTCGTTTTAAAGTTCCAAAGCACTTTATGTGAGTATATCTGTGTTTGCAGCATCTCTGATCAGAGGAAACCGTTCAAACTGTGCTTTGTTCTGTGATAACCTGGATTGGCTGGTCAGTAAATTGGATCGTTTGGAAGCTTCTTCAGGTATTGACAGCTTTTTTTTAAATCGCCACTAAAGTCAGAAAGATTTTTGTTCGAAACACTTCTCTGTCTTTCTCTAGGCATTCTAGAGGTGCTGTATTGTGTTTTGATCGAAAGTCCTGAAGTCTTAAACATCATCCAGGAGAACCACATCAAGTCTATCATTTCTCTTTTAGACAAACACGGTCGAAACCATAAGGTGTGTTAGCAAAAGATGGATGTGATCAGATACGACATTTATGCCATCATTTTATTACACATCTTCTCAATTATCGACTGTCTTCTTGTCTTTCATCAGGTTTTAGATGTTCTACGTTCTCTGTGTGTGTGTAACGGTGTCGCTGTGAGGTCCAATCAAAACCTCATCACAGAAAATTTGCTCCCGGGTCGTGACCTTCTGCTGCAGAGTAATATCGTTAACTATGTATCAAGGTAATGTTGAAGACGATGATGATGCCGTCCGTATTTATTCCCTGAGAAAATATCTATGCAACATTATAAAACGGTCAGTTCTGAGGTCTTTGATGGTGATTGGTTGAGCCAAGTTCTAAAAAACTATTTGTATCTGCTGATCACATTACAAAACCTAATCGTCACTTTATTCACTTTATTTTAGAAAACCTTAATACGCATGTGGAATAAGTGTTTTATTGAAGTAATAAACCCTTAGTTACGAGTGCATTTTCTGAGGTTTTAGGCACAAAAATGTGAAATTAAATGAATTGCTTAGGTCATTGTGAAGAAGCAGCAGCCGATAAAGCTCACTGGATAGATTTTGAACAACTTAAAAGTCTTTCCAGGGTGAGAACTCAAAAGAAGTCTGATAAAATGCTAAGAGAAGCCTTTTGCAAATTGTAGTCAAATGATGAGAACTTTGGCAATGTTAAAATATAAATTAGGTTTGATTGTTCAATTTACGACATAATTCTTAAAGTCACAATGGTTTTAAAGAATTTAAATTGTGTAAAATATATAAAAGCTTTTGCCTGCTTTTGAACATAAAGTAAAAGCAAAAATGTCTGTTAAAAAATGTCTGCCCAAAAACATATATGTATAATCATCAAATAAGTATAAGATGTAAAGATGTCTTGTTGCTCTTTACAGTGTGCGACCCAATATCTTCTTGGGTACCTGTGAAGGTTCCACCCAGTACAAAAAGTGGTACTTTGAGGTGATGGTGGATTATGTGGAGGCGTTTGTGACACCTCAGGCGACCCATCTGCGCGTGGGCTGGGGCATGACTGAGGGTTACAGTCCGTACCCTGGAGGAGGAGAGGGCTGGGGTGGCAACGGCGTGGGTGATGACTTCTACTCTTACGGCTTTGATGGTCTTCATCTGTGGTCAGGTAAGTGGATCTGAGCGTATGCTATGCACAGTGGCATGTTTGAATGTTCCTTACATGTTGGTTCTCTTTAGGTCACGTGTCACGTCAGGTGGCTTCACCCAACCAGCACGCCCTGGCAGCAGATGACGTGGTGAGCTGCTGTCTGGATCTTAGCGTGCCCAGCATCTCTTTCCGTATCAACGGTCATCCGGTCCAGGGGATGTTTGAGAATTTTAATCTGGACGGCCTGTTCTTTCCTGTCATTAGCTTCTCTGCTGGAGTGAAGTAATTATCATTAGTTGTTTTTTTATCACTTTATATTCATTGTTGCATTTCTCATATTGTTTTCCTGTATTTTCTTTCATTCCGCAGAGCTCGCTTCCTGTTGGGTGGTCGCCACGGCGATTTCAAATTCCTGCCACCTCCCGGTTATGCGCCGTGTTATGAAGCCCTTCTGCCCAAAGACAGAATGCGCATCGAGCCAATTAAAGAGTATAAGCATGACTTTGATGGAGTTAGAAACCTTCTGGGTCCCACACAGTCTCTAACACACACCTCATTCACTCCCTGTCCCGTTGACACAGCCCAGGTAAACCTTTTGACTTTCTTCATCTCCTGTTGTCTTTAATTTTTGATAGTAACATTATGCTGGAAATAATTTGTAGATCGTGTTGCCTCCTCATTTGGAGCGCATCAGAGAGAAGCTTGCCGAAAACATCCACGAGCTTTGGGCTGTGACCCGAATTGAGCAGGGTTGGATCTATGGAGTGGTACGTGATTTACTTGGACGAAGACATGCAGGTTTTCATGCTGAATAGTCTTTCTAACTTACTGTCAACTGTCTCTTAGTTCAGGGACGATAATAAGAAGCTACACCCGTGCTTGGTGGATTTCCAGAGTCTTCCTGAACCTGAGAGAAACTATAACCTTCAGATGTCTGGAGAGACCCTCAAGTGATTATCTTGAACATCTGAAGTTTCAAGTCCAGACGCTTACCTAATACTAATCTGCTGATTATTTTCTCCATTGACCTCTTTAGAACCCTCTTAGCTCTTGGCTGTCATGTAGGCATGGGAGATGAGAAAGCAGAAGAGAACCTCAAGAAGATCAAACTTCCTAAAACGTAAGTAAACCTACAGTAAGAGTACATACTCAATGTCATTTTGGGATAAGATATAGTCTTAGGTATTCTTCTCCGTTTAACAGTTATATGATGAGCAACGCATACAAGCCTGCTCCTCTGGACCTCAATCATGTGAAACTGACACCCAATCAGAACCAGCTGGTGGAGAAGCTGGCAGAAAACGGGCACAACGTTTGGGCACGGGACAGAGTGAGACAGGGCTGGACCTACAGCATTGTGCAGGTAGATATGGACTCTATGATATTTGTTATTTGTGAAGCTGTGGTGTAACCTCTGCGATTCTCTTCCATTTATAATAATTTCAAAACATCTACACTTTCTCTCAGGACATCCTGAATAAGCGTAACCCTCGTCTGGTGCCGTACAACCTGCTGGACGAGAGAACCAAAAAAACCAACAGAGACAGCGTGAACAACGCCGTACGAACTCTGATCGGTTATGGGTACAACATCGAACCTCCAGATCAGGAGAGCAGTAAGTCTGTGTTGGAATAACATGTGATGTTGCCTGAAATCACTTCCAGAAACTCTTATAGAAATGTGTTAGATCTCAAACTCTTGTGTTTTTTTTCCAGGTAGTCATGGTGTGGACAACACGCGTGGAGATAAAGTGCGCATTTTCAGAGCTGAGAGGCAGTATGCTGTTACCTCAGGAAAATGGTACTTTGAGTTTGAGGCCGTAACCATAGGAGAGATGAGGGTGGGCTGGGCCCGACCTAACGTCCGAGCCGACATTGATCTCGGTTGTGATGAGTTGGCCTATGTCTTCAATGGAAACAGGGTCAGTTATGTCATATTTAGTAGTTGTGTGCTGCTAGAAAGTATAAGTAGTATTGCATTGCAGTATATTGGAAATATGTACATTTATTATGTGTTGAAGTTATCAAAAGATTAATCTCAATTAATCCCCTTCGGAAAATAGTTTGTTTACTTTATTTATGTCCATGTGCTTTATATATATTTTTAATTATAAGAAACATTATAGAGATGTCACATGATTAACCTTGGTTAATCGCCTTCATATTATAGTTTGTATACATGATGTATGCCATGTACAGTGTATAGCACTTATTTGTAATTTAGAAACATTATAAGAGTTGTCAAATGACTTATCTTAATTAATCGCCTTAAAAAAATTTGTTTACATTATTTAATGCTCTTTTACTATCTGTATTAATTGTTATTATTAAGTTACAGAAACACATACATTTTTATATATTAACTACATTTTTACATTTATTTACTTATATTTACAAATAAATACAATGATATAATCTATTATTATTTTGACATTTTTATTTATCTTAAATATACACAGTTGAATGTTTTTTAAGTACAAATTAAGTAGTTATTATGAATAGAACCGAGACATTTTATGTAAACACAACTTTCATTCTTGATGCAGTTAATCATGAATAATCATAATTTATTAATGTTTTTTGTCTACAAACTACATACATAATCAACTTATCAATAAAATTTTATATTTTAAGATTTTACGGTCCAGAGAAACATTGTACTCAAGTATTCTTTTGAAGATATTGTATGCTATAGTTTTGTGGTTCTGGGATGTCTTTTCAGAAATTAAGCAATAGATTTGACGTTGCTAACAAACAAATTTAAATAGCTGCAATAAATGCTGAGCGACTGTTTCTTCTCCCACAGGCGCAGCGATGGCACATCGGGAATGAGCCCTTTGGACGTCAGTGGCAGTCTGGTGATGTGGTGGGCTGTATGATAGACTTGACTGAAATGAACATCATGTTCACTCTAAATGGAGAGATGCTGATCAGTGATTCTGGCTCCGAAATGGCCTTTAAAGACATTGAGATTGGAGATGGTGAGGATTTATGTTCTGACTGGTTTTGAGGCACAGGGGTGATTACAGTTCATTGTTCTGGGTGGAAATGCTGCATGTCATCTGCTTGAATGACCCGTGTTGTTACCATTTAGCAGATCGGAAGAAGTCTGCAGTTATTTTAGGTCTCAAGAGGTTAATGTTCAAAAAACAGAGCAATAGTCTTGGTTTTTAATGGAAAAATTCCTACAGATTGTGCTGTCATTTTCCATCTTTTACTCGCTTTTGTATTTTTATATACAGACTGGAATAACAGAATATACAGAATATTTTCCAAATAAGCTGTTTTCTCTACCGTATGTGCCATATTTTAATAGGGAATCGTATATCAAAAGAAGTTGATAGAGCAAGCTTTCCACAACTATACCGCCCAATCTCTGTCTCTATTGTCATGGAAGTTTGGGAAAAACAGTTTGGAATTTTCAGCAGCACTTTACAAACTCTAGGCAATCACACAGAAGGGGTTCAAACAAGCAATTAAAACTATTACCTAAATACATTTTTATATATTAAAGATATATTTAAAACCATTTATTTATATTAACAAATAAATAAAGTTACTTAATCTATTATTAGTTTTAGATATTTTCTTTTTTCTTAAATATACAAGATTGAATGATTTTTTTAAAGTATTAAATAAATCGTTATTATGAATAGAACCGAGTTTTTCAAACAAGCAATTAAAAATATTAGGAATGAAACCTTAATGTTGTTATGAAACGGGTAGTGGCATAAGAATGGAAATATAGTAAAAACAGGAAAATCTTTGTGATAATAATCCAAAATAATGCGTGACTCAACAGTCACGCATTATTTTGTGTCAGTTGTCAGTTAAAGACAGTTAAAGACATGATGTATAATGTATATTATAAAAACCTACAAAATATTTTTTTCAAGTTTGCAGAGCTTGAAAGTTTATATTTGTATCCAAGATACTAATAAAGTGAAATGAATTTTTTTACTGCAAAATAACTCACAGAATAGTCATGTAATTTTAATATCAACAACACGGTAGGATTTTATAATAACATAATTTTAAAATGGCCATAGGATGTCTGCAAAAATGAACTGTTAGTTACATATTTTTAACCAGCTTCTTTTAGAAGAAATGCTTAAACAAACATATTAAATTAATATGCATTTCTAACACTTTTAATATTTGTTGTGACTATTTTATTTTGGTTCACATTTATGATACTGTAAGAAAATCCTTGTCTGGGATAAATATAACTGATCATTTTATAAAAAAAAAAGATAAAGACAAGAAAAAGATGTGAAAAAATAACCTGTCAGATACAATGCTTGAGATATGCACAAATACCTTTAAAAGTCGAAGCACTTATCTCATCAGTAAATGAGTCTTGTTCTTTCCCCCACAGGTTTTATACCAGTCTGCACATTGGGTCTGTCTCAGGTGGGCCGTATTAACCTGGGTCAGAACGTGAGCAGTCTGCGTTACTTTGCCATCTGTGGGCTGCAAGAAGGCTTTGAGCCATTCGCTATCAACATGAAGAGAGATATTACCATGTGGTTCAGTAAGAGTCTGCCCCAGTTTGTCCCTGTGCCTACTGACCACAATCACATTGAGGTACCGGAGGGGTGTCAATGTTGTGTCTCTCGATCAGATTATAATGCAGATTATATGAACGTAATACGACAGGTCTTGCATTGAATGATTTGCATATTAAATAAAAAATGTGTTGTAATTGTTGTGCGGATAAAGTTGTCACTTTGTATTATTGTCATGTGACTTGTAGGTGTCTCGTGTGGATGGAACCGTGGACAGCGCCCCTTGCTTGAAAATTATCCATAAGACATTCGGATCCCAGAACGCGAACACAGACATGCTGTTCTTCAGACTGAGCATGCCCGTGGAGTTTGACCTGACCTTCAAGGTCACCGCAGGCACCACACCTCTCACACGCACCCTTACCATCCCAGAAGAAGAGGTGCTGGAGGTGGACCCTGATTCTGACTTTGAGGTGCTGAAGAAGTCAGCCAGTCGCAAAGAACAGGAAGAAAAGGAAAAGGAACCGTCGGTTCCCAAAGATATCCCCAGCAGTAAGGAGAATGACAAAGACACTGCTTCGGAGAAAGGAAAGAAGAAAGGGTGAGAGCCCTTAAACGTGTCCTTAACCTGTGGCCATGTGTAGTAGAGTGGTCAATAAACATTACATTATTTAAAGGGATTGTTTAGCCTGTAAAGAAAACATTAACTTATCCTAGTGTCTCTCAAAGCTTTAGACTTTTTAAGAGTGTTGATGGCCAACATTGCCCCCTATTGACTTCCATTGTTTGGACTCGAACACATTTCTTCAAATATCTTCTGTTGTGTTTCACAAAAGAGTCAATAAGGTTTTGATGGACTTGTGGGTATATAAAAGTTGAATGTATTTCTCTCTCTCTCTGAACTTTCCCTTTATTTTTTAAAATAGGTTTTAAGACTAATTTGACATGGGAATGTTTCTCTTTCAGTTTTCTGTTTAAGGCAAAAAAGGCAGCCATGATCGCCCCTCCACCTCCTCCTCAACTCATGCCCCGTCTGATCGAGGATGTGGTACCCGATGACCGAGACGACCCAGAGATCATTCTCAATACAACAACAGTCAGTCCAAAACCGTCATCATAACATCTATCAAATATAAAAATCAACCTCAGTTTTTCTCACTCATCTTTTTCTCTCTCTTGCTCTCGGTGTAGTACTATTACTCTGTGCGTATCTTCGCCGGGCAAGAGCCTAGCGGGGTGTGGGTAGGCTGGGTCACCCCAGATTTCCACATGTATGACCTTAACTATGACCTGTCCAAGGTTCGTACGGTTACATTGACAGTCGGAGATGACAAGGGAAACATTCATGACAGGTAAGACTTTCTTCATTGTGTTGAATTTCAATGTCAAACATTTGAAATAGGGTTGAATAAGGTCAAACATATTGTGGTTATTCCAGTGTAGATTATTTTATTTTATTTTATTTCAGTATAAGGAGAAGTAACTGCTACATGGTTTGGGGAGGAGAGTTTGGCAGCAGTCAGCAGCGGTTCAGTCAGGAGGATCTGGTGATTGGATGCTTGGTTGACTTGGCAACAGGCCTCATGAATTTCACAGCCAATGGGAAGGAAATCAACACTTTCTATCAGGTAAATAGAGAAAAGTCCCTTTGGATTCTTTCGAAAAACAAGCAAAAGAAATAACAAGTACGTTACATCTAACCAGTTTTATTTGGGGTTTGCAATAGAACTGTTACTTGGCCTTAACTAAATACAACAAAGTTACAAAACCCATTCATGTTTATTTAAGACGAAAAAATGAATATGAATTAACATTGATATAAATGAATTTAAAATAATTAAAAAATGATTAAACTGTAATTTCAATTTCTTTCTAAACTCATGTTCTCTTGCTGTTGGTTTTTAACTAGGTGGAACCCAACACTAAGCTATTCCCGGCTGTGTTTTCACTACCAAGCAGTCAAAACATGGTGCAGTTGGAACTTGGAAAACTTAAGGTCAGTCAACTTAAGATGTCCACCATCCTTTTAAAAACATTACATTTCAGTTTAACATCTCGGTCTGTCCCTCTCTGTTCTGCAGAACATCATGCCTCTCTCAGCAGCCATGTTCCGTAGTGAGCGCAAGAACCCTGTTCCCCAGTGTCCTCCTCGGCTTGATGTTGAGATGTTGACCCCGGTAATCTGGAGCAGAATGCCCAATCACTTTCTGAAACCAGAAGTTGGCCGGGTCAGCGAGAGGCACGGCTGGATGGTGGAGTGTACAGAACCTCTCACCATGATGGCTCTGCACATACCCGAAGAGAACCGGTAAGGGAATCAAAGGGTCAGTTTACAATTTTCCTACAACGATTAGTTATTGTCTTGATATCTGATGTTGTGTTTCCATGTCATATTCAGGTGTATCGATATCCTGGAACTGTCAGAACGGCACGACCTGCTTAAATTCCACTACCACACTCTCATGCTTTATTGCGCCGTATGCGCCTTGGGTAACAACCGCGTGGCCCATGCCCTCTGCAGCCACGTGGATGAATCGCAACTCTTCTACGCTATCGAGAACACCTACCTTCCAGGCCCACTTCGTAGTGGCTACTACGACCTTCTCATCAGTATTCATCTAGAGTCAGCCAAACGCAACCGCTTGGGAACCAACCGGGAATTCATCATTCCCATGACGCAAGAGACCCTCAGTATAAAACTTTATCCGGATGCTGATGGGGGTCATGACCTGCCCGGGGTGGGTCTAACTACCTGCCTTAGACCCAAGCTACACTTCTCCCCCATCAACTTTGTGGGCACGGACCCAGACCTGTACACCATAAGTCCCATCATCCCTCTGCAGGTACAGGAGAATGACTGAACGAAGTGGATAAATGTTTTAAAAAGATAGTTCAGACAAAAGAAATCTATTATCATTTAACACTCATAGCATTTAAAACCTATATCATACTCGTTCCTCATTGAAACACAAAATAGAATATTTGGAGGAATGTGTCCAACATACTTCAAAATATCTTCTTTTGTTTGCAACTCCTAATGTTTCAAATTAAATTTTTAAAACTTTGCACAACTTTACAATATATATTTATATTTAAAGTATTATTAATCAATGAAAAATTATAGTTTTATTAATAACCGTAATTTTCTGTCCTCACAGGAGCTGAAGATCCAGGCTCTGAGCATGTTAACCGAAGCCGTGTTCGATGGCAGTCAGGCCATGCGTGATCCTGTTGGTGGAAGCGTTGAGTTCCACTTCGTTCCCATCCTCAAACTCATCAGCACTCTCCTTATTATGGGCATCTTCAACGATGACGACTGTAGACACATCCTCAAGATGATCGACCCCAACGTCTTTGGAAAGAAAGAAGAGGCGAAAGAGGAGGAGGCCGGAGAGGAGGAATCTGGAGAAGATGCTGCTCCCAAGGAGGATGGTGAGGAGGTGAAAGAGAAAGAAGAAGGGGCAGAAGGAGAGGAGGAGGCGGTGGATGAGGGTGTAGGCGAGGAGGAAGATGAGGAGGAGCTTAAGGCTCTGAAGAAGGAGGAGGGAGAGGATGGAGAGGTGCTTGAAACGGGGGTGAAGGAGGAAGGCGAGAAGGTTGATGGAGAGAAAGCAGAGGAAGAAAAGGAGGCGGAGGAAGTAGCAGAGGAAACCAAAGAGGAGGAGGAGGAAGCACCAGAGGAGGGGCTGCTTCAAATGAAGCTACCGGAGTCTGTAAAACTGCAGGTTAGATGCACATTTCATGACAGTCAAAATGTTTTTGGAATTACATTTTGGGATATAATTAGATCATTAGATTTTATTATTAGCTTTTCCACGCTGCATTAATAAGATCTGAAATACTTGGTTTTATTGATTGGTTTTGGTATTGTGCAGTCAGATGGGTTAGTTGTGTATCATATTTTGCTTTGAAGTAAACATTAAATATTTTTAAAAGATTTATATAAGAATTCAAATCTCTATAGATTTGCTTATATCAGCAAACACGAAAAAACATATTTTGAAGAAATGACCGAACAGCATTGGCACCCATTCATTTCTTTTTTATGGGCACAACACAATGCAAGTGATTGGGCACCAGGCAACAACATTTCTTCTTTTGTGTTGTGCTGAAAAAGAAAGTCTTACAGGTTTGAGATATCAAGAGGGTGAATGATGACGCTTGATGAATGTTCCCTTCCTTTCAGATGTGCACCCTGCTACAGTATTTCTGTGACTGCGAGCTCAGACACAGGGTCGAGGCCATTTTGGCGTTCTCCAATAATTTCATACAGCAGATCCAGTCAAACCAGCGCGAACGTTACAATAAGCTGATGAGAGCGTTCACCATGTCTGCCGCAGAAACTGCTCGCAGGACCAGAGAGTTCCGCTCTCCTCCTCTAGAACAGGTGCCCAAAGCCAGTTCCCAATAACATGTGGTTATGAAACTGACTTTAGAAAGAATTAACATTTTTATTCGGATGTATACATGTGTGTTTGTAGGTTCTTCTGTTGACTAACTTCAAGCACTGCCCTGATGATGAGGAGTGTCCTGTGCCCGAGGAAGTGCGAGAAACCCTCCAGAACTTCCACAATGATCTTCTGTCTCACTGTGGTCAGTTTAAAACATCTCACTAACTGACAAAAGAGATCAAAATACAATGAATCATGTCATGAAGTTTTCCAAAGATAACATTTACCATGTTATCTACATTGAAGGTGTCCATGTTGAAGAAGAAGCAGAGGAGGAAGAGGTGGACACGTCTCTCAGAGGGAGATTGCTCAGTCTTGTAGACAAAGTCAAAAGCATCCGGAAGAAGAAAGAGGACGAGGAGCCTGAACCCGAGGAAGAACCCAAACCTAGTAAGTAAAATGGTTCAGCGGTCACATGCAAAATACAGCAATTGCATATACTAACCCAAATTCAAATGTTTTTACTGTTTTTACATTTCTGTACTGTACTTTATCCCTCAGGCACTTTACAGGAATTGATATCTCACACTATGATCCACTGGGCCCAGGAGTCCTTTATTCAGAATCCTGAGCTGGTTCGGCTCATGTTCAGTCTTCTCCACCGGCAGTATGATGCTCTGGGAGAGTTGATCCGGGCCCTGCCTAAAGCCTATGCCATCAGTGCCGTGTCCGTACAGGACACCATGGACCTGCTGGAGTGCTTGGGGCAGATTCGTTCCCTGCTCATCGTCCAGATGGGACCAGAAGAGGAGACACTTATGATCCAGAGCATTGGGTTGGTACCTTACTACTTAACATACTGAAGGTTACAAAAAAGTCACACAAAATCCAAAAGTCGATTTTAAAGACTTCATGAAATGGTTTGATGAAGATCAGTTTTCCAGATATGTTTTTTAAATCTGGAGCTGAATTTGATTTTCCATGCAGATGATCCCAGTTAGATGTTTTCTGTCTACCACTTATGCTAAGCATAAATCAATCATTTAAGTTGAGTAGTTGGATTTCTGTGTATCAAATGTAATGTTGCACTGTGTTTCGTGTTTAAGGAACATCATGAACAACAAAGTATTTTACCAGCATCCAAACCTTATGCGTGCCTTGGGCATGCATGAGACGGTCATGGAGGTGATGGTCAACGTGCTGGGAGGTGGTGGAGATTCAAAGGTATGTTTCATTCATATTTTATTGTATGTGTACTAAACATTAAAAATAAAGAAGAAATTAATGAAGTATGATTTTTAATGTTACTTACAGTTGAACTACATTTGATCTTTGTGTACAACATCATAAAGGTTCTAAGTCTCTTTTTCTGTCTCTGTAGGAAATTCGATTCCCGCAGATGGTGACCAGTTGCTGTCGCTTTCTGTGCTACTTCTGTAGGATCAGCCGTCAGAACCAGCGCTCCATGTTTGACCATCTTTCATACTTGCTACAGAACAGTGGCATTGGACTGGGTTGGTTCCTTTGTAGAACTTAAGAGACAAATGTTAAACATTATTTGTATACAACCATTACCTTCAGAGTGGTCACAATTTCAAAGAATTCTGTAAAAAAATCATAAATAAGAAGACATTTTATTAGTTTTGTGTCCATACAATGAAAGGCAATAGGGGCCAGTGTAACATTCTTCAGAATATCTTATTTTGTATTCTGCAGAAGAAAAAATGCCATGAGCGTGAGTAAATAATCCAGAGCAGTCTTTAACCATTTTTAATATCTTAAATATTACGCTATATTTTCAATACCGAAATATTGCAACACCTCATTTGCCACTGTATTAAAACATCTAACTATGTTGCTGCTCTAGGAATGCGTGGATCTACTCCGCTTGATGTAGCTGCCGCATCCTGTATTGACAACAATGAACTGGCTTTGGCTCTGCAGGAACAAGACCTTGAAATGGTAATGTCCTGACTTTTTAAAAATAAATAATTTCATGGTACAGTCGTAATAAACTTTCATTGGGTCACTGTGCAACACAGGTGGTGACTTACCTGGCTGGCTGCGGCCTGCAGATGTGCCCCATGCTGTTGTCGAAAGGCTACCCTGACATAGGATGGAACCCAAGCGGAGGAGAGAGATACCTGGACTTCCTGCGTTTCGCTGTGTTTGTCAACGGTGAGCATGTTCAGTCTTGTTAAAATCGGCAGACTTTAAAATCCCTAGGTGTCCAGGTCGCATAAGCAGCCCTCTAAATAGCCATTAACCATTTGAAAACAGTTAAATGGGAGTGCGTCTAACTCCGCTAAGCGCTTCTGGTCAGAACGGCCATTAAACACATTTTCACTGCAGGTGAGAGCGTCGAGGAGAATGCCAACGTGGTTGTTCGTCTGTTGATTCGTCGGCCTGAGTGCTTTGGCCCCGCTCTCAGAGGAGAGGGTGGAGCGGGTCTGTTGGCTGCCATTGAGGAGGCTATTAAGATCTCTGAGGACCCGGCCAGAGATGGGCCTCCTAAAAAGGACAGACGTTTCATGTAAGATGTTTCAGTGGATACGTTAATGCTTTATTTCAAATTTAAACTGTTGTAATTTAATTCTAAGAATGACTATAACAATCCTGGTATTGCAACCATAAAAAAATTTACAACCATCTTTTAACAGGTTTGGAGGCGAGGAGCAACACGAGGAGAACAGGGTGCATCTTGGAAATGCTGTTATGTCATTTTACTCAGCCCTTATTGACTTGCTGGGTCGCTGTGCCCCTGAAATGCATGTAAGTGTAACGATAAAACCGTTTAGCTGAAAAGCTTCTCGTGTTTAATAGATGCATATTTACATAGTCTATATATCTCATTATTTCTTGGGTATATACATACAATTGTTGACATGCTCTTTTCCCACAGTTAATCCAAGCTGGTAAAGGTGAAGCATTGAGAATCAGGGCCATCTTGAGGTCTTTGGTGCCCATTGAAGATCTGGTGGGAGTCATCAGTTTGCCCGTTCAGATCCCAACCTTTGGCAAAGGTACACAGGAAGAACATGTATATGAAATGATTTAAATAGATGCTCGGATGATTCTGTTTACTTTGTGTTTACTAAGCTCTCTTTTCTTTACAAAGACGGCCAGATCGTTGAGCCAAAAATGTCAGCCAGTTTCGTGCCAGATCACAAAGCCTCCATGGTGCTGTTCCTGGACAGAGTCTATGGCATTGATAACCAGGACTTCCTGTTACACGTGCTGGAGGTGGGCTTCCTGCCTGATATGAGGGCATCAGCCTCCCTGGACACGGTAAGCTCCTGACACTTCCATCACATTTCATTATAAGTTCCTTACATTCATAAAATATGTATAGCTCTTTTTTACATTAAGTGTTTATAGTCTAGTCCTAAATGTTTTATTTAATACAGTTTAGACATCACAAAGGATTTAATGGGATTGATAATGTTAAGTAAAAGTCTGAATTGAATAACCTTATTTAATACACTTTTTTATTATGTGTTTTGTATTCTTGTATTTAGCATGTCTAAAGCAGTTTAGACGATCAAGAGTCACAAATTATTTTTCATAAGTGAAAATGTTCAAATTACAAATATTATAATAATGTTTAAAAATGTATTTAACTTCATTAATGTTGCATTTCATATTATTTTATTTTATAATAAATACATTTTAACTTCCGTATAATATAGACCATTTTGCAATAAACGTACACAACACTGGATCAGACACAATTTCTCTTTTAGTATTTAAATCTTGATAAATGTTCAAACAAAATTGAACCAAGAGCATGTTAAATATTTATAATATGTGTGTATTAATTATTTTAATGCTCTAGGTGGCGTTTAGCACTACAGAGATGGCACTGGCTCTTAACCGGTACCTGAGCTCTGCTGTTCTGCCTCTGCTTACTAAATGTGCACCACTGTTTGCTGGCACAGAACATCGTGCTATTATGATCGACTCTATGCTGCACACCATCTACAGACTGTCCCGCGGCCGTGCCCTAACCAAGGCCCAGAGAGACGTCATAGAGGACTGTCTCATGTCTCTTGTCAAGTTAGTAATTTTCTGTATAATTACCACTTAGTTTTATATTATTATATATTATGTACTTAATCAATTTATGTTTGTGTACTTTTAGATATTTGAGGCCATCCATGTTGCAACATCTGTTGAGGAGGCTTGTTTTTGATGTGCCAATCCTAAATGAGTATGCCAAGATGCCACTCAAGGTATGGAAACGAAAAGGTTATTTCAGAAACGAGATATCTTTTGTTTAGTTTTATGGAGCCATAACAGCTTAAAATACAGCTAACTTACCCAACATAACACAATAAAGACATGATAACATAATAAAAAAAATACATTTAAAAGTGTTTTTTAAATAAACTATTTAAAAACATATATTCATTTCCTTATTCAGGATTGTTTATTTGATTTATTATGATTGTGTACTCAAAAATAAAAATTCTGACATCGTTTTTAGTCTCATGTTGTTTTAAAACCGATAGATGACTCACTCTTCTGTAGAAACCAAATAAAGATATTTCGAGAAATGCCTCAGCGGTTTAGTCCTGTACAATGGAACTCAATAAGAGTTAACTGTTTTTGGTTATTTTTCTATCATCTTATTTTTGTTCTGCAGATAAAAAGAAAGTAAAGAGGAATGCATTATTATTTATGAGTACAGTCCCTTTAAGACCCAGCAATCAGGACTATTTCACTAATTGTGTTCTTCCACATGACCCAGTACAACCAAGTAACCTTTAGTACCCTCCTGTTCTCTTTAGTTGCTGACCAATCACTACGAGCGCTGTTGGAAGTATTATTGCCTGCCAAATGGATGGGCGAACTTTGGAATCACATCAGAAGAGGAGCTTCATCTTTCTAGAAAACTCTTCTGGGGCATCTTTGAGTCCCTTGCACACAAGGTATGACAAACTTAAATCTTCTTATAGAAAAGTAAGTGTTTGTTAATGCACACTGACTCACTCAGAATAATCCCTGTAGAAATTTGATGCTGAGCTGTTTAAGATAGCCATGCCCTGCATCTGTGCCATTGCTGGTGCCATTCCTCCAGACTATGTAGATGCAAGCTATTCATCCATGACTGAGAAGAAAGCATCAGTTGATGCTGAGGGCAACTTTGATCCCAAACCAGTTGAAACAACTAAGTAAGGAAACAAAAAATCCCCTTTAAAATAATGAATCCTATTTAATGCGACGTTATTTGCTTGATGTTCTTTTGTGTGTGTTTTTTAACTTGAGGCTTTCTTTTTTTGAACCAACAGAACCAACAGTTGAATTGCTTTAATGTATGTTGTCTTTCTGAATCATTTCAGTACTATAATTCCTGAAAGGCTGGATGCTTTTATTAACAAATTTGCTGAGCACACGCATGATAAATGGGCTTTTGAGAAGGTGAGCACAGTATGAATACTCCTAGATTCTCTTTTATTTCATTATTCACTTTCAAAGATCACTGTGGAGTTGAAAACAGGCTTGTATCACTTGATATGTTTCCACTTTAAGATCCAAAACAACTGGACGTATGGAGAGGTTCTAGATGAAAATGGCAAAACTCACCCTATGCTCCGGCCCTACAAGACTTTCTCTGAGAAGGTTTGCATTTATCTCTTTTAGTGATGGTTCTGTCTTTCTTAAAATAAAAGTCAACCCCACTAATCACCACTCTTTAGGATAAGGAGATCTATCGCTGGCCTATTAAAGAGTCCATCAAGGCCATGTTGGCATGGGAATGGACTTTGGAGAAAGCCAGAGATGGAGAAATTGAAAAAGTGGAGGTGAAGACCACTAGGAAGATCTCTCAGACTGCTCAGGTAGGGGGATTTGTTCAAATTCAAAAAAAAAGAAGTAGAAATAAAGTCAATTGTATGTTTGATTTGCCCATCCTCTGTATTCACTGAATATTCTATTGTATATCTCCAACAGGCCACCTATGACCCGAGCCAAGGATATTCACCCCAACCGGTGGATCTCACAAGCATGGCTTTGTCCAGAGAGCTTCAGGTATTTTTTCACAAAACAATACTATGACGTTTATGTAATTTAGTTGATTTAGTTTTAGAAATTCTTTTAAAATGTTGTCTTTTTATCAACATAAACATGTCTTATGTTTCCTTACAGTCCATGGCGGAACAGCTTGCTGAGAATTACCACAACACCTGGGGCCGTAAAAAGAAGATGGAGCTCCAGGCCAAGGGTATGATGTCATTATTTTAGAAATAGTGCTGGACCCGAAAGACCTTAACACCTAAAGTGCACAAAACCAGACATTATATTGATCAATGGAGAATCTACATTTCCGATCATTTGTGTTTATAGGTGGTGGCACCCATCCCTTACTGGTGCCGTATGACACACTGACAGCCAAGGAGAAGGCAAGAGACAGAGAGAAAGCTCACGATCTGCTCAAGTTCCTCCAGTTTAATGGATTCGCCGTCACCAGGTACCTTTAAATAATGATGTGGACCGACAAATCATGACACTTCCCAAACTCACATTTTGTTTTCCTCTACAGAGGTTTGAAAGACATGGAGCAAGAGATTTCCTCGATCGAGAAGCGTTTTGCTTACGGGTTCTTGCAGAAGCTGTTGAAGTGGATGGAGATTGCACAGGAGTTTATTGCTCATCTTGGTAAAGCCTTCAATCTTTGTATCCAAAGCACTGCAGATGTTAGTATGCTCCTCATGAAGTAGTTTTAATAAAAGTCTTAATGTCCGTTTGTGTCTCTAGAGGCCGTTGTGAGCAGTGGAAGAGTTGAGAAATCTCCTCATGAGCAAGAAATTAAATTCTTTGCGAAGGTGAGATACTTCGACTGGGATGTAGATGTGTGCTTAAGTGTTTAGTGTCCATTCTGTGGTAAACCAGGTCACTTTTATGACTTTGTTTCTTGTGTCTGTAGATTTTGCTTCCTTTGATAAACCAGTACTTTAAGAATCACTGCATGTATTTCCTGTCCACACCTGCTAAAGTCTTGGGCAGTGGCGGCCACGCCTCCAACAAAGAGAAGGAGATGATTGCCAGGTAACAAACAAATCCATATTGGTCTGTTTTTGTTGGTATTTAATAACGTTATATCCTACAATACTGTATATTTAAGTTTGCTAAAAATGATGTAAGTTCATCACAAGTTTTGATGTTGAGACCTGTCACATCCTCTCTGTTCCTCACACTTCTTCCTTCCTGTGTTCTCTGCCCCTCCTGGAGTATTTCTTTTAACCATGGGTCCCTTCATCTCCATCACTTTTGTTTCGAATATCCTCTGTGGAACATGTTGTTTTCTCATATTTTTCATCATCGAAACTTCACTATGTATTCCTTTTCATATTTTTTCTCTTCCCGCCCCTCTGTATCCATCTCTCTCTCTCTCTCTCTCTCTCTCTCTCTCTCTCTCTCTCTCTGTCTTGATCTTGCTCTTGTCTTGCCCCAGTATCTTCTGTAAGTTGGCCGGTCTGGTGAGACACAGAGTTTCCCTCTTTGGTAAGAATCCTGCATGATGATCTGTTCCACATTTAACTTTCTAACCTTCATACCCCTTTTATTTTGTATGACATCATCCATAGTTCCATTTGAAATACATAATTTTGCAGAGAACTGTTCTTTCTTTCTTTCTTTCTCTCTTTCTCTCTTTCTTTCTTTCTTTCTTTCTCTCTTTCTTTCTTTCTTTCTCTCTTTCTTTCTTTCTTTCTTTCTTTCTCTCTTTCTTTCTTTCTTTCTCTCTTTCTTTCTTTCTTTCTTTTTTTCTTTCTTTCTTTCTTTCTTTCTCTCTTTACTTCTTTCTCTCTTTCTTTCTTTATTTCTTTCTCTCTTTATTTCTTTCTCTCTTTCTTTCTTTCTTTCTTTCTTTCTTTCTCTATTTCTTTCTTTCTTTCTCTCTTTCTTTCTTTCTTTCTTTCTTTCTCTCTTTCTTTCTTTCTCTCTTTACTTCTTTCTCTCTTTCTTTCTTTCTTTCTTTCTCTCTTTATTTCTTTCTTTCTCTCTTTCTTTCTTTCTCTCTTTCTTTCTTTCTTTCTTTCTTTCTTTCTCTCTTTTTTCTTTTATTTCTTTCTTTCTCTCTTTCTTTCTTTCTTTCTTTCTTTCTTTCTCTCTTTCTTTCTCTCTCTCTCTCTCTCTCTCTCTCTCTCTCTCTCTCTCTCTCTTTCTTTCTTTCTTTCTCTCTTTATTTCTTTCTTTCTCTCTTTCTTTCTTTCTCTCTTTCTTTCTTTCTTTCTTTCTTTTTTTTCTTTCTTTCTTTCTTTCTTTCTTTCTTTCTATCTATCTTTCTCTCTTTCTTTCTTTTTTCTTTCTTTCTTTCTTTCTTTCTTTCTTTCTTTCTTTCTCTCTCTCTCTCTCTCTCTCTCTCTCTCTCTTTCTTTCTTTCTTTCTCTCTTTATTTCTTTCTTTCTCTCTTTCTTTCTTTCTTTCTCTCTTTCTTTCTTTCTTTCTTTCTTTTTTTTCTTTCTTTCTTTCTTTCTTTCTTTCTTTCTTTCTTTCTATCTATCTTTCTCTCTTTCTTTCTTTTTTCTTTCTTTCTTTCTTTCTTCCTTTCTTTCTCTATTTTTTCTTTCTTTCTTTCTCTCTTTTTATCTTTTTATCTTTCTTTCTCTCTTTTTATCTTTCTTTTTCTCTTTCTTTCTTTCTTTCTTTCTCTATTTTTTCTTTCTTTCTCTCTTTTATCTTTCTTTCTTTCTCTCTTTCTTTCTTTCTTTCTTTCTCTCTTTCTTTCTTTCTTTCTTTCTTTTTTTCTATCTTTCTCTCTTTCTCTCTTTCTTTTTTCTTTCGTTCTTTCTTTTTTCTTCCTTTCTCTCTTTATTTCTTTCTCTCTTTTTTCTTTTTCTTTCTTCTCATCTCTTCCTTTCTTTCTGTTTTCTCTTCTCATCTTTCTTTCTTCCTTTCTTTCTTTCTTTCTTTCTTTCTTTCTTTCTTTCTTTCTTTCTTTCTGATTTGCTTTGCTTTGCTTTGCTAAACCTGCTGCAATTGTTGCAGTGTTTGCTCTTTTCACCTACAATTTAAAACATTCTCATATCAGTGTTTCAGAAGAATATCTGCAGTGGCCGTAATGATATTACTTCTCTTTAGTTCCAGAAAGTATTTGGACAGTTGGACCTAAATTACTAAACTTAAATATTTGCTTGAAACTTGGAGAAACTGGCTTCGTGCTGGTTGATTTATACTTATTTCAAAAGTAAATTTAGCTCTGAGAAAATATTACAATTTGTAAATTTAATGAATTATGAAGGGTCTGAAAGAATCAAAATACTTTCGGGCGGTCTAAAAAATACTGGTTCAAATGCCTTCATAGAAAATGACAAGAAGACCAGAAAAGCTCATTGCAGGTGTTCCATCCCCTGCTGGCTAGGGGGAATGAAACACACATGCATGTCATGCTTTAAGTGTGTGTGTTTGTCTGTGTGCAGGCACTGATGCTTCAGCAGTGGTCAACTGTCTTCATATCCTGTCCCGCTCATTGGATGCCAGGTAACCTTTTTCACTTGTCCAATGAATGTTTCTCCTCCTCACCCAACCCCATAATAATCATTTTGTACTGTTGTCTTCCTTTCTTCTTCCGCCAGGACTGTAATGAAATCTGGGCCTGAGATCGTGAAGGCTGGTCTCCGCTCTTTCTTTGAAAGTGCGGCCGATGATATCGAAAAGATGGTTGAGAACCTTAAATTAGGGAAGGTGTCGACTAAAAACCAGGTCGGATTTACAAACAGTCCTGATGTTTATTTGTTCATTGCTTGTGTTGCTAAATCCTTCTGTTTCTCTCTATGTGTATTTATCAGGTTAAAGGTGTATCTCAGAATATCAACTATACCACCACAGCTCTCCTGCCAGTGCTCACCTCTCTGTTTGACCACATTGCCCAACACCAGTTTGGAGATGATGTCATGAGTGAGTTGTTGTTTAGAGTATTCAATAAAGTTAAAGATTTAAAATAAGAATTATTAATTACGTATCTTCTTTGTCATGCAGTGGATGACTTGCAGATATCCTGTTATCGCATCATGTGCAGCATCTACTCACTGGGCACTGTAAAGACCCCTCATGCTGAGAAGTATGCAGGCCTCTCACGAATAAGTTGTTTAAAATATTTTACATTTTGTGGTATTCATCGATGAATGTTATTGTGTGATGTCGCACAGCCAAAGGCCAGCTTTAGGAGAGTGTTTGGCTCATCTGGCCGCTGCCATGCCCGTCGCCTTCCTGGAACCTAATCTCAATGAATTCAACGCATACTCTGTGTATACAACCAAAACCCCACGAGAGAGGACAAGTCAGTAGCTCTTTGAAAAACGGTCAGTTATGAAAAATGAAAGTTTTAAGACCAATGGCAAATTATTTTCTTTATCCTCCATCTTTAAGTTCTGGGTCTGCCCAGTCAAGTACAGGAGCTGTGTTTAGACATCCCTGAGCTTGATGTGTTGATGAAGGAGATCGGAGATCTGGCGGAGAGTGGGGCGCGTTACACTGAGATGCCTCACGTGATTGAGATCACCCTGCCCATGTTGTGTAACTACCTGCCTCGCTGGTGGGAGAGAGGACTGGAGAACTTCCCTGAACTGGAGGGACGTCTCTGCACCAATGTCACATCTGAACAGCTCAATCAACTTCTGGGAAGCATCATGAAGATCGTGGTCAATAATCTGGGCATTGATGAAGCTTCCTGGATGAAGAGACTGGCAGGTGAAATGACAACTCAAATTATGTACTCACATTACAGGTTTCAGGACACTATATTGCATTTCAACTTGTTACACACACCAACATAACTGACGGTTCATGTGATGATCAATTTAGGGTTCCATCCTAATGTTTTTCTTTAGTATTTGCTCAGCCAATCGTAAGCAGAGCGAAGCCAGAGATGCTCAAGTCCCACTTCATTCCCACTATGGAGAAGCTGAAGAAGCGAACTGGAAAGGTAACGGCCGAGGAGGATCAGCTCCGTATGGAGGGCAAAGCAGAGGTGGACAGTGAACAGGGAACCATTCGTGATGAATTCGCTGTGCTCTGTAGGGATCTATACGCTCTTTATCCGCTGCTCATTAGATACGTGGACAACAACAGGTACCTATATAAGTTACTTATAGGATATATAATGTTAGACTGAAAACATGCTCAATTTCATAATGTTTGTAGAGCGAGATGGTTGACCTGTCCTGACCCTGATGCTGAGGACCTCTTCAGAATGGTCGGAGAAGTGTTTATCTTCTGGTCCAAATCTCACGTAAGTGCTTATTTAGGTTGTTATGTTCTCAAAACATTTATGACCATGCTTGGAAAACCCAGCTTAAGTTATGTGATTTACTTTTTTATACATGAAATCATTCTACACAATTTAAGGAACATTGTGTGAGAACTTTGATATAATGAGTTAGACCAGGTCAAAGATTGAAATCTTAATGAAATGAATAGGTAAAATCAAACTTTAATGCTCTTTGTCTCAGAGTTTAAATATCGGACTTCAAGATAAGCTTTTTACTTTGTACTGATGTGTCCTATGATTTTGATCTCTTGCAGAACTTCAAGCGTGAGGAACAGAACTTTGTGGTGATGAACGAGATTAATAACATGTCCTTCCTCACGGCTGACAGCAAAAGCAAAATGAGCAAGGTGAGGTCACACAAACTGACACTTATAGATTTTGCATTTCAATGTAACTTTACTTTTGTTTTGTAACACACCATCCTCATCTTATTCAGTTATGTTGTTTTGTTTTTTAAACATGTTCCAATTGCTTGTTGGGTTGTTATAAGTCTTGTTAGGATAAAATGTTCTTAAAATGTCCTTTCACAGCGGTATATCGATTCCCAAGGATGTTTGTGTCTATCTGTAAGGGTGGGCTTTTACTGTCTAGTTTTAACTTTGCTATCTTTCTCTGTTCTGTCTCGGTGTGGATTCGGGGCCTGTAGGCCGGAGACGCAGAGGTCAGACCGTGTTTCTGCACGATGAAATTAAAGAGCTGTGCTGATCGCATGGCGCACAATGCCGAGGTTTTTCATCAGGCGCGCACACGCACTGGCAAACTGATACAACACACACTAACACACATACTTACACACCCACAAAACTTAATCATTAAGACACAATCATAACGTTTACTTTCACATTCCCACTGAACATCACTCACGTAGATTTTCTTACTCAAATTCACATTCATTGCCAGTGTGTGTGAAGTGTGTTTGTAGCCTGTTTGATGAAAGTCCTCAGTTCTAGATAGTAGTTTGGGGATGATGGCACTTTCTTCAGCTTGGGATGTTTCCTTCCTGCTGAATTTGAGTTCCATCCCCCTGCCAGTGGTTTTGATTGATGTGCCGTCTGATGGATCGTGTCTGCTGGACGTTATTGCAGAGTTGTCTGGTGTTTTATCCTTTGGTGCTGTTTTCCTGTTTGTTGTTCATGTTTGATCTTTTTCCCGACTAGCTCTGGTGGTGATGCTCCCTCGCATGGGGCGATCTTAAATATACACCATTATCCAAGCACTACCCATCATTCAATCTTTACATTGAAAAGCACACTGTCCACTATTACTGTATCTAGTGAGGGACTATGATTTTTCATATTAGAGAACAGTTCTCATTACATCTCTCATCTAATGTTTCCCTCCCTTTTGTTAATTCACCACATCTATTCAAACCTTTGACTAAATGGTACTTTCTGCTCCTACCGTACAATGTAGTTTAATTTCATCCGTGTGAATTTGTGTCCATTCTGTTACCATGAGCCAACTGACATCCTCACTACCCTCACTAGGTGTCATCTAGTACTATGAAAGCTTTCATGACGCATATACCAAACCTCCGCCTTCTGTGCTGTGAGACATTCATTACTGTTGTGTCACGTGTTATCTTCTCATCCAGGCTCTTCTTGTATCGTCTTGTTTGGTCATCTGTTCTCTCGTCTCACTTTGTCATGTCTTGTACCGTCTCGTCTCATCTTCTCGTTGTTCTTCATGTCCAGCCTTTTTCAGGCTCATTCTTCCTCCCTCTTCTCTGAAGCTTAAAGGCCAGAGGAAGCTCTTGTTATAGAAGACAACTGTCAGTAATGCCATCTTATAGCCACAGATGTAGGGGTTGTATGTTGGAGAGATGGAGCGGACCCCAAAGCCTAGTGCTGTTTTCTTGTGTGCGGTGCTTGGGTGGGCAACATCACACACTAACACTGGGATGGCCGTATGTTTAGTTATGAACGACCTGTTAATGATTTGACTGATAATACTCACACCAAACTGATGTATCTCGAGCTGTTGTGTTTGGCTGCATTTAAAGCATGGTGTGGTTTTCCCTCAACGACAGCTAATTACATAGTTTCTGTTTTTCCATTTAAGCCAATTCTTTGTTTCTTGAAGTTATTAACAGTTTTTAACAATGTTAAAGCTGAAGCTTATGATGAGCAACCGCATCTCAATGCAAATACACTTACAGAAGGGAGATGTTTACAGAGAATTGTTTCTAAATTAATCTAGAAATCATACTATTTTTGCTAGCAAAATCTGGAAATAACTGCTATGTCATATTGGATTGTTGGTCTAAGCTGGTTTGAACTGTTCTACCAAAAAATGTATTTCTCACTTAATATTTTTTCTTGTTATCCATTTATATTACTTTTAAGTATTGCCATTGACCTACACATGAGATGACAATGAAGCGACTTAACATTATTTAAACTGACAAGTAAAATAAATAAAGTTATCTTGTGTATGAAAAAAAATATGTGAAGCATTTTTACCCTGTGGTAAATTGTAACTGTAAAGCATTTTTGTGAATAACAGTGATTTAAAAACAATGATTGTTTATAAGTGTGTTGTATAGTTAAACCAAATGAAAAATTCTGTCATCGTTTACTTACACGTTCCAAATCTGTAACAGTTTAACAACAGACTACCATATTAAAACAAGTTTTTTCTGTTAAACACAAAATAAGCTATTTTGAAGAATGTAGGACATAACACATTTTTAAGGCTTTTGACTACCATTGTCAATGGGGTCCAAGAACTTTTTTCCTTGCATGATCGTTCCCTTTAAGCACTAAAAAGATTTAATATATATTAACATTACTTTTCGTGTACTTTCAAGACATTATAAGACATTTGTACTGGAAAACAAGACAAAATACTAAATGAGAAATGGTCTTCCGGCTAAGCAAGCTTGTACTCTAGTACTTGTACACTAGTCCGGTGCTCATCTTGTAAAGTAGGCCGGATGTGCATAAAATCCATCTATGACCAGCACAAGATTATTTAAGCTTTTTCAGCAGGGATATACTTTATGGATGCCATGACCATCCGAACTTTTGTCTTAAGAAAGAGCATCCCTGTGTCAGTCTAACTTTGCAGGCTTTTTGTAGGGTGGAGGTTCAGATGTTGAGCGAACCAAGAAGAAGCGTCGTGGAGACCGCTACTCTGTTCAGACCTCACTGATTGTAGCCGCCCTGAAGAAATTGCTGCCCATTGGTCTCAACATGTGTTCACCTGCAGACCAAGAGCTTATTAACATGGCCAAGATCCGCTACTCTCTGGTAATCAAGTTAAAGCAACATAGTTTGTGTTTTTATTTATCAGTATTTGTTTTGACCTCTTGGCTTTTGTATGTTACAGAAAGACACAGATGAAGAAGTAAGAGAGTTTTTGCAGAATAACCTGCATCTTCATGGAAAGGTAAGAATACACACAGTCAACTGAAGGTTCATCTTGATGTATGAAAAGATGACCTTGCACATATACACATCTTTCTGTAGGAAGAGGACCCCTCCATGCGCTGGCAGATGGCACTTTATAAGGAGACTTCAGGTAAAGCTGAAGATGCGGATGCCCCGGAGAAGGTTGTGAAGAGAGTTCAGGAAGTTTCTGCCGTTCTTTACCATATTGAGCTGGTAAGTCCAACTTTCAGACACAAACTAACGCATCAACGTTGTTACAAAAACTTCTCTTTCTCTGCTCCAATCAGACTGAGCATCCTTTCAAATCCAAGAAGATGGTTTGGCACAAGCTTCTGTCCAAACAGCGTCGCAGGGCGGTGGTGGCCTGCTTTAGGATGACACCTCTCTATAACATTCCTAGGTATCAAAATACTGTTCAACATTTCTCATGATCTTCAAGAGATCAAGGATAAATGTTCATGGCAAATAACCATTTTCGTAGTGGTTTATGAGTTTCTTGCTTCCCATCCAGGCACAGGGGTTCTAACATGTTCCTTGATGGATACAAACGCAACTGGATTGAAAATGAAGGTTACTCATTTGAAGACAAGATGATAGATGACTTGTCTGTAAGTCTTGGCCGGGTCTTTGTGACGTTCTCTTGTTGGTGAGATTAAATTTGGTTTGTTAATACCCTGTTTTTTGTAGAAAACACTGGAGCCCGAAGAGGAAGAAGAGGAGGAAACAGAGGCAAAACCAGACCCCCTTCATCAGCTCATTCTTCATTTCAGCCGTACTGCTCTCACAGAGAAAACGTGAGCCAAGAGTACATCTATATTTAGTATTTAGTAAGCATGTGTTTTAATCATATATTATATAATATTTGTTTCCTCTTCACAACAGTAAACTTGATGTTGATCATCTCTACATGTCATATGCTGATATTATGGCAAAAGTAAGTATACGTTGACTTATAATGTAAATTATTAAATGTTATTGAGAGCTCTTGTAGGATAGTAACACAAATGAACAAAGGGAGGATTTATCAGACTATTACTTATCCTCATGTTGTTCCAAACCTGCAGATTTTATTTTTCTCATCCCCTGTGATTTTTTTCATTTTTATTTATTAAGACTAATCTTTGACCCTCAAAGTTATATAATTTCCTGCCTCATTTTTACTAATTAAAGCAGATACACGAATATAGTAATGAGATCTCCCTTCAATCAGTCATACTGAAAGTGAAACTCAGAGCTTATACTGATACAGTTATTATTTCAGGCCGAATCTATGCATCATCCTTCCATATCTATGACTTGAAATGCTGATCTATAGGATCCAATCAACTGATGTTATTGATTACAGGTTTATGAGGTCATATACTGGAACAGTTTCACTTCATTTTAATAGAAACTGATGATAATGTCCCGTGGCTTGTCTTAAAGCACTGTAAAAACAAAGTATAAATATAATAAAAACCTCAAATAATAAAAACAGCGCAAACACCCTTCATCACCATTTCTCTCGCATTCCTCAAAATGAACCAGAAGCACAAGTTGTGTTTCCGTAGTAGTTCATGTTTTTAACATATTTCATGTTTCTCCACGCAGAGCTGCCACATTGGTGAGGAGGACGAAGGGGGAGAGGAGGGGGGCGAGGAGCTCTCCTTTGAGGTGCGACAGACAGAATTGGTATGGGGGGGCCTGGGGCTGGGGCCATGGGAGTCAGAGGAGCCAGCAGCTACTGCTCCTGCCACGCACTGAGTGAACACACCCAAAATCACTGCACCCCGCACACTCAACGTCTCTCTTCCATCTCTAACCCTCACCTATTCTCTGTCCTGAAATCTATCCTCTGTTTCTCTCTACACTTGTTGTGAACTGATCTGTGCACTCCTTTGCTGGATCCTGAGTCTTTGTGTCTTGGACTTTCTATCTTTGTCTGCATTGCATGACCTGAGAGTGCAGAGAGATGGCTGCACGTAAAACAACAAAACAAAAATGGAACAATTGCTGACCACATCACTGTTTTGACCAATCCGAGAAAGCTTAAGCTATAGTGTGATGTGACCATACAAAGTGTCTCTACTGCTTTACCAGGAAAGCAAAAATGCTTTTTATCTGGTCTTAATTTTTAACAGGGCTGTCTCAGCCGTCCAAACTGCATTCTTGTTCTTCTGGACTTCTTAGAGTAGAACTTTTAGCACTGTTGATGGATTCTACAGTGTGTGTTTGAGTGTAAATGCTATCCCCAAGGACACACACGTGCACATACTGTCTTCAGAACCCTTAACTGGTCTCCTAATATATTACCAGTCCCACCTCTCTAAAGCCCTGCTGTCTGAGTTGCTTGTAGTTTTGTATTCTTCCTGCAACTTTTGTATCTTACAGCTTCACTGACCTTCTGACCCTTGGGATATGTTTTCGGCCTCCTGGCTTTGATTTAAATTCAGGAAACGCTTCACCTTCGCACCTTTAAGGAATCAGGTTCTATAACGCAGAAGATCTAGGGGAGATTTTATTATCATATCAATCAGGCATCATAGGATCAATATTTGTGATCATTAACTTGGAATATATTTTTTAGTATGGCTACATGCTAAAGGTGAGTTTTGAACAATAAACAATGACTATACTTAAAATGATGAAAATTGTGTCATACTTTACTCACCCTCTTGTCAAAAGAAGTAATTTTGAAGAAGATTGGTTACCAAATAACATTGGCACCCATTTAATTTGTTTGGACATTAATGCAATCAAAGGGTGTCAGTTACCAACATTCTTCAAAATATCCTCTTTTTTCTGCCAAGACCAGAGGGTGAATAAATGGTGACCATTTTTATACCTTGGTCAACTATCACTTAAGTACACGTTTGATTTGTTTTACTTTTAATTTCCACACAGCGTTTCTAATATCGGACACGTTCCGCACAACTCGACGTACTATGAGGCGGATTTTCTGAATTTAGATCCAGTGCTAACCTTGTGTGTCTCTAAAAGTGTGTCTCCATGTTCACATTTTGCATTGAAGTCTTCCTCTCTGTACTCACCAAAGACTACAGTGAAAGCCTGCACAGACACACACACACACACACACATACACACACACACACACACACACACACACACACACACACACACACACACACACACACATTTCAGACACTTCAGATCCCATCAGCAAAGTATTCCGTCACACATTTTGTTAGACATGGCCTGGCTCTCAGGGCAGGGTGGAGCGGGAGGGGCTTTTGCTGGGTTTGGGAGGTTAAGATGCTTGGTGCTTTAAAGGTGGATTCAGCAGCTCGCTTAATGCGTTGGTGCATTGTATGAACCTGTTTCATTTTTTTGTCAACAGGATTTACAAACGCAGCATACATTTCAGAGGGCTTTAACTTAATGGAAAATGTTAAAAGTGAAATGTGCCACCATGGGCATAACAACATTACACAAGAAGAAATTAAATTACAGGCTTTACTTCTTTATACATCTTACATACAAGTCTCTGTGAATTACGACAGTAGAGTATTTTAACACCAAGAACAATTACACACCTTAATGTTCAATGTATTAGCTTATTTTCTCCATTAAAAATAGATTTTTGATATAAGACCCTGCAGTTGTGAGCTGGTGCAGACGCCACACTGCGAGGGCTTGTTAGGAAGGGTGGCACCCAGCTCCGTAATGTGGTTTAATCAGAGTAAAGAGCCAGTGTGTTCATGCTCGATAATGGGAGAGCAGGTCTGTTTGCTGTAGTCTAATGTTTGTGGCGATCAACCGATATGAACGGCTCAAATAACGATTACATGACTAATAGCACTTGTGAGAGAAGTGAAGTGTATGTGCTGTCTGTGTATACGGAAGAGTGCAGATATGTAAGGAAAATCTAGCTATACCAGTAGGTGGATGTAAAAACTTAGAACATAAAGGACAAGTTCAACCAAAAATAAGAATTCTATTATTATTTACTTATTAGTTTGCATACGTTTATTTTCTTTTTCCTGTGATGAACACAGCGAAAGATATTTGGAAACATGTTTGGAACAGTTCTCAGAAACCATATTGGAAAAAATAATGTTCTCAAGATATTTTGTATTATGTAGGAAGCCAAAAACTTAGGATTCAGTTTCCACTACAATTTAAATTTTTCCTTCCGAGGTAGTCAATAAATGTTTAGAAATAAGCATTCATCCAAACATTTTCTCTGTGTTCATCAGAATACAGAAATGTATACAGGCAGGAAACAGCTAAAGACGAAACAAACTCTACATTTACTCTTTAAAGCAAGTCAGTCCACTTTTCAACCATAAATAAACCAACTAATAGAGTAATGAATGTTTTAAAGGCCATCTAATCAGATGCCATTGCTTCCCAAACTATTGGCTGGAGAGGGCATTATGGGTTGCGTGGCTTCTGCCATTTTTTTAATTATTCATAAATTTTAATGCAAAAACAATGTTTTACACAGTCAGGTCATTTGTAATTATGAAATATTATATTTAATCATACAAAATATTTTTCTTACGGTGACTAGAGTACAGTATGTGATATCCTCATTTTGTGGTGGTCCACATAAAAACACTTTATTTAAGGAATAGCTAAATTAAACGGTAATAAACTTTCCTATATGTTGAATATTTGAAGTACATTATGTTAATTATTTTATTTTATTATAGTACTATATTACATTATACTTACAACAATTTACTTATAAACTGTATTTCACTTTAATACTTACAATCACAGAAGACCAAGAAGCATATGTGGACCATACCATTTAATCCTCTGTTTATTGTATGAATTTGCAATCTATAAATAAATATTTATTAGATGTTATTTTTATAGTCACTATGCTTACATAATTTCTGATGAAATGCACTTTTTTATCAAAAGATAAATATAAGAAATAGAGTTATTTGCAGGGGTTCAGTTCACCTAACTGGAATCAGCCATTCCAGACAAAAATCTTTCTTATAACTAACAGCAGGAGATATTTTAAGGAAGCAGAGGAACGTATAGAATGAAATTTTCAGGATGCATGGTTCTGCCTGTTGTGTGTGGTCGTGTGTTAGTTGGTGGGGGGGTGGGTATGTGGACTAGGCCTCATGTAAACTGGACTATTTTTCTTCTGTCTTATAGGAGAAAGAGATGGAAAAGCAAAGGCTTCTATACCAGCAGTCCCGTCTGCATGAACGTGGAGCAGCCGAGATGGTGCTGCAGATGATCAGTGCATGCAAAGGTTAGGAAACGTACACATACACACTTCCAATCCCACGCACATAACAGGATACGCACGCAAAGTAAATCCAGATTTTCTTCTAAAATCCTTTTAGCACTTTGCTGTTGAGTGATAAAGTGATTTTCCCACAGGTGAGACAGGAGTCATGGTGTCATCTACTCTCAAACTTGGCATCTCCATCCTCAACGGAGGCAATAGTGATGTTCAGCAGGTGCGTTTATGATATTCCTTAAGTATCAATCATACAACTGTGTTTTATGTAGAATTCACATATATCATTGCATGACCACACTCGACATCTCTACAATAGAGAATGTTGGACTACCTGAAGGATAAGAAGGATGTTGGCTTCTTCCTGAGCTTACAGTCCCTCATGCAGACCTGCAGGTGAAATAACTCTCACTTTATATAATTTGGTTTTGCAAAGCGTTACTAAAGTGTTGCACATGTTTTTTTAACCTGTTAGTAACTAGATATTTGTGTCTTCAGTGTTCTTGATCTGAATGCTTTTGAGAGGCAGAATAAAGCAGAGGGGCTCGGGATGGTGTCAGAGGAAGGCAGTAGTGAGTTTCACGTACACCTATCTACTCTTCACATATTCCACAGTGTCTTTTTTTAACTAATAGGCTTTTTCACACCAATTCTAACTCGTTATCAGTAAAGCAGTGACAAGAAAGAGCAATACAACTTCAGAATGTGTCTTAAAGCGCATAATGTGGCAGGGTTTTGTTCGTTTCGTTTATTCTGAAGATGCATATTTTTATAAGATTTCTTCTGGGGGAATCCAGAAAGCTCAATATAAATGTTTCATGTATATGACAAAAAATCTATCTGAGAATTCATCCATAATATGGGCTGGTGTGAACAGGCCATTTCTCAAACGACATATGTAATAGTATTGTATTAATACCAATGCTACATAACCATAGTTTGCCTGGATTTTTTGGAAAGGTAGAAAACGTAAAATACATTTATGGTCAAATGTATTTACAGTTATAGAAAAATAACAACATTGTCTTAAAAGAAGTCTACTTTTACAGTTTTGCGCAGTAAATGTAACTTGTTTTAAGGATTATGTGTTGTCATATGTAATGCCTCCACTGTATGTTTAGGATTAATATTTATTTTATTTTTTATATTAGCACCAGAGGTCAATAGTCCTATTGTACAATATCCAATTCATTGCCCCTCTCTCTCTTTACTTCCCCCATAAATGTCTCTCTCTCTCTCTCTCTCTCTCTCTCTCTCTCTCTCTCTCTCTCTCTCTCTCTCTCTCTTTCTCTCTCTCTATCTCTCCCTCTCTCTCTCTCTCTCTCTCTCTCTCTCTCTCTCTCTCTCTCTCTCTCTCTCTCTCTCTCTCTCTCTCTCTCTCTCTCTCTCTCTCTCTCTCTCTCTCTCTCTCTATCTCTCCCTCTCTTTCTCTCCCTCTCTCTCTTTCACTCTTTCCCTCTCTTCTCCTCCCTCTTATTTTGCAGACATCAAGCTAGAGCGTGGTAAATAATTTCTTTATGATAACTGTTATTTCCTCTTTCCTTCTGTCCTTCTGTCTTTCTCTTCTCTTTGGGTCTTATATTATGAAGATATTCTTTTTCTTGACGTGTAGCTTACCTGCATTTCATTTCGCACTCAAGGGATCTGGAAAGAAAACTCTTTAGTCATTGCCAAATTTGGGGTTGTTTTGACATCTACTGATGTTTCCTGTTACATCATACACTTAATGGGTGTTCAATTGAAATTCTTATTGCTTTAAGAGTAATGTTAGATTGGCATTGGCTTTGATGTTTCTTTGGTTCTTTTCCCTTGAGTGCTGTGTCACAGATCTACTGTAACTCCAGCGTTCTTTTACTGAAATGATTTGCAGATTTAGGATATTCAGAGCTAAAATATATCATAGACTGCATATAGCAGTTGTATAGAATTATTTAAATACACTCACAAAATAATGTCGTGCAGTAGGTTATTTTTATTTGTAAAATTCAAGTCAAAGAATAAAGCACCATACTTTGAGAAAATAAAAGAAATATAATTTTTTCTGGTTTAAAAAACAACAATTTCATATTTTACTCATTTCAATACATTGTATTATTAAATTAAGAGTTTCTTGTAAACCCCTGTTAGACTTTATTGTAAAGTAAAGGTCCTTACCCTTTAAATAAATACAACTAATAATCTTTATATAAATGCACTAATTTAACTTTCACGCTCTATATTCAAATGTTGTTTATCCTCATAACCCTTTTGTTCTCAAATTGTAGATATCTTTTAAAGACCAGATGGCAAAGATGAAACGCATGAATTACATGATAAAACTGATAATAAATTTTAATACAATAGTATTTTATAATAGAATGATAAAAATGTAACACATATGTCTTGGTTAATGTAATTTTTTACTTTTTACACTGTTTGTGTTTATATATCTCTTATAATAATATTTATTACACCTTATTTTCCAGATGCTCAGTATTAGACCCTTGTGTACTAAACCTATTTGTTGTATGTATAATATGTACTGTCCATTTCTTACATTCTTCTCCCTGCTATCTTCAGGAAAGAAATATAAAAATGACATAGCACTTTACCCCCAATCCACCAAGGCTCCAACCTCTTCTGTGATATTGATGAGTGCAGTAGATCTGTTCTGCATGATTGTGGTCCGTGTGATGTTTTTTTGTTGTGCATTTGTTTCATTACGTCATTTCAGTGCGCAGTCTCCATGCTGGTGGATTTATCTGTTGTTCCTCTGTGTGTATACCTGTATATGTATCTGTGTCCCTTCAATGTTTGTATCATCCATTTGTGTGTGTCTGACAGTTGTGTAATCCTTGGAGAGCTCAAATCTGAGGATGTCAGGTTTTTGTCTTTCCTTCCATGTTTGCTGCTCTGCTATGCAGTAAACGGCTAAAACGTTATGCCAAAGGTCTTTGTCTTCCTACTAACATCCTAATGAAGGCTGAAAGTGCTATGAAATGACACTGATACTGACAGAATCAAATTGTTCTATATTGTTTCCTTAAAGGCACAATATGTGTGATTTTGACCGCAAAACAAAAACCCGTAGCACATTGTTATAAGTTTTCTTCACTTGTGTACTCCGATGGGTTGATTCTAATAGAAATCTGATATGATTTAGAATCATATTTACTTATATTTTACATGTACACCATACTGTGGTGTCATACGCGGATCGATCTCTGCGTGGAGTCATAAAGATCTAATGCAAAATAGAAATCTACAATAATCAGTAAACCTTGTATTGATTTTTATTACCATTGGAGTTGAAGATCCAAGTCAACTCAAGTTATTGTTTTGCAACGTCTAGATGTAAAAATGACATATTGTACCTTTAATACTTATTTATATTAAAATATGTGTATTTATATAAAAGAGAACAGATTACCGCTTTGTTTCTTACATTAAAACAGTTTAACCTCTACTGCTATTTTAATCCATGAATGAAAGGTGTATGTCAGTTTACTTTGTAATAAGAAATCTAATCCAAGACAAAGTCAACAGTGTGTGTGTGTGTGTGTGTGTGTGTGTGTGTGTGTGTGTGTGTGTGTGTGTGTGTGTGTGTGTGTGTGTGTGTGTGTGTGTGTGTGTGTGTGTGTGTGTGTGTGTGTGTGTGTGTGTGTGTGTGTGTGTGTGTGTGTGTGTGTGCACCTTTGTCTCCTTTTAGAAGAGAAAGTGATGTCAGATGATGAATTCACTTGCGACCTCTTCCGTTTCCTGCAACTGCTCTGTGAGGGCCACAACAACGGTGAGTTTCCTGACATCCCAGCTGCATCACTAAAGCTGTGAAGTATATTGTGTATACCATTTCCCTTGTATTTGGACAAGTAGTTACAAAAATCCTAAAAAGAAGCTGTCTCAGTGCCAATAAAAGTGCACACAAAGCAAAACTACAGAGCCCAAACTGAAAAAATACTGTGTTTTTACATTAAAAAATTTACGAAAATAAACCGTAGAGGCCTTGAAATTAAGTAAATACAATGTCTAAATTTTGTGTATGTGCAACATTAAATAAATCTCATTAACTTTCTATTAGAATTCACCAAAAAAAATCACACAAAAAAATTGGAAATATTTTATATTACAAACATATTTTTTAAATAAATGCATTTTTACTTTTTAAAAAAAACATTGTATATTTTAGAGAAATTAACTGTTTGATTTTAATTTCATTTATTTCATATTTTCCACTGAAAAAATTTATGTAATGTTTTTGAAAGGTTTTATTTAGTTTAGTTGTGATATTTACCAATCCACATTTAACATGTAGCTTTTCAGATAAGACTACTGTTTTTAAAACCCTCCAGATTTCCAGAACTATCTGCGCACCCAGACAGGCAGCACCACCACAATCAACATCATCATCTGCACTGTGGACTACCTGCTCAGACTGCAGGTATGACCTGACCAAAACAAATACATAGCACTTGTTTTAAATTTAAAATTTTCAAGGCAATCTTTTTGTGCTTTATTACAGGAATCTATCAGTGATTTCTACTGGTATTACTCAGGGAAGGACATCATCGATGAACCAGGCAAGAGGAACTTCTCCAAAGCAATGACAGTTGCTAAGCAAGTCTTCAACAGCCTGACTGAGTACATACAGGTAATATATCACATCTTTTCTCTGACATAGATTTTATAAACTCATCATTTTTCTCTTAATGACACTTCGATCGTGTTTCTCCAAAACAGGGTCCCTGTACTGGGAATCAGCAGTCTCTGGCCCACAGCAGGTTGTGGGACGCCGTGGTGGGTTTCCTGCACGTGTTTGCACACATGATGATGAAGCTTGCACAGGTACAGTAAGATCACAAAAAAACCCTAACAGTACTGATAAAGGTTTTCCTATATTGACCGGAATTTTTGCACCTGTTGCTCATTCATTTGCTTTTATCATGACTGCAGATTACTGTGTAACTGCTGATTCCCTGTACGTTTTATACTAACAATAATTTAAACAGTCATTTAGTGTCACCTTAAATAAAAGCCACACAAAACAACTATGCACAAAGCAATCCTTATAATGAAGTATTAGTTTTGAAGTGTTTGCGAGGAGACTACACAGTTATGTAGTACAGACGTACAGAACAATGCGTATATTTCGTTGGAAATATCACTTTTATTATTTTTTATCAAAAAGGTTGTCGTGTGAAGTGAACCAATAATCCGTAGATTATAATAGCTTGTAAATGCATCTAACTTTGTATTACAGAAGTAGCCAAAGTGATGTCTGAGTTTGATCTAACCATCAAAGTGTGGGGTTTGTGTTTCAAAAGAACAAAAGTTTTCAAGTATTGGTTTAACAAAACGATCTGGAAAAATGTATTAGAATATAAGAAAAAATGTGGTCAATTATTAAAAATGTAATTGAATATATTGAAAAATGTAATTGTAATATGATATTTAAAATCATTCCCCTGGGCCTTGACTTAACAAGCTTTGTTCATATAATGTGTTTTTAATTTTTGTAATAATTTTAACCCTGTTATTTTTTACAAAAGCTAGGTACACTACAACTACAACAACATACATTTTTAATAAATCTTTCATAATATATTTTAATTAAATTGACTTCAATTTACCAAAAAGACATCCTTTTTGGCCATGTGTGAACACAGAGTAGACTCACATTTACATGATGACTAATGTATGGTGGCATTTTTTCTGTCAGCACTAATGCTTATTAGTTTTTCCTTGCATGTCTTTATTTATTATGACCTGCACAAATACCTTAACATTGTCGTATGAAAAGCATTTCTGAGTTGTTGTTGTTGTTGTTGTTTTCTTAGTAGTGTGACGTATGGACACTTTGTGTGTTTATGCAACCTTAAAAGTGATGGTTCGTTTAATTAAAAAAAAGTGGTTCTATCCCCCTCTTGTCATTAGAAACGCGTTTGACTTTTTCCAGCAGAACACAGAAGCTATTTCAAAGAATACTGGGAACTGGAACCTATTTACCATACAGCAGAAGTAAATTTGGGGCCATGTTATATGCTCACCAGCTTTCTTCAAAATCTATATATTTAGTTTTCTTTGGAATAAAGTCAAACTGTTTTAAATGCAACGGGGTTCGTAAATGAGAATTTTTATTTTAGCTGAACTATCATTTTTACTGTGCCTTGTGACTTTAACATTTTTGCTGTGATTGATTCTGTATGAATGCTGTTACATATCTGGCTCGTGTAACCGGTGCATTTTTGTATTTCTCATTATCAGATCTCTCCCACGCTCACACTTCAGAGTCAGTGTGACTAATACTACATAGTAAATACTGATTGGTTTCCAGATGATACAGATTACTGCCAATGAATCTGTCAAAGTTCAACCCGGCCAATAATATTTTTGAATATAAAGAGCAATATCTTTCATATATATATATATTTTATATATATATATATATATATATATATATATATATATATATATATATATATATATATATATATATATATATATATATATATTGTATGAAGCAGCTTTGCTCCTGGCTGTTTCATGCCAAACTTTTATGTATCCACAAATTTGTAGAAGAGGGGAGATGAGCTCAATACAAAAATGTATTAAAAATGTTGATGGGTAACATTTTTATTCTGATGTGTGACCCCGCCAGATGCACCCTGACCCTGGACTTCGAAATGACGTAAGAATTCTTGTTTTTGCTTCTATCTTACACACTTCTGCGGCGGGCTGCTTCCCACAAAGCCGTTCTCCTCTGCTGCCTGTTTCTGCCATACTGCATTTGTGTCAGCACGTGGCCTGCAACGTTCTTCTTGATTTTTTTTGCGAGGGATGAGCTTCACACATATTTTTTTGGAGTGTGTTTAGAATTTAACTAGGCAATAACATTTAAATAATCTTTTTTCATTCATTTTAAATAGAGAGAATTTATTTTCATTTCAGCCATCTGTAGATCCACACTGAAGCTGAGGAACATGATCTCGCTATGCTTAAGCTCATAATTCATAGTTGTTTAAGGAGATATTGGTACTTTTCAGGATTGATATATTTACATCCCCTTGATTCATATTTGTACATTAGCTTCACCATAGTGTATATAGGTATGTGATGCTCTGTTTGTGTTTGTTCATAAATGCAAACGCAGGATCATTTTTGGAATAGATCACATGCTGAGGTAAGCTAAGAACAGGACAGTTTAAGTAATGAGGATTTCTGCGAAAGCCTGTACTAAATATGCTAGCTATGCCATTGAAATGTCGGGTCTACAAAAAAGTATTTCATTGGGAACAACCACAAAAATGTTTGTGTACATTTTTTTAAATAAATGTTATCGTTTGAAATCATTAAATAGATTTTTTTTTCAGTGACAAATATTATAAATACAGTAATTGATAAAAAATCCAGCAGTTATTTTTTAAGTTTATATAATAAAAAAGTATGCATTATTATACACATATATATCTAAATATATTTTTGTAATACACAGTTCATCCGTATTTTGGTGAATTCTAATAGAATTCTGATATGATTAAGAATCATATTTACTTATATTTAACATGTACACAAGAATTGAACAGTATATTTATCAATTTCAAAGCTTTGAAGTTTAGTAATTTTTTGTGTAAATTATTTTTCACCGTCAAATCTTTTTAAGAGTAGGACTAGTGTATTTGTATGCAACTGCATTAATGGTTCTATGGTGATAGTAGATCATATAATTGAACATATAGTTCACTCCTCACTCACCCACATGTCATTTCAAATGTGTGACTTTTTTCTGCAAAACACTGAAGAGGATATTTTGAAGAAAGTTGGTGACACCAGCCTCATTAACATATGTTCTTTGTGCCACGCAGAAAGAAAATGATTCATAAAGAGGTTTCTAATAAAATGATGATAGAATTTTCCTATTTTGGATGAACTATACTTTTAAAATCAGTTCACAAGTACCAAGTAATTAAAATAAAACAATTAAACCATTACGTGCTACCTTGTTCTTCTAACCACAGGACTCCAGTCAGATTGGTTTGTTGAAGGAACTGCTTGATCTGCAGAAAGACATGGTGGTCATGCTTCTCTCTCTACTGGAGGGTTAGCGAACTCTATCTATCTAATTTCATATTAACTGTGATTTATTACCTCGCTAAGCCATTTGGTTTCATTTCACAGGCAACATAGTGAACGGCACCATCGCTCGCCAGATGGTAGACATGCTGGTTGAGTCATCCAGTAACGTGGAGATGATTCTCAAGTTCTTCGACATGTTCCTCAAACTAAAAGATATTGTGGCATCAGATGCCTTCCGTGACTATGTGACGGACCCACGTGGCCTTATCTCAAAGAAGGACTTCTCCAAAGCTATGGACAGTCAGAAGCAGTACACGCCATCCGAAATCCAGTTCCTTCTGTCTTGCTCAGAGGCTGACGAGAATGAAATGATCAATTTTGAAGAGTTCGCCGATCGCTTCCAGGAGCCAGCCAAAGACATCGGCTTCAACATCGCCGTGCTGCTCACCAACCTCTCCGAGCATGTCCCTCACGACACTCGCCTGCAGAATTTTCTGGAGCAGGCCGAGAGCGTCCTGAACTACTTCCGCCCCTTCCTGGGCCGCATTGAGATCATGGGTGCCAGCAAAAGGATTGAACGCATCTACTTTGAAATCAGCGAGGCCAATCGCAACCAGTGGGAGATGCCACAGGTCCGAGAGTCGAAGCGGCAGTTCATCTTCGATGTGGTCAATGAGGGTGGGGAATCGGAGAAGATGGAGCTCTTTGTGAACTTCTGCGAGGACACCATCTTTGAGATGAACATTGCCTCGCAGATCTCTGAGGTGGAGGAGGAAGTCATTGAAGATGAGGATGAGGAAGATGAGGAGGAGAGCAGTGGTGGAGGAAATGCAGAAGGAGAGGGTGAGGAAGGGAATGGAGAACCACCGCCTGAATCAAGCTCCGCGTTTGCTGACTTTATCAAGAGCATAGTGAACTTTCTCAGCCTGTTCACTTTCCGTAATCTCAGGCGCCGGTACCGTAAAATCAGGAAGATGACCATTAAGGACATGATTGTTGGATTGGTGATGTTCCTCTACACCATCCTCTTTGGCATTCTGCATTTTATCTACAGCATGTGCAAAGGATTCTTTATGCTCGTTTGGAACACCCTCTTCGGGGGCGGTCTAGTTGAGGGAGCGAAGAAGATGACGTTGACAGAGATTTTAACAAACATGCCCGATCCAACTCAGGATGAGGTCCACGGAGACCTTCCACCTGAGCCTGGAGCCAGAAAAGTTCAAGAGTCAGGTGGAACCGGAGAGGGTGAGGAAGGAGCTGGAGGTGGAGAGGTGGAGGAGGAAGATGGAGAAGAAGATGATGGGGGAAGTGCTGGGTTTGGTCCACACGGTGGACTTGGAGACATGGGAGAAACTGAGCCAGAAGAACCTCCGACTCCAGAAGGAAGCCCGCTGCTGAAGAGGAAACTGGTAAGAAAATGACAGAAAGTTTCTGTGAATTACCGTACAATAAATACCTAGTTTTATGACATGTAAAAAACACTGAATCCTGCTACATAGAAGTGGAATTTGGAAAATAATATTTAGGAATTCAGTTCAATTTATAAAGCTTTGTTTATGTGTATAAAAAGACAGACTATGTCAGCATTTCTCTCTAGACACAATCAAAATTGTCACCTTATAATCTTTTGATTTCATCAGGTGGTAGAAGAAGGAGAGCCAGAGGTGGTAGAGGAGGAGAAAGTAGAAGAAGAGGAACCAGCTCCAGAACCAGAAAAAGCAGAGTGAGTAATGGAAACAGATCATAAAATCAATACGGGCAAAAATATCTCAAGACTTATTGAAAAAATGTTTTTACATTTTTAACACAAATTAAACAACCCCATGTTTTGCCGTGTTCTTTCGTTTTTTTTTATTGTTGTTACGTTGTATCTGCCTATAAAAGTGCTGAAAATGGAGAGAAAGCTGAGAAGGAGGCTGAAGCCGAACCAGAGCATAAAACAGAAGAGCTAGAGGAAGTCAAGGCAAAGGCTAAAACAAAGAAAGGCAAGAAAGAAGAAGGAGAGGTCTTTGAGATCTGGAATGAACTTGAAGTCCAAAGAAACAAGTTCATGGTAAATATATAATGATATTATCATGATTGTGCAGTGTAAAGTCCAAAACTATAATCTAATAACAATTTTAACTCCCTTTTATTTCTAAGTTTTGACATATTTGTGGATCATCTTAAATTCTAACAGCACCTTAAATCTTTCGCTTTATATTCTTGTAGAACTATCTAGCTCGTAATTTCTACAACCTGCGTTTCCTGGCTCTCTTCATTGCCTTCGCCCTCAACTTCATTTTGCTCTTCTACAAGGTCAGCACAGAATGTTCTGCTTTAATAATTTGTAATCATTTTAAAATGATGGAAGTCACTGATTGGTGTATTCTTCAGGTCTCTGACAGCCCCCGTGGTGAAGAGGAGCTGGAGGGTTCGGCTATGTTCGAAGGATCTGGTGTGTTTGAAGGCTCCGGTGTGTTTGAAGGCTCTGCTGTGTTTGAAGGCTCCGCTGGAGAGGCTGAAGGTTCGGGACTGGAGGAGAATGGAGAGGATGATGATGATGAAGGATACGTCTATTTCTTCCTAGAGGAGAGCACTGGATATATGGAACCGGCCATGGCCTTCTTTTCTATATTCCACACCGTCATTGCCTTCGTCTGTATCATAGGCTACAACTGTCTAAAGGTCAGAAGCTCACCGTGGTGAAAATAACTGTTCTTTGAAGAAATGCAGAAGCTTAACCCAAAATATTTTACGAGTCCAGGTTCCATTGGTCATCTTCAAAAGAGAAAAGGAACTTGCACGTAAACTGGAGTTCGATGGTCTGTATGTGACTGAGCAGCCAGAGGATGATGATATCAAGGGCCAGTGGGACAGACTCGTCCTCAATACACCGTAAGAGACATACAACATCAAACTGTGTCATGTTAAATTGTTATACTCAAATGACATTCTTTTATCTTCTTCAAAGGTCTTTCCCAAACAACTACTGGGACAAATTTGTAAAGAGAAAGGTCAGGACCTATTCATTTCAATTTTAAGAATCAATATCCTCACCCATCCATACTGTGTGAGATAAGATCGATACTACCATGCATTTAGAATTAGTTGTCTTTGTGTTTTGTAGGTCCTAGAGAAGTATGGTGACATCTACGGTAGAGAAAGAATCGCCGAGCTACTGGGAATGGATCTTGCATCTCTTGATGTCAGCGCTATGACCCACGGGAAGAAGCATCAGCCTGATACATCAATGTTTACTTGGTACTGATTAATATTAGATACACAAAAAGGTTATTTAAAGTGATGGTTCAGCCAAAAAGTACAATTCCGTCATCATTTATTCACCTTCTTGACATTTCAATCCTGTAAGACTTTCTTCCTTCTGCAGAACACAAAAGAAGATATTTAGAAGAAAGTTGGTAACCGAATAGCGACAGCACCCATTCACTTCTATTGTACGGACACAATACCAGCGCAATTCAATCGGTGTCAGCTACCAACATTTTTAAAAATATGTTCTTTTGTGTTTTGCGGAAGAAAGTCATACAGTTTTATAAAGAGTAAATGGTGACATCATTTTCCTTTCGTATCAATTTATGTGTGGTATTAATATGCGTCTTTTAAACTGAAACTATTAATTATTTGTAATTTATTTCTTTCTTCTACCGTACATTAACACCTTTTTATGAATCCACAGGTTGACGTCTATCGACATCAAATACCAGATCTGGAAATTTGGAGTTGTGTTCACTGATAATGTAAGTTGAGACTATCTTTCCTAAATAAGTCGAAATTAGTTCAATTCTGACCCTGCCACTGACGCCCTACTAACATCATTTTTTGATATTAATTGTTTTATATATAAAATCATTCTACAAACGGTAAAGAACATTATGTGAGAATATGACATTGATTTCTTTAATATTGACTGAAGTAGACCATGTCAAATATTGAAGTCATAGTCAAATCAACACGTAAAATCCATCTTTAATGCTCGTTTCCTTAAACTTTGATTTTTAATTTTAGAATTTGATTGGATTTCACATGCAGAGTAACAATTGATCTGTATGATTGTTTCGCTCTTTTCCAGACATTCCTGTACCTGGTCTGGTATACAGTTATGTCCTTGCTCGGTCACTACAACAATTTCTTCTTCGCCTGCCATCTGCTGGATATCGCCATGGGTGTTAAAACCCTGCGCACCATTCTGTCCTCCGTAACCCACAATGGCAAACAGGTCCAGCTTTTTTTTTTCAGCCGTTGTGCATTATGTTAAGAATGGAGTTATTCATGCATATGTTGACTTCGGGTTTAGCTCTTGATGACTGTGGGTCTGCTGGCTGTGGTGGTCTACCTCTACACCGTGGTGGCCTTTAACTTCTTCCGCAAGTTCTACAACATGAGCGAGGATGAAGATGAACCGGATATGAAGTGTGATGATATGATGACTGTAGGTGCAACAGATGTGTTTGCTATAACTTCTCATTTCCCACCTGTGCATCTAACAGCCCATCTTCCCTCTCTCAGTGTTATCTGTTCCACATGTACGTGGGCGTGCGAGCTGGCGGTGGTATAGGAGATGAGATCGAGGATCCGGCAGGAGACGAATATGAGCTGTATCGTGTGGTCTTTGACATCACCTTCTTCTTTTTCGTGATTGTCATTCTGCTGGCCATCATTCAGGGTGTGCAACATCTCAATACAAATACAAGTTTGGTATTTGAAAGAATGTTTGATTTGACCTAATATGATGATTCGTGCAGGTCTGATTATTGATGCTTTTGGTGAGCTGAGAGATCAGCAGGAGCAGGTCAGAGAAGACATGGAGGTATGAGCATTCTTTCTGCCATAGAAACCAAAAAGCACACCAATTTATATGGGCCAAGTTTCTTAAAGTATATAAGTTCAAACCATTTCCTGTGTATTATAGACCAAGTGCTTCATCTGTGGAATTGGAAGTGATTATTTTGACTCGACACCGCATGGCTTTGAGACTCATACGATGGAAGAACATAATTTAGCCAATTACATGTAAGTGCAATTTAAACATTTTTATGAATACAGCAAAATGGAGATCAATACAATGTTAATCTATAAACCTTTTGTTTTCTAATCTGCAGGTTCTTCTTGATGTATTTAATCAATAAAGATGAAACGGAACACACAGGACAGGTCTTTATTGTTTTTTTTTAAATTATTATTATTATTTATTTATATTGTTATTTCTTATACTGTTTTTCTCAGTGTGACGAACGAAAGCGGATAAATATCACAATTTTAACGGAATTTATATATAATTCGTGAAAAAAGAACAGTCCAATTAATATTTATGTAATATTAATAATTATAATTATATTTTATTATATAAATGTAAGTTAATTATTATTATTATTGATGATGTTACTGTTCACATTAGTAAAAACAAAGACAACAATAATACAAAATGATAATAATGATGATAACAACAATAATAAGAATAAGAACTATTATTAGTATTTTAATTTTTTTATTATTTTTATTATTATTATTGTTGTTGATATTATTAATTTATAATTATTCATTTATTAAATTAACATTTTCCTAAAAAAGCAGATTCACTTAAATGGATTTATTTTCTTTGTAGGAGTCGTATGTGTGGAAGATGTATCAGGAGAGATGTTGGGATTTCTTCCCAGCTGGTGACTGTTTCAGAAAGCAGTATGAGGATCAGCTTGGCTAATTCTACGCCCGAGTTTTTGTGTATAAGTTTAGGTTCAGGAAGTGTGCAAAATAGCCAGACGAAGGGAACACGACTGACCGAATGTAGCCTTGATTATATCGTACACATCACACTGACCGCATCACACAAACCCTCTCAACTAAGTCAAAAGCATTTAATGTTCCCTCTTGTGTTTGATTTGTAGAGATAAACAAGCAAATGTGTCAAATCTTTAATATATATATATATATATATATATATACACATATATACTATATTCCATATCCATTTTATGGCCTCCTCTAGGACTTTATAATTCAAATGAACCCAAAATGAACCAACAACTCCCTTGAACGAAGCCTTTCTCCTCCTCCTTAAGGTCCATGTTAACATGAATCAAAAAAATCTCAGTGCCTATTGTTGAAGCATCCAGTAATATGAGATATTAAGATGATTTTATTTGTAGTTTGAAGCGATCTTTTATGTGTATTTGATTGTGTAGCGTGTATATTATAGCTAGGTGTTGCGTCTCTGTTTATTTATTTGTCTACACCACAGAATTATAGCCATATGAGTGGCAGTGACATACGAGAAATATTACGCCAGGCTTTTAAGCTGGAACCTTGTGCCAATGTAACAATATTTTGTGATAACGTGATATATTATTCTATAAGGATAATACAAGACAATATAGGCCTTAGACTTCTCTCCCCTCCTGTTTTAAAATGACTAACTTGTTATATGTAGTGTGTATGTCTGTGGTCTTGTAAGTCTGACTTTTTACGAATGTGACACCACCTGTTTTGCACTCTAGAGTCTTATTATGAAACACTGTATTTATGCCAAGCGTAACCACTTTCATGGTGTCCTGTTATTTAGCGCTGTATCAAAATATGAAGGTTGGGAAGTACTTGGATCAGTCGTTTTCTCTCTAGACGTATGTCTCTTTTCTCCCATTATGGGATGGAAACACTATGGCTATATGCACATGTGTTTCATTATTATGAACCTGTCATTGAAGACCTTGACAACTAAACTATGCTGAATTGTGCAAGAATGGATATTTACTGTATACATAGATGATATATTTTTGTTGGAGATGACAATGATTTAGAAACTCTGAACTATAACAAGCGAGTATTTATTACGTACCTGTTTTGAATAGAAACAAAACATAGGCGACAACGGTGAAAGGGACTGCAAGCTACATCATAACTTATAAATGTAAGAAAGACGACGTGTTTTGCCCTTAGACTTTATTTATTCTCTTGGGCAAAATGTCATACTTTATTTTTCTGTCAAATGTAGAGGAGGTGTATAGACGTAGGTTTCTGGTATTTGTGCATCAAAAGTCTCCAGGCGACAGAAACATGGGCAAACAAACTCACATGTGCGTGTATCACCCTGTGCGTTCTGCGGACATGTCGTGACAGCACATTATGAGCTGTGTGTTGACGTCTTTTGGTGTGTTTTGCTCTGAGAGCTCACAGAGAGGAGAGATCTACTCCTTTCTTTAGATCTGACTGTGTATTGGCCTGAACGCTGTGTTTCAAAGCACATTAAACAGATATAATATTTTAAGAGCACTACTGTCTGTGCTCTTTATTTTGGATTCTAATAAAATTATTGTGTGTTTAAGCTTTTTTCGTTCCCTTTAAATGCTCTGGTATTCAGTTCTGTACGTAGTTGTTTATGTTGATTTGTTTGATTAAGATAGATATTCATATGTAGATATCAGTTATACTGATATAGACATTAAAATTTTGGTTTTACATTTATTATGATTTATTAATATGTTTCATTTGTATGTTATACATTTGTAGACATCTTTATGTACTCATCATTGTATTATTTATATTTTAAGTTTTCATATAACACACATATTACATACATTTATTTATAGATTATCTTAATTTATTATTCAGGTTTTATTTTTTCATGTAAAATCCTTTTTGTGCTTTAACTCATTTGAGTAAATGAGTCGGCAGTGGTTCTCAAACAGATCATCAGCAGAAAAACAACAGAAGGAAAATGTTAAACAACCAAAAGACATAGAATAAAAGATGGAGTGGGAAGAGAAAAGCCACTGGCGTCACACAGACCCAGGCAGGTTATTCAAAAGCGAACCCGGCTAAATGCAGGAAAAAGCACTTTTCAAGTAATTATAGGTATTTTTACTGCAATTGTTTAATGAATAAAAGCATAATTTTTCATCATTATTTGGTAGTCTGAGATGAGTAGGGATTCGGGCGGCTTTATATGGAGGGGGCACAAAATTCTTTTGAATGTTTAAATGGGGGCGCAACCAATACTTTTTCAATTTGAAAACCAATTCTCATCAAGTTAACATTTTTAATTTGAATATAGTTACAATTGTAGTAAACTATAGTAACCTTATGAGGTGCCTTTAATTCTGTAGTTCACAAAAAACTTGTACAACAACAGTGTTGTATCATGGACATTAAAGGTTAACACACATAAAGCTGCCTTTCACCCACAGCTCATGTGTCTCAAGCACTGGGTGGAAGGACTATCACATTTTGGCAGTTATTTATCAAATACAAATACTGTTATTACAAAGCCGGAATTGTTCATAAAACTTGCCAGACTACACCCATGAGTTTTGTTCTCATTCAATGATGAAATTGATGCTGACCTGAATTACAGGGCTTTGGCCGAATCTGTGTGTGTGTAAAAAGCAGCCGATCCTTCCTTAATGAATAATAAGAAATGTTTTTCGAATATCTGCCCTTCATCATACTTGCTTTTCTGATATCTGTGAGAATGATGTTTCACATATACACAGTTCTGTCTATTTTCACACACCAAATACTATTAAACTTATAATAGTAAAATAATATAATTTTCTTACCAGATGGTACTATCAACACTTATCAAACTGTGTGGTTTTATTGAATGTGTTTTACTCCACAAGGAAATAATTTCCATGACACACCTTTCAATAATGAAAAACACATACATTACACACAGCTGCACTCTTTGTCTGGTGTAAAGCACATTTTTTCAGATAACAGTTTTAATGTAAACAGCGGTCAAGCACAAAGTCTGATATCAGTAGCCCAGCCCTTGCATTACACGAGTATAAACCCAAGCGTTCGGCTAGGCCCAGACTCTTTTCTAGTGTAATTCTCATCTATAATCCTCTGTTCCTCTCATCTGGAGCGAGGGACCAAACAGCCATCATGACTTTTGTCGCTCCACCAGGATATCAGCCCATCTACAGCCCAGTGAGTGATTTAGTATTGTCCGTCTTAATATTCTTTAATGCTGATTAATGCTTAAGAGAAAATCTCTTTCGCAGCCGATCCCCTACCTCGGTCCGATCTCTGGAGGTCTTAGACCGGGAATGTCCCTCTACATCCAGGGAGCGGTTCCGGAGGGCATAACCAGGTTAGTTCAGTTTGACAGAATACACTCCAGTTGTTGTATTTTGTGCATACACAGTCATTCCATTTTGAAATGATCTTCGAAGGCTGGCATCAGAAAATGCATAAACCCGACATAAGCCTGGAGGAAATCACAAATAACCTTTCATGATTACGGTGTAAAATGGCCTTTAAAGTGATTTAAGTTTTAAGAAAGTAAGTTATTTCATGATTAACTCAGTTCAAAGCTGTTCGACTTTCTTGCAGAAAACACACAAAAAAATATTTTGAAAAATAATGATAACTGAACAACACCGATATCATTGACTCTAATTGGTTTTGTATCTGTACAATAGGGATAAATGGGTACCGCTGTTGTTCGGTTAACATTCTTCATGATATCTTTTGTGTTCAGTGTGTTTTATAAATCCTTAATTTTTGGGACTTTGAAGGATATATATGTTACAAACAGTTATATTGGAGTTGTGGTTGCTCATAGATAATTCAGCGAGGGTGATAGTATCGAGGGCGTTGTCTCTACATCACATGTACCTACGCCACAGTCACATGATGAAGCACTTATATAAGATGTTGATTGACATCAAGGCAATACATAGATTAATATAATTGTGATTTGGTTCAGCCTCTCTCGAGTCTTCCCAAAAGCTTGTCAAACAAAATCTTGCAACATTATAAATGTGCGTGTTGATGCTTGTTTAGGGTTTGCTTATATCTCAGGGAAGGGCAAGGCACTTATAGTAAAGGCCTTATTCAATGATAATCATTAAATAAAATATCTGATACAAAATAAATCCAGGAATGTTATTATTGTACATGAATTTGGGTGTTTTTGTGGTGTGAATGCATGATTGTGTTGCGTGGTTGCCAGATTGGGGAGTCAACAGTTAAACGAAACAACAGAATTTTTATTTTACTTCCGTGAATAAAATGTGCCGGAATGTTCAGCTTTTTATCATAAAAGGTTCAAGTTAAAATGCTCGACTCTTTTGATGTTTGTGAATCATTCTGCATGGCAGGTTTCATATAAATCTACAGTGCGGTGAATTCGAAGGCGCCGACATTGCCTTCCACTTCAATCCCCGTTTCGATTGCTGGGACAAAGTGGTGTTCAACACTTTCCGAGAGGGTGTGTGGGAAGGGGAGGAGAAAATTAAAAAGATGCCCTTCAAACGAGGGGAAAACTTTGAGATGGTCATAGTTGTAAACTCGGAGGGCTATCAGGTGTGTTTTTAATTTCAACAGTTACAAAATCACAAGCAGTGTTGGTTTGAAAAAGGTTCAATTGTGTAACTGCTTTCTGTCTCTGAAATCAATAGGTCAATGTGAATGGGAAAGAGTTTTATTTTTACCAGCACAGAATTTCTGTAGAGAGAGTTTGTGCATTGGAGATTGGTGGAGATGTGTTCATCCAGACTATCAATATCATCGGGGTGAGAAATTCAGTTTTTAACCATAATGAAGTTTTTTTTTATAATTAATGAGAACATATGACCCACATTGATGTTATCCTGTTATATACATTCTTTACATTCATAATAAGTTAAGTGAATAGAACATACTATTCAATAAAACTATGAGGTTCTATTTGCAATAAATATAACCAAAAACCACTTTTTTAACTTTCTCCGGCCTTCTCTAGGGATTTACAGGTGGGATAGGGGTGAGTGAAGCATACACATGCATGTACACACATATTATTAGAATATTTGTTACCTATGTATTTATATTGTATATCCCATGCTTGCTTTTCCTATAGGGGGGTTTCCCGGGTGGAGTTGGGGTGAGTATACTACATTAAATAAATGATAAAGCATACAAAGTATGTTTCGTATAACTTTCTCTCTTTCAGGGAGGCTTTCCGGGAGGGATGGGGGTGAGTGTCTTGATACTGTTTTGCCGAAAACATTTTATTTCTCAATGTGTGTTTATAAAACTAAAGCCCAATCGATACCTCTCTGTGTATACCTCTCTGTGTATACCTCTCTGTGTATCGTGACAATGTGACAATAAAAGTAAATTGAATTGAATTGAATTCTAGGGAGGATACCCGAGTGGAGGAATGGGGGTACGTGGACCTGTCTGTTTATTTTACCTGTTGGTCTTATTAACTAATCCAAAAATGTTTTGCATGTAAAGCACTTTTGTATAATAGTAAAGCACTTTATAATAATAATAATTAATAATAATAATAATAATAATAAAAAAATAATACTTTTACTACTACTACTGCTGCTACTACTACTACTACTATTACTACTACTAACAACAACAACAACAACAACAACAACAACAACAAGAAAAAGAAGAAGAATGATAATTAAGTAGTAGTAGTGGTTGTCGTTGTTGTTGTTGTTGTTGTTGTACATGAATGAAGATATTTAGTTACTAAAACAATTTTTTTTCACTTTATCAATATTGGTGATCTTGAATAAATTTGTTGCAATGTAAATGTAATGAACAACTATGTGACATACAAAGAAGTTAACATCAGTGATTCTTCATGTATTTGTTTTACACTGCATTGCTATTATTTGCAGGTAGGATGCTTGGGTTATCCTGGAGAAAACCTACCGGTGAGACACAATTATCATGATATAAAAATATAAAGTCATCAGTCATCAACATTTTACATAAAAACAACAAGATATGTTTTTTAATGACAGGTGATGGGTATGCAGCCGATCTACAACCCCGTAAGAATGACATCATATATCCTATGTGTACCATAAAGAGGTGTTGTCGTTTTTATTGAAATATTTTTGTGTATTTTTGTGTGTGTTTTCACACCAGACTGTTCCATATTCTAATATGATACCTGGAGGTATGTCAGCCAAGAGAACTGTCGTTATTAGAGGCATGGTGCCGTTTGGAGCACAAAGGTACATACACACGTCTTAACCAACTGAAGTCATCTTACCTGGAATTCATATTATAAAACTGTTGCATGTCTTCTTGTTTTTGGAAGGTTTGCTATTAATTTCATGGTTGGATTCTCTCGTGACATTGCTTTCCACCTGAATCCCAGAATAAGAGAGGGACTTGTGATCAGAAACAGTAGGATAGGAGGAATGTGGGGACAGGAGGAGGTAGAGCTTGGGATCAACCCCTTCATGGAGGGACAGTACTTTGATGTAAGCAAATGATTTCTATATAGAATATTGAACATACACATAGAAAAAATGATATAGAATGGATGTAGTACTGGCAGAAAATGATCAGCTTATTTTACAAACATGTCCATTAATGTTTAAATAAGATCATGTACGTAAATATGAGTTAAGTACATAAGAAACAGCAAGTAAGATACAAGTCAAACAACTGTATAAAAAAGTAAATACAGAAACTTTTGATGCAATATATTGTGTCCTTAAATTTTAAAATATATGACCAATGTGTCTCTCTCTCTCTTTCTCAGTTATCTATTCGCTGTGGGCACCACAAGTTTAAGATCTTTGTGAACGGCCAGCATTTGTGTCATTTCTCGCACCGGTTTGAGGCCTTTCCTCAGGTGGATATCCTGGAGATCGAAGGAGATGTTCAAATTTCCTATATTCACTTTTGAGCAGGAAAATAATTGACTGTGGGGTCAAATACTGTAATGCAACCTGCCTTATAAAACAGTTCTCAAACTAATAAATATTCTCAGAAGTTGTCTAAAACTCAAATGCACTTCATCCTTTGCAATTTCTGTTTTGGTCATGAAACTAAGTTTCCTTTAATTCTTTTGTATGGCTCTTTCTTTCTTTTATCTCTGTCGTTTGTCTTTAACATTAAGGCAAGCAGTGAACGATGCAGAATGATTTGCCATCTTTGTGGTTTGTGTACGACCTCAAAGCAAAATACGTTTTTCTCCAGCTCACTTCCTGTATTTCTCTCTGAACTATCTCTTCAGACGTTGATTTGAGTTACATTGGGTTTTAAAGTTAAAAAAAAAATTAATTGCCCAAAATTCATGATATTTTTATACATGCAATACATATTTCTTGGTGATTTGGAGGTCTGTATTGATATGTAACTTTAATAATTGTGGCTTGCATTCAGACTAAATGTTTCAAAAGCAATAGTTTTTACTGAGACTGTTCAGTTGAAGTTAAAGTAATTTAAAAATGACTCTTCACTTCTGTGTTCTTTAAAATCTGTGTTCAGTTGAGAAAGATATCTGCGTGTAACCAAACAGTTCTTGGACTCCATTGACTTCCATACAGAAAAAAATTACAGTAGTATAGAAGTACGTCGAAACGTTTTATTGTCAAACATTCTTCTAAATATCTAATGTGGAGTTCTAAATAACATGGTAGTCAATAGGGTCCAAGAGATAAGTGAAAGTGAAATGACCCATACTCAGAATTTAGAATCTGCATTTAACACCTCCAGAGTGCACACAGAGAATCGAACACACACACATTAGTGAGAATACACTGAGCAGTGAACACACACACACAAGTGAACAAACACACCAACTGTGAACACACTTCAACTATGAACACATTTACCAACCGTGACACACACACACACACACACACACACACACACACACACACACACACACACACACACACACACACACACACACACACACACACACACACACACACACACACACACACACACTGTAACCCACACACACTGTAACCCACACACTGTAACCCACACACACACACACACACACACACACACACACACACACACACACACACATACACACACACACTGTAACCCCCCCCCCCCCCCCCCACACACACACACACACACACACACTGTAATACACATACTGTAACCCACACACTGTAACCCACACACACACACACTGTAACACACACTGTAACACACACTGTAACACACACTGTAACAGACACACACACACACACACACACTGTAACACACACACACACACTGTAACACACACACTGTAACACACACACTGTAACACACACACACTGTAACACACACACTGTAACACACACACACTGTAACACACACACACACACACACACACACACACACACACACACACACACACACACCTGTGTTATGGTTTGGCCGGCCCAAGACTTGAACCCACAACCTTAAGAGCAAAATTCTCCATTACTCAAAGCCATTACTTCCTCTCAAACTTATGCATTCTTCCAAATATCTTCTATATTGTAAACAGACATGAAACAAAGTAAATGTGAGCCATGAGAGAATGTCTGTCTGCACTTTAATGCAGTTCACACTTTCAACACAGGGGGCGACAAACCTCCACATACATGTTAAAACCTCAAATAACCAAACATGACATTTATTTAATATTAATAAAATATAGTAAAAGTCACTACTCGTATATGAATTACAGTCACACGTGTTTTAACCAAAATAATAATTAATAAAAAAAACATGAATCACCATGACTTAAGAAACCGTGTCATGTCAAACACAGTAGGCGGGGCTTCGGGTTCGGGTGTGGGCGTGGCTTCGTGTGAGTGACGTGTGCAGCGCCCGATGAAAGCCGAAGAGCTCCGAAGCGGACTCGGAAGTCGCGAGCGGCGAGATCTTCTCCATTACTCGTCGGGTTCCCGGAGCGCACGGAGGGAGAACCATGAGTGCTCGGACATGGACAGAGGAGGTACCGTGACTTCCGGTGTGGGTTCCTCACAGTCACATACAGAAATGACCAAAACTCCGGGGGTCTCCTCGGCCCCGAACCCAAGATGCTCAAAGTTGAAGTTCAGCCCCGGAGAGGAGGACCGGGTGTCAATCATCTCGAGCCCGTTCACCGGGACCATCCCCAAACTCATAGTGACCCAAGAGGGTCAGGACGTGACCCTCCATCGGCCCGGGGAGGACTCCCCCTGCTCGGACAGCGGATGTGGGGGTTCTCCTGCTCCATTCCTGTTCCACAGGAAGCTGTCGAGCTCCTCATCTGCTGGACTTTCTTCTGCATCTTCTTTTGAGGAGTCTGAAGATGATCTCGAGATGGACACCAGCAGTCTGTCACCCATGTTCAGCGGTCACGATGAAGTCGGAGGGGTGGGTATCTGGACCCTTTCGGAACATCTTCTGGTCTGCTGGTTTTGAGAGGGGTCTGGTGTGGTCTGGTGGTTTGAGAGGGGTCTAGTGGTCTGGTGGTTTGAGAAGGGTTTGAGAAGGGTCTGCTAGTTTTGAGAGGGGTCTAGTGGTCTGAGAGGGGTAAGTTGTGGTCTGGTGGTTTGAGAAGGGTTTGAGGGGGGTCTTGTGGTTTGAGAGGGGTCTGCTGGTTTGAGGGGAGTCAGTTGTGGTCTGGTGGTTTGAGAGGGGTCAGTTGTGGTCTGGTGGTTTGAGAGGGGTCTTGTGGTTTGAGAAGGGTCTGGTGGTTTGAGAGGGGTCAGTTGTGGTCTTGTGGTTTGAGAAGGGTTTTAGAGGGGTCTGGTGGTTTGAGAGGGGTCAGTTGTGGACTGGTGGTTTGAGAGGGGTCAGTTGTGGTCTGGTGGTTTGAGAGGGGTCAGTTGTGGTCTGGTGGTTTGAGAGGGGTCTGGTGTGGTCTGGTGGTTTGAGAGGGGTCTAGTGGTCTGGTGGTTTGAGAAGGGTTTGAGAAGGGTCTGCTAGTTTTGAGAGGGGTCTAGTGGTTTGAGAGGGGTCAGTTGTGGTCTGGTGGTTTGAGAAGGGTTTGAGGGGGGTCTTGTGGTTTGAGAGGGGTCTGCTGGTTTGAGGGGAGTCAGTTGTGGTCTGGTGGTTTGAGAGGGGTCAGTTGTGGTCTGGTGGTTTGAGAAGGGTCTTGTGGTTTGAGAAGGGTCTGGTGGTTTGAGAGGGGTCAGTTGTGGTCTTGTGGTTTGAGAAGGGTTTTAGAGGGGTCTGGTGGTTTGAGAGGGGTCAGTTGTGGACTGGTGGTTTGAGAGGGGTCAGTTGTGGTCTGGTGGTTTGAGAGGGGTCAGTTGTGGTCTGGTGGTTTGAGAGGGGTCAGTTGTGGTCTGGTGGTTGGAGAGGGGTCAGTTTTGGTCTTGTGGTTTGAGAGGGGTCAGTTGTGGTCTGGTGGTTTGAAAGGGGTCTGGTGGTTTGATAGGGGTCAGTTGTGATCTGGTGGTTTGAGAGGGGTCAGTTGTGATCTAGTGGTTTGAGAGGGGTCAGTCGTGGTCTAGTGGTTTGAGAGGGGTCAGTCGTGGTCTGGTGTTTTGAGAGGGGTCAGTTGTGGTCTGGTGGTTTGAGAGGGGTCAGTTGTGGTCTGGTGGTTTGAGAGGGGTCAGTCGTGGTCTGGTGGTTTGAGAGTTAGACTTGCAAGCAAAAGGTTGTGGGTTTAGATCTCAGGTCCAGCAGACAATGATTGAAGTGTTCTTGAAGTGATCTTACCCCATCACTGTAAGACAGCTGCATAAAACTGTAAAATCGTCTGTCAAATAAATAAATGTAAATATAACGTTCTGCATTTCATGTTTACAGTTACATTTATTCATTTGGCAGAAGCTTTTACATTATTATGCAGTTGTCAATCATCACTGCAGAGTAAACAGGGGTAAGATCTTACTCAAGAACACCTCAGTCATTGTCTGCTGGACCTGACATTCAAACCCACAACCTTCTGTTTACGAATGCAACTCTCAAACCCCCAGACTACAACTGACCATCTGCTTCATCGGTTAGTCATGTGGTCGTATTAAGAGGGTTGTTGGGTTAAATACTAGGGTCAGATGACGGTTTATGTCAGTATTCTCAGTCTGGGGTCTATTGGGGTAACCATTTTTACAAATCATTAAAACAGCTGTTGTGGTTTAAATCAGGTTGGCTTTTGATATTTGCATGGTTTTCCAGTTATGTCAAGCTCGAGAATATTTATTCCTCCAGAAATTGTGAATGGGGGCCCTTGAATATTGTTGTTGGCAATTGGGGGCCATGAAGTCTTACATGCGGAAGAAACAAACGTTGCTTGAAGTTTTCAGTATGTAAGCGCAAATTCAAGAAAACATTTAATATATAAAAAACGATTTCAAACATGTATGACTTTCTTTGTTATGCAGAACTCAAGCGAAGATATTTTGAAGAGTGTTTTTTATTAAACAGCTTGGCCATTCATTCTCTGTTTTCATCCATTTACCAAAGTAGGGTCAGTTGTGGTCTGGTAGTTTGAGAGTTGGACTTGTAAGCAGAAGGTTTCGGGTTTGAATCTCAGTGCCAATCCAGAAGACAATGACTCAAGTGTCCTTGAGTAAGACCTTACCCGTGTTTGCTCTGCAGTGATGATTGGATGATGCATAATACTGATACTTGTAAGTGGCTTTGGATAAAGGGTCTGCCAAATGAGTAAATGTAAACAGTCCTGTGCTTTCTGTTATCCATGAGGATGGATGTTGAGCAAAAGCTGCAAATATATCAAAATCCATGTTTTACACATCGCTCCTTAGTCTACCTTAGGTATCTACCAAGGTTGGCACTAGGACCAGAGGAATATCATAGAAATGCAATGGTAGTTTCAATGTTTTCGACACAGATCTTACAGTTGACTCATAAAGTTGGAATTTGTTGGCCTTTGGAACAGTTGACGGGTGGAGACTCTCAGAAGATGTTTTTATATCTGTGGTTAAGTTATTAACTTCCCAAGACGGTGAGCAGGGTAAAGCGAGCGATATAAACCTAATGTTGGCTAAACTGAGTTAAATGAAACTGTCAAATGTAATTTCCACAGTACGTTCATAAATGACAAATGTAGGAGTCAGACAAAACATTCGAAACAGGAAATTTCCAGGAACTTTTTTTATCTTTCTTTTTTCTATTGTACTCTACCGTACATCGTAGGAAAACATGTTCAGCCAAGTTTTGTCCTGGTGATTCATCTGCATTATTTCCTGTTGATACAGTGAAACTAAAGTAGTCTGGTTGTTTTTGATGACCTCACTCAAACAAAAACACCTGACAGATTTGTCATGGCACCGAGTCCGGAGCATCAATGAATCTGAATCTGTAGTTTATTGGAGGTCAACACAGATGCCGGAGGTTTTCTTTGACTGTTTGAAATTGAGTTTTATATTGAAGCGTTTCGAACTCTCTGACAGTGAATCTAAACTCTATATTTGAAGAGCACTTTTCCAAAACCCTATAAATCCATTTGAATGGTTTTAATTAAAATGAACCTTTTTTTAGGCTCATACATTTTGTTAATATTCAATGTATTCTTTCAAAACTGTCTGTTGGCTCGGTCTGAACATGTTAAAGAAAGAATTTTAAATGAAACAGCAGTGTTTCATTTAAAATTGCAGTGTTTTGTATCACAGTTGATTTATTGTTTTATAAAACGGAACAAATCCATTCACAAAAATGTTGGTTTATGTCTTAAAAAGATAAAACCAAACTAGAGAATGTGCAACACATGAAATTAGTGACTCATATTCTAAATTAATATAAATCAAATAAATGCAAATGTCCAATTTGGATTAGATCTCACCGACTCATCCAGATCCTCAAAAAAAAACATGATGGAAAAGAATTAAGCTGAAGATCAACAGCTGAATGTTCTAGTAACAGTTATGGACTGACAAAGAAAAGTAGTGCAATATAGGTCTTAAAGAGATAAAATGTCTTAGAACTTATTTTCTATTTTCTTCAACAATAAACAATGTACATCATTCGCCATGTTGGATTGCATTGATTGGCCAAGAGGACAATTTAGGCTTAAAACAGGTTCAGATTTACAGCAGTTTGGAAAGAAAGTGCATCTTGAAGTGCTTTTTAACAAGAAAATTTAGCGATTTGGAATGAAACATTGAAGGAGCAGTGAACAGGTTCAGTAAACAGCAAACTCGTTTTTTTTAAAGTTGGCCTTTATATCGCTTTAGAAAAGATCTCTTCATACGTCTACAGACAGTTTCAAAGCAACAACATAAACACACGTTACCACGCATTCCCTCTTTTGTGGCCCAAACTTAACATCCCTAAATCCCTGTGGATGACTTCTAATAACAAGCAAACGCAAATAACAAGTCGATAAGATTACCAAGCAAGTTTAAAGTGTCTCGCCCGTGTTATTTTAAGGGAATAACTTGGCTAAACTTAAATGCGACCCATTCAACAACTGGTTTATTTAATCATATTAAAAATATAATGAGACTGAATAACTTGTTTATTTAATACAATTATAATCATCATATAATTGACTATTGATTTAACAATTAAATAGCTGTCCATCCAATGGAACCGTGTATGTTGAAATGTTTTCTTTAAACTTCCAAGCTATCCAAACATCAGGGATCTGAGATCATGTAACAAGGAGACGTGCATCATTTTCTTTTCATCAGCACTTCTGTTTTCTCATTTTCCATTGCTTTCTCAGTCTTTCCTGATCTAATTGAATAAGCATGATAGTTAACTATCGGCCCTCCGTGATTCAGGATGAATCAGACTATGATTGTCAGGAAATGTGCTGACTGCAGGAGTGCTTTTCTTGTTTTCCTGCTTTATCTTGTTCGTCATTGTTTAACACACTTATCTCTTTTTATTACACATCTCACTGCCATTCACAATCCTCATGACATGAGTTTTGTAATAACCAACTAGAATTTACCAAAGTTATATCAGTGCTAGTTTTATGCCTTTTGCAACTTTTAAAAGGTTTTTCCTGAAAGTTCTATTTTGTTCTATTAAGTTTCTATTTGAATCGCAAACTAAAGTACATATATACTAGTTAACATTAAAAAGTATTCATACAATTATAGGTTTCACAATTTAGGATTTGTGTAGTTGCAGTATAGCAAATACTTTAGTTAAGTGATTTGGTATGTGGCCTACGGCTGTTTCAACATATGTGGTAATAAATGACCAAACGTACCCTTTTACATCAGCCCTTGACATCCACAGGCCTATGCACACATACGCACATACTGATGCCATCTCTGAGAGACGCTTTAGATCTTGTGTCATGGAAAATTGAGTTGCGGGCGGTTTCTTTGTCGCTAAGTAACCATAAAACCATATAAGGAAGTGCTTCTCATTTCTGTGTGTTCATCTCTTTTGTACTCTACGTTGCTCTAAATTTCAGTGATCATGTCATCCTAACCCCAAAATTCTCTTTATGTGCAATGTTTGACAGTCTCCCGGACAAAACCCTCGATTCCCAAACCAACATGCACCAAAAGTGCATTAAGCGTGTCTCTGCTTTCCACTTCGGTTTGGATCGGCGAGATCTCTCTGGTGTGAAGTGGCTGGACAGGTTTATCACCTTTTCTATGAAATTGAGTTTCTGTACTTAGAAAGCTTTTTAGAGAAAGGAGAGGAAGAAGATGGGTGGGGAGAAATGGAAAGATGGATGGCTCTAGTGATGGAGGAGGTGGGTAGTGGGAGGGGTTTTTACACCATATAAATAGAAAAATTCTATTCTTCTATTTACTAAAGCAAAATTTTCTATGGCTCATATCTTCTTTTTGGGGGTTTTACAAATGGAGTGAAACTTTGATGCGAAACTGCACCGGTACCCTAAATCAAGCGACTTGTTGAGACCTGCTGTTGCTGATCAGACTCGACAATTGTACAAATCTTATAGACTTACGTTGATGAATGTTACTTACGTTCACATATTTCTTCTCAAGTGTGTGTGTTGAGGACAAATGAAATAAGATATCTTGATGGGGGTGGTTCTCTATATCTCTTTTGTTTCACATGCTGTAATTGGATTGGATGCAGGGAGAGTAGATGTGTCGGGCGGAGGATAGCTGAGAAGGGAGAGAGCATTAACAGATGACATAGACATAAGTGAGGAGATGGAGAGACAGCACGAGAGCTGGAAATCACGGAGAAGATAGAGAGAAAGTGATCTAAGAAGTTAAACACTGCAGCACATCACATGATACAAATGCATCCCGGATGCGCATGTGGTCGCGCCGGAGTCGTGCATGCTCGTGTGATGTGTGCGTTTTTTAAAGTGCCTCTCAGATTCTAAACCTCAATTTACACTTCCTTGGTGTGTGTTCGTACCTGTAAACGATCTGTGAATTGACAAATCTCAAAGTATGCGATACAGCGAGTTATCGTCATTAACAGAAATCAGATGTCTTGGTCTACAGCAAACGCCAGGACTGTAGTCATCAAGTTACTTCCGTGACGTGTCGTCAGAGACCCGTCACAGGAGTAACTGGATTCACGTGATGTCGTCTCGTCATTGGTGGGGACGCAGTGACTGACACCTGAGTTGACCAATAACAGTAGAGTAGACCTTTTGACCAATCAGAGTACACTGGGTGACGGGGCTTAAAGGGTCAGGAACTAAACGGAAGTCATTAAAGACATGATGAAAGACGCAAAGGGACAACGTAAAAATTAAACGATATGTTTCTTTAAGATTAAATTACATTTGTGTATAGTTCAGGACTCAAGCAACATAAATAATAATAGATTAGAGGCAAAGGTTACTTCAGTAAAATCCGTTCTGCAGCGTTTAGCAGTTAGCTCCAAGACTAGTTCCGCAGTCATTTTCTTAAATAAATGAAACATTGTTACCCCCAGCTCTATGTCCTGTGAAAATTGCATAATGACGTCTTACTTCTTACAGTCTTAATCAAATGCTATCCATCATAGCCTTGTTTTCAATTCAAAATGGCGGTGGGCTAAATAAAGCCTTGGTCTAACAGCTAGCGTCTTTGTCGCCGTGTGTCGCTAGTCTCTTACCACAATACCGTTAGAAGGCGTTCCTAGATTAGGTTGCTCTTGTACCGTTTATACACAAATTAAATTCTGCAGTAACGGACGGAAGTTCAGATGACGTAAGCGCCGCTGCTTTACTCCTATTAGTAGACGCTCCCGAAAGTCGCTCGTCATTTGCATAAAGTCGAGCAATTTTCAGCCATTGTCGCATCGCGGGGAACGTCCACTTCCTGCCAATGTTCACTCTCACTTACATCACCGAAAGTAACCCGCTCTCCATTGAATTGAATGACATCACCTTGCTTAAGACGTATAGGACAAACTGCATGTTTAAATGTCAACTAACCATCCTAATACAGTTTGTACAGCGTTAAAATCCCCACGTCTGTGGAAAGTCCTTGTGAAACACTTATTTGTGTTTGTATATGTCCTTGAGATAAGTCCGTAAGAAGACGAAGCAGTTCTGTTTGTTAAGGGTGGGTGTGACCTTTGACCCGCAGATTGATCTCATTGGGACATCTCACATGGCCCGGCTGTTATCGATGGGATAACAGTTCCTATTCTAGTCATTACTATCAGGACGGCAACCATAAATTGATACTGTGTGTGCGTCGTAATCAAACTGAGAAATTAAATATTAAGAAATAATTATTATCTTACAATAAAAGTTTGTTAAACCATGGTGGATAGGATTGATTAAGGGTTCTTTGTGCTTATGTTGAACACTATATAAGCTTTGAGAAGAACAGTGCTGTTTGAGGTATCATCCGTCCCCCGAGGCAGACAGGAAACAGAACAGATAGACCGAATTACATCTGAGTGTGAAGAAGGAGCTGTGGACTGCTGGGAGCAGATGTCGAGAGGTGTGGAGAACATGAAGGGAATGACTGTGTGTAAAGAGAAGATAAGAGAACATCAGGCCAAGAGTCTGAGATCAAGGCTGGTTTCTAGTTTACAACCTAAGTTGGCAGAATTCATGGGTTCGATCATTTGGAATTTCAGCTGTTTTTTCCACATTGCAGCAGAGGTTTGCACCCACACACCAAAAAAAGCCAAGCTCCCCCCGCTGCAAGTTTGTGCATAAGAGGTTCATACGCGCTGCAGGTATGTAGGTATGCTCAAAACCGCCATATCGTGTCCTGGAACAGTTTTTCCGGGTAGGGCTTATTTAGTTGTTTCCGTATTCCTGTGAGAACAAATAAGAAAGAAAGCAAGCTCGAGAAGAATCCAAGACATCGTGAGATGGTTTACAGTGTGTAAACAAACAAGTCAAGTTATGTCATTTACAGTACATACATCTAAAGAATCAAAGACATGCACAGCATGTGCGTCACCGACCGAGTGTTGACCTTGTGTTTCTGATAAGTCCTCTGAAACTTACATTCTCATGACCGAAAATGTTTTGGTTTGCAGAAGTTTTGGTTTCGGTATTTAGGTCAAAGATTAAAGCATTTTAATACAGTATGTTGGTCTTATCTGATGATAAAATACATTTTTACATTTTTATAATAATTTATAATAATATTAATTATATTTATTATAATTATTATATATATATAATTATTATAATTTTTATCATTATAAATGTGTATCAGTATATATACGTTGTTGATAATTATATATAGTAAATAGGTCATGTGGTGTGACGGCAAAATCGGTTTAATTAAATCTCGAATGTAATATTGTAAAGGCGTTAATAATAAAAAGTCCAATATCGAATATAACATTTTGTATTACAATATTTTTTGTTATTGAACATTCCAAATCTAATCATCATTTATATTAGATGAACATAAAAGTTGATTAAAGATATTGATGTCTTGATTTTTGTCACCTGAAGTCTTGCAAATGATACAGTTCTGCTTTACTACAATATATTCATGAAATATGAATATTCATAAATATATCATCATCAGTTATCTCAATAACATCTACTATTATTGAGTTTGAAACTGAACGTGTATTTTTTATTTCAGACTAAATCGTGGAGGAAGTTAAAGACCGTGGTTCACTGCTCTTCATTTACGTCATTTAAGAAACATTATCCTTGGGTTCAGCTTGCTGGCCATGCAGGTATGAACACATCCCGTTTCTTTTTCCAACACTCTAAATAAAGAAAACAAATCTAGAGTAATAATACTGCCAGCATTGTCACAGACAAATTTTTCCTGTGTTTAAAGGAAATTTCCAGGCAGGCGAGAACGGAAAACTATTAAAGAAGCATTGTCAATGCGAGCAGAAATGTCTTCAACAGCTGATGAATGATAAACTCAGACCATTTGTACCGGGTTACTACGGTGTTGTGCAGCACAATGGCCAGGATTACAACTTGATGGATGATCTGCTGGCTGAATTTGACTCTCCTTCAATTATGGATTGCAAAATGGGAAGCAGGTAAGAAAAACTTGCTTTTAGGTGACTCATGACCCAACTTGGACATACACGACAACTGCAGTCTTTAACATTCTGTAAAAGCAAAAAAAAAAACATTTCCACATCCACACGATCAGGTTAACAGAAGCAGCATGGTGACTGATACATGATTGACAGGTCAGTTTACTTTATCATAGGACATACCTAGAAGAGGACCTGATGAAGGCTCGCGAACATCCTCGTCTGAGGAACGACATGTATGAGAAGATGGTTGCCGTGGACCCAGATGCACCCAGCCCAGAGGAGAGAGCCCAGAAGGCCGTGATTAAACCCCGATACATGCAGTGGAGAGAGACGCTGAGCTCAACAGCAACTCTTGGCTTTCGAATAGAGGGCATCAAGGTGGGTTTTTTACCATCACTTGATCTCATGAAGGGACATTTCACATCTTTGCAAATGGAATTAAAAAATGTTTTTATTATCAGTTGAGATACATTAAAATTTGTATTATTAAATACATTTGCAAAAAATGCATTAAATGCACAACAACATTCAATGTTGGTTAATGTTAAGTTCAAACAGAATTTTGTTATCATTTACTCTCCCTTCTGTCGCCTTAAACCTCTTTCAGTTTCTTTATTTCGCAGAACACAAAACATATATTAAAGAATTTGATAACCGAACAGCAGTAACACCCATTCACTTCTATTGTACGGACACCCAACCAATGCAAGTGAATGAGTGCCAGTCACCAACATTTTTCGAAATATTCTCTTTTGTTCTATGAAAGAAATGTCAAGTAAATGTATCAGTTTAACATTATCCAATGTCACTTTTACACAGAAACATTCACAGTAAATATTCCCTCTTTTTAGAAAGCAGATGGGAGCTGCAACACCGGCTTTAAGAAAACTAAGTGCAAGCAGCAGGTGATGAAGGCCTTGGGTGACTTTGTGAATGGAAACACACAGCTATTGGTTAGTTTCTCCTGAAAAAACAATGCTTGCACTTTATACAGTTTCGCATTTGCCAGAAAATATTTAAAACATGGGTTATACATAGTAATTAAATCAGGTATATAAAATGTATATGTGGAATGTAAAAATATATATTTCCAGTTAGATATTCATTTTTCTTCTATCATTTGTTTAGAGGAGTTACCTGCAGAGACTAGAGGAACTGCGCAGTGTTCTGGAAACATCCGACTTCTTCAGGACGCATGAGGTAATGAGCTCATTCTTCAACTTTAGAGGCTTGCTTTGTGTATCATCACTAAACCAAAAATTTGGCCTATACATTTGAAAAATGTATTTTCTTTATTCCAGGTGGTTGGGAGTTCTTTGCTCTTTGTGCATGATGTATCGGGCTTGGCCCGTGTCTGGATGATTGACTTTGGTAAGACAGTTGAACTGCCATCACCCCAAACCCTGGACCACCGCACACCCTGGGCAGAGGGAAACCGGGAAGACGGCTACCTGTGGGGTCTGGACAATCTGATTGAGCTATTTGGTGGAATGCTGCGTCCCTAACCTGACTCTTCATCATTGTCTTGATGGATACGATGTATGTACTTCAACCCTGAAGATGGCGTAGAGGAACAAGTTGATCGACGGATTTGATTTGGAGGGGCACAATGGATAGAGAGCTTGAGATGGTCTAGCTTTGTCTGCGTGCGGTTGGGGAGATGCAAAGAGAACTATTAACAAAAACTGGAGCTTTCTGAATTCAGTGCTCAGAACGGTTTTCATAGCTCTCTTGCATGGGTTGAATCTCTAGGAGAGTCAAAATACACTGATATTGAATCAGAATTGACAGTTAAGAGATACGGAAGAGGATAAACAACTACATGAGGATATTGTGTTTTTAAGGGCGCACAGACTTGTGTATTCTTTTAAGAAAGTTCTTTTATCCTTTTTTTATTTTAAGGTATGTTGAACACTATCACACTGGAAATTTGCTTTGTTTATTTGTCTTTATGTCTACCCGGGTTTCTACGGTTTTGTATAGAAGTTATTTGATTGACAGTGCTTTTTATAAGCTTTATATGCTTTAGTTTTTATAATTTTGGTTTTGCTATGTAATCATTTACCTAAGTTCCAATATCACTTTATTTCCATCATCTCTATCATGTCTGTAACATATTTTAATATTCCATAGGGAATCATGGAAACATTTATAATTTTGAAACAGTATATTAATATCCTATGTCAGTGTAGATAGCTGAATCTTACACAACTATCGCATCGCTCAGTTTGTGATCGTCTGTACGGTAGTCTAAAAATTGAACAAGTTTTACTCCAACACTATCAGGTTTATCCATGACCGTGAGAATGAGGATTATCAAGCGACCTCAACCAGGATTGTATTTAGTCTCTTTAGAAACCAGATACCACAGTATTAGCATTTCAAACTATAGCCACGGTTACAAAAATGAACAACAATCTAACAAGCCGCACGCATTATATCATTGTGTTTTTGTATGTTGTTAATGCAGTAGCTAAATGTGTGAAATTAAGTTTGACATTTATGCTCATATGGTTTAGTTTCAGGATGCTTAGAACACTTTTTATCAACACCAACCATCAGCTGCCTTTATTTTATATAGATTATTCCCTTTGACTTTAACGTAACAGGTTTCCACAATCTGCTAACAGGTTTCTTCATGTATATGAGAAGTGTCATGGCAATTTTTGATTGCTTGAATTAGGTGCCGTGGTCAGTCGAAACACATCCTGTTATTGTGAAACATTTAATTGGAAGACATGCATGAACTTATATCTCTTACCAAAACCATTTTATTAAACTTAACTCGCCTGGCCAGTTTACCATACGGAGTCTCGCTTTTAGTTTTGGCTTTGATGTTCCTTTGACTTATGCAGGCCTGTGCGTGTCAGACAGTTAGTCTATCAACTTTGTACGTCTCAGTATTGACTTTGAGACTCCTTTTGAAACCCACTGCCTTGTTTACAGATCATATAAAGTATTACGTATGAAATGACTTTTTAGATGATATTTTTATACTGGATGCATTGTTTTGGTGGATGGTTTTGCTTGTTCAGTACAAAGTGAGACATTCGTCTATTTGCAGTAGAGACAGACTGTCTTCTGTGTGTGCTCAGGTGTCCTTTAATGTCTGTTGTCTTGAAAGCCAATCCAATAAACTGGAACTGTTATTGTTTAATATGTTTCAATGTTAACTTTGAGAATTCACTTTAAGTCATATAAAATGACATCCAGGGCTGGATGAATTATGACCTTAAAGTGATAGTTCACCCTTTAATTTAACTTTTGTCATCATATAAGTTGACAAATGAAATGTCTGCAAAACATGAGAGAAGATGTTTTTAGGAAAGTTGGAGAACAAACACGATCCCTCTCGACTTCTGTTGTATAGACATACAACCAATGCAAGTTAATGGAGCCCGACACATTTTTCAAAATATATTTTTTTGTTGTGCAAAAGAAAGTGATAAAGGTTTGAATGTCAGACAACGATTTTGGGGTACACTAATATGAAATATTATTTTGAATGAGAAAGAAGATACACAGTATGAAGAACTAAAATATATATTGCAGTGATGTTGAACTACAGTGGTCCTATTTCTGGCGAGTGGTGTTTCCACTTACGTAATATCCTGTACAGAAAACATCTTCCTTAACACAACGTATGACCCGAATACTTCCGAAACTTTGGAATTACGTCAGAAAAGCAAAACATCTTGTTCTCTTGGACATCAGCAAATGACATATTTGTGGTTCAGGAAATCATGTTGGGTAACATGTTTGGTTTATTCTGACCTGAATATTCGAGCTGAAACTTGTTCACCTGAACCAAATATACTAAAGAAAAATGTGAATTGTCAGGCTGAAAAGAGCTACGGTAAAAGTTAATATGTTTACGAGATTATAAAAAAGAAAGCCTTTGAAAATATAGAGACATTTTATTGTTGAAAATAAATAATTTACACAACTAATTTGGTAAAACGCAATCCAACATTCATCTCCAAATAGAAGACCATATTACTTTCTTGCTACTATTCCGAAATCCACATAATTTAAGGGGGTCTCTGCTTTTAAAACTCATTTAAACCTCACAAAAAATTTAAAATGGTGTGAATAACTAACCTT
>CM065655.1:3262364-3266202 GCA_033220385.1 Triplophysa yarkandensis
AGATTTCTTTTTTTAAGGAATTTTTATTATTCTACTGGTAAATTTCTTGTGTATATTCCAGGATCAGAGATCGTTGACACCAAGTAGATGGTAACACTTGTTTAATATCTCCTTTTTCTCTTTCCGTCTAGAATCATGGCTGGGCAGGAGATGCGTTTGAACCACACTATTTACATCAACAACTTGAATGAAAAGATCAAAAAAGATGGTAAGAGCTGTATTTTAAACTAAATAAACTAAGTGTTTTACATTCAAGACTTGGTTCATAATCTGGTTTATTTCATGATCAATTTTGTTTGTCTCTTTCATTAGAACTGAAGAAGTCCCTGTATGCTATATTCTCCCAGTTTGGCCAAATCCTGGATATCCTTGTTTCTCGCACACTGAAAATGAAGGGTCAGGCTTTTGTGATATTTAAAGAGATCAACAGTGCTTCAAACGCTCTCAGATCCATGCAAGGCTTCCCCTTTTACGATAAGCCCATGGTATGTTCCGTTGCCTTCATATTAATAATTAAATAAAATATGAGTGATTAAAAAGATCTTTCTACTTTAGCGCATCCAGTATGCAAAGCTTGACTCTGACATTATTGCCAAGATGAAGGGTACGTATGTGGAGCGAGACCGTAAGAAGGAAAAGAGAAAGCCTAAGGCACCCGAAGCAAATACAGGGAAAAAGAATGCTGCTGCAAATGCCATGGCTGGAGTTCCTGCATCTATGCCTGTATGTAATGTTGTGTGTTTTGCTTTTTCGAAGCCAGATTTAGAATTGTTCATCAAATGAATAATGTTTTTTAAACTTAACAGGGAATGCCATCAATGAGCCAAGCCCCTCGCATGATGCCAATGCCTGGACAGCCTCCCTACATGCCTCCCCCTGGTATGATGCCGCCACCTGGCATGGCACCTGGACAAATGCCTCCAGGTGCAATGGCACCGGGCCAGATGATGCCTGGCCAGATGCCACAGCAGGTGTGTGTTTGTATGAGTATAAAGCTTGTTGGGTTGATTGTGTTTTTGATTTTAAAACTTTTTTTCTTTGGTAGGTATCAGAAAACCCTCCCAATCACATCCTGTTTCTCACAAATCTCCCAGAGGAGACCAACGAACTCATGCTGTCCATGCTTTTCAACCAGTGAGTATTTACAAATTATTTTGAGCTTATTTTTTTAAACTGGGTGTTTTTTGTTTGTTTGGGGACAGTTATTGTGCTCGTGCAGAGTAAATTCTTTATATAAATATTTTTCTTTATGCTGAAATGTAGTCTTTCTCATAAACTGCTTTATATTAAATGTATCCCTGCCTGTGGAAAAAAAGCAGTAATTTTTGTGCTTTACCTTTTTTCTACATTAAATATTTAATTTAATAAAATTAAATTTGGCAATGCAAGTAACATTCTGTGAGCATATTACATTGACATCTTGAATAGTGTAATTTTAATGGATTTTGGGGAACTGTTATGGGTGTAAACTTTTACTTATAGTATTTTTTTTTTTTTTTCACAGGTTCCCTGGGTTCAAAGAAGTTCGACTTGTCCCTGGTCGTCACGATATCGCCTTTGTGGAGTTTGATACTGAGGTGCAAGCTGGTGCAGCCAGAGAAGCTCTGCAAGGCTTTAAGATCACACAAAGCAATGCTATGAAAATCTCTTTCGCAAAGAAATAAGCTATGTGTGCATAAACACACACACATGCATTCAAACTACTTGACACACATCAGTTACACATAGGCCTTCCCTTTATACCTGTGAACAATTCAGAGTTTTAGAGAAGTCCTCACACAGCATTCTTAAAGGAGAGGAATGGACCGTTAATTGCCCTTTGTTTGATTGAATTTGCGTTTTATCAGAGTTATTCTTATTCTGGACAATAAAAGGTAAGGTGTAAGGCAAGGTTAATTTCATCATTGCATCTATTTACTGATGTTTTCTTTTTTTGAGATGGTCGACTTTGAGTTTGTAAGTATGTGTGCTTTGTTTTTTTACTCCAATTGTCTTATAAAGCATTGCACCCAGATACTGTACCTGGAGCTTTGTTATTTTAATTAAATGTTTTTTTACATTTAATTGCTTACGTTTTCTCATTTGTTCCACAACATACACTGGTACACAACAAATGTTTCCGGCTCAGAGTTCTGCATTGTTAATGAGTTTTTTTATAGTCTTAAAATAAAGATGAGGTACACTTGCATTGTTGTCGGAGTCCTCCTGTAACCTTTCCTGTTTCAGAAATGGTTGACATTACTTTTCATTACATTTTAGACATTTGCAATACCTGTTGTCAAACAAAGGTTAACTAATAAAAAACGATGACAAAATGGTTACAAAATCTGGATCTGTAAGGTTGCAGAAGGACAGCCGCAATGTAAATGTGGGTCTCTATGACACTTCTTAGGATTTACAGGAACTAAACATTTATTCATAAAGTTATGAATTTATTAATGAATGAGAAATTAAACCAATATTATTTAGATAGTGTGTATATATGTATGCTTTTGTTTCAATCTCATGTGCAAGCATAGAGATATTACAATTTTGGGGATTTATTTTTTATTGACAATATATCTTTATTTACTACTATTGGACAATGAGCTTCTCATGATCTTTACTTTTGTTGTAAAAGAGTTGATTGTTGTTGAAAGCATGTCTTGATGTGTGTTGTGACGTAAAGACGAGCTCCAACTTTTTTTTGTATAAAACGTGCATGCTTCTGTATTTTCCCTAGGCCTTCTCAAACACTGCTGTGTCGCCTTGAGAAAAACCTGACCTTATCTGCTGGTGGGTGGGTGTTTCATACAACTGGCATCATGCCTTGCAGTTCACCAACACTGCCCCTTTTGAATCACAGAACAGACACGCATCTCATCCCAGTAAAGTGTGGGACACAGCTGTCCTCGCACAAATCATATGACCGACAACAGGTTGGTCAGTTTGAGAAAAGAAACATTGGGATTTGTGTTATTATAGTGCTAGTTCGAAATCAAAGGGCCTACAATGAAAATGCATTTATAAATTACAATCTGTATAGATGTAGTTGATCATAACTAGTTTTTCTCCACAGCAAATCAGAGCCATTCTATTTATGATTCAGTATTAGTTAATAAACCCATTCTGTGTACAACATTGCTGCAAGAAACGTCATAGTTTAGTTGGTTAACCCAATAAAAAAACATTTTGGCATTACTCGCCTGCGAGTCCAAATATTTAATCAATTTTTATGTGAACCATAAAAAGATTTGGAGAATCCTTAAAACCAATCAAGAATTCCCAAATCGTCTGTCTCAGTAGGAAAAATTATTCAAACAAAAATGTTTTGTTGATCACAAAGGGATAACTTTTGAAGAATGTTGGACAGCAAAAAATTTGTAATCACTTTTGACAACTACAGTCATTTTCCCAACTTTGGTTATAAGTCTTTGTTGAAGTATCTTTCTGTGTTCAACCAAAACAAAATTGATACAGATTTGAAGCAACTAGAAAGTGAGTAGGTTCAAACTTAGTAAATCATGTTAAATTGATTTTGGCACTAAAATTATGTCATTACATGTTTACAAACCATGCTTATACTTTTAAAACTATGTTCTTAACCCATTTATTTCCAATATTGGCATCAAGCTCCTGTTCAGACTTTGACCAGAAGATGGCAGCACATCCCCAATTCCCAGTCCTGTGCCATGAACACAGGTGTGAACCAACAGCTGAGATACTGGACCCTTCAGAGCATTAAATCTCAGCATCAGCTCTCAGTGCTTGCTACTCGAGGCATGTATTAAAATTAATTAAAATTCAGTTCCTATCGGGGTCAGAGCACTCAATGCTAATCTGAGCCGGACGTGAAGAG
>CM065655.1:3266702-3294202 GCA_033220385.1 Triplophysa yarkandensis
TGATCAGATGATAGGCAAACTCCTGCACCTCTACTGGTCCCAGCTGCTTGGCTCTGCTTGTGTAACTCATGGCCAGCATCCTATGCCCTTCGGATGCATTGCAAAGGTATTTTTGTGTACAGTGTTTCACGTCCAGGAGCCATTCAGTAAAACTGTAGTGAAACAAGATCTTAGTGTTGCCCAGTCCGTCTATGAGCAGCTTGGAGACAATGTCCATCTTCTTCTGAAAGTCCTCCATGGTTAGAGTCATGTTCTTAGTCCAGACAGCATGATAGAGCTCTCGGACAGTCAACGGCCTGCAGGCAGACAGAATCACGTTGAGGATAGGCTGGACTTTGGCAAACTGCTTTCTAACAAACAGTCTCTGGCATAGCCAGAGGTAAAGTCCGTTAAGCGTGCCGGGTATGTCTCGGATTTCACGAAGCATGATGAAGTTTTCCACCACTCCATCAAGAACGCGCTCAAGGTACAGGAAGCAGCCACTGCTTTTGATGTGAAGTTGGTTCAGCATCTCAGCCGTCTCTTTGGTGAGGTGTTGCCGTAGCGCCTCCTCCTGGTCCAGACGGTGCAGTATATACTGCTGCACATCTTTGACAATGTAGGCCTTCCGCAGGTCATCCAGACTGATTTTACGAAAACCTATAATGACAGATAGAGAGAAAACAGGTGATGAGACATTTATTCTTACAAAACATATCATGAGATCTAAAGTGGAACAACGCTTTCTACGGTAAAAAATACGAATAAAAATACACTTGTAAAAATACAACAATACACTTTAAAAAACTTTAAAGACACATCTGAGAGGAATATTCACAAGCATCATAGAAATTGAATGTTCAACAGAGAGTTTTATCAACAAACAGATCTACAGGTCAGAAAGTACATTTAAACACTTTCAGCAATTAGTTTCCAACAAAGCCAAAACAAATAGTTCATATTGTATATTTTCTCATGAATTCATAGAGGTTAAACAAAAAAGGAAAGACCCTGAACTTCTCCAAGGCTGTTCACATACGTCTACAATGGTAAAATATTAATTTTGTATTAGTTGATATGAGAGCGGTATGGTGGTTCAGACACGAGGGAACAGTCAACAGCTGTGGTTTCCATAATAAAACCTGTCTGAAATTAAACCCACAGCATGAGACGCAACTGTGAAAATCATCCCACCTTCAGGGACGTCTCACTGTCTCTCTGTATCTCCCTCTCTCCCTGTCTCTCTGTATCTCCCTCTCTCCCTGTCTCTCTGTATCTCCCTCTCTCCCTGTCTCTCTGTATCTCCCTCTCTCCCTGTCTCTCTGTATCTCCCTCTCTCCCTGTCTCTCTGTATCTCCCTCTCTCCCTGTCTCTCTGTATCTCCCTCTCTCCCTGTCTCTCTGTATCTCCCTCTCTCCCTGTATCTCCCTCTCTCCCTGTCTCTCTGTATCTCCCTCTCTCTCTCTCTCTCTCTCTCTGGTCTCTCTCTCTCTGGTCTCTCTCTCTCTGGTCTCTCTCTCTCTGGTCTCTCTCTCTCTGGTCTCTCTCTCTCTGGTCTCTCTCTCTCTGGTCTCTCTCTCTCTCTCTCTTTGTCTCTGTTGTAATAATCACTTCTGCTTTAAAACAAGCTTTACACATTGCTGTAGTAAAAGCATCAATATGTGCCCCTAATTCTTACCCAAGGCCTGGGGTTGTTTTTATCTTTAGTGGGGTATTTTCCATGACCTGTCCTGCAGGATATCATTCATTTGTGAAACGTCTGACCCAGCACTTCACCCCAGCTATTCAAAACAGACAACCGTCTCCAAATGAGGAAAATAGAAAGACTGAAAGAGGAAGAGGCCTTGAAGGGGGACTGAAAGTGGGCCAGTGGAACAGATGACCCAAATATATTCTCATCTGTTGAAGAAACACGGACACAAGTTCACATGCTTGACAACTGTGAGATTTCAAATAAAGAGTTTAATGAAACTAGAGATCCACCGGACCAAGTCACAACCACATGAGTATACAAGTATAAATGAAGACATGATATGTATATTTGGATTTAAGTTGATTCAGATCTTTAGCAGTACAGATTTACAGAAACACATTTTGACTTGAATCTCTGGCGAAAGTTTAAGGAACATGTTACATGTTTTCCATTAACAGGGTTGAGATGTCTCATCTGGCTCTGTCTTTCATATTTCCACAGAGGAAAACTTTAACAACAGGACTCTCTCATACAGTTGAGGGCTGAGATCTGACATGAGCTTCAACAAAGATCTTAACACTCTCAAGCTATGCTCAGAAATTATTTCAAACAGTCATCTGGAGTTGATTCACGATCATAAGAATGAAAATATGGGCAGGTTGTGTGGTGATGGTGATGTATGAATGAAACATCAAGCGTTTGTAATTATACGAGTTCAGATCTAACTAAAGAAAGCAAAGTTTCTAAAAATACACTTCAGTCAGCCTGAGCAAACCAATACAAACAACTCGAGCAATGCATATGTTTGTGTGTGCGCTCGTACACACAGACACATACAGTTGTGCAGTGCACGTATGTGTGAATCTTGAACACAAACATTGCTGTACATCACGTACAGTGGTGTTCTCTGATGAAATGAAAGAACTGTTATTCAAGCATATTTTTAATTACAGAACACAATGACATCTGCTTTAATTGTCAATAATAATAATAATAATAATAATAACAACTATCAATATAACTTATGCTGCAAATAAACAAATTAACACCCTTACATTATTAAACAAAAATGAATAAAACCTAACAATGAACATAATCTGACTAATTTTAGAGACAGACAGAGGACAGAGACAGAGGACAGAGAGAGATTTGTCCTGTCCTGATGTTCCCAGCATGTACAGAAGGCAGATCTGTACTGTGACTAAATCAATAAAAGTGCCTACAACCCAAACTATTATTTATTCATTATACAGTCCAGGCTCAAGTACCTTATTCAATAAAATAAAGCCTTATATAAAGGGGGACCCTACAAAAACATATTACTTCATGCATTAGTTTTAAGTTTCTTTAAGTGAAATCATTAATTATTTAAAAAAAGAAATACTCACTAACCGCAACGGCTTTACGTTTAAAATTCTAGGGTCGCTTGCTATAGGTGCTCATTGATACGACGAAAAGTTGAGTAAAGTGGTCATAGCAGCTCTGTATCATACATATAAAGCACATAACGTATTCATGCTACCACCGTTTCACTCAGCGGTTCTTAATATCGAGAACCCTTATTAACCTAAACTGAACTGGGAACACACCCCACAATACCTAATATACTTGCTACATCATTAAAAGAATGGCATCTACACAGATATTAGTCTGTTTCTTTCTTATTCCGAGCTCAACAAAGCCACCAGATCCAGTCTATATTCAGATCAGATGGACATTGCAGTCAGCCCTATCGGGTACGTATCCAGACCAGATGGTGGCTCGGCACTGGAAAAGCCACCACTAGCCCTGAAAGAAAGTGGAGACCAGGACAACTACAGCCCCCGAAACAGGTCCTGTGTAAAGACCTTGCCTCAGATGACCATCGGGATAAGACATGGAAAACAGATGATTCTTTTCCACTCTGTTGCAGCCTGGAATTGGACTTTTGGTTTCGTCAGGTCAGAGGAGAACTGGCTGGAGTTTTGGTTCCTTCTTGCTGTTGCCTCTGACTTCATTTACAGCTATATTGTTGATTTAATTGAAAATGAATGCACAGACACAAATTAAACTGAACAGAGATGGCATCACTGAATTCAATGATGAACTGCCTTTAACTTTAATTTTGCATTATTGACACAATGTTTTACTAATGAATGTTGTTCCACTGCTTTCGCCACAATGTATTTAATTTAAAGCGCTCTATAAATAAACTTGACTTGACGTGACCCAAACGTACAACTTTTACATTTGCAGTTCCAGACTTTTTTAAAGTGGAATATAATTAAGGATTTACATAATGAAAACTTAAAATGTAACATATAAATTAGAACATATTTTGCACTTAAACCCATTGGTCATCCAAATCCCTTTTAATAGACAGCAGCCGCGGACGTCTTAGCCGACAGCTGGCTGCGGGTCAAGTGGAAGTACGGCTGCCCTCCAGTGTGCCCCTTTCCAAGGGTCCTGTGCAAGGAAAGGGAAGAGGAGCATCAAGGGATACTGGTTGCCCCTTACTGGCCCAACAGCAATCCCTCCAGACGATTTGCCTGATAAAGGATGTTCAGTCTCAGGGGAAGGGTGCATTTTGGCAACCTAGACCAGACCTCTGGAACCTCCATGAGCTCCTGAGCGGGCGGCTAACAGTGGTCATAGGTACCCTCGCCCAGGCTAGAGCTCCAGCCACTCGGTGCCTATACACCTTGACGTTGCCTTGCTTCTCTATCCCATGCTCCTCACACGTTGAGGACCGCTGGAGGTACGGGATCGGAGTATTGTTGTCCTTTCTTCAAGAGGGTCTGAAGCAACAGCTCCCCCCTCCTGAGGGGCTTTCCAGGGTAAATCCACCCAGGGCACGCTCAGTACCCTCTTGGGGGAACCTTTTCTTTTGTAATGTTTATATAAATATATATAAATATATAATTTTAATAGGCGGAGCCTGGAGATATTATAGACTTTGCATATTCAGTTTGCAGACATTTGTAGGTACAGACATCCATTGTTTGTTTCCTCTGTAGTTTTTTCCAGAGGCTTTTTAATATTATCGTTATCGATATCGGAATTCTATCGTATCGACGGAAATTAAGAAATATATTGGGATATAAATCTTGGGCATATCGTCCAGCCCTAGTGTATACCCCTTTATACACGTCATAGAGGGCAGGGACATGAATTGATTCATTGGCCAAATTAATTGAACTTTTCCCTATACTCTATTCCCAAACCCTAACCCTTGAGATTATGGAAAATTTGTGCCGCCCTTTAAAAATAAAAAAATGTTATATTTTAAGGGGATCTGATTTACGAGGACACAGAAAGTAAACCATATTTACAATGTTATTATTGTGTCGTTGTACACATTGGTGTTCTCGTAAACCAGACAGACAGACAGACAGACAGACAGACACAACACGCGCGCACGCACGCACGCACACACACACACACTACCTGTGAAGAGTTTGGTGATGTGTTTATTCTGTCGGCGAGCGGAGAAGATAAGAAGCAACCAGGATGGGAGGAGCTCATAATGGGCAGCAAGCAGCTCAACGATGTTTCCTGACCTCTGGCCCCTGAATATTCCCACAGGTGAATCCTCATCCACTGAATCCACCAAGAGAAACAGAGCCTGACGAGGAGCCTTACAGCTCAACAATGGCAACAACACACACCTGACACACACAAACAGAGAGAGACACTTTTATACAATAGCAAATTACATCTGTATTTTTTGTGTTCTCTGTAACACAAAACACAAAACATTTAGTTTAGATTAGTCAAACATACTTAGATGTCTTGCTATAGGGTGTGCAGAGCTTTAGACTAACTTTGGCAGTGCTTGCACTGGTGCGCCTAACTGTTTTTATTAGGTTCACCAGCACAAAAGTGAGGTGCACCCAAATTTTCCACCGCATCACATTTAACACAGCAATTTTACAAATTCACCTTTTAATGTATTTATTTGATTTTTTTAAATGCTGTCCATATAGGCAATATTCACTTGTAAATGATTAACTACAAATCTGGTCAGTATAAAGTTCTTTATTGTAAGCACAATTCTACAAGAAAGGTAACTTACTGAAAAAGTATTGGTGCTTTAAGTGTTGGCGCTTAAAGTGTTGGTGCTAAAATTCGAATTTAAAATTCTCAAGATAAATTAACTAAAAGAAAATCTAAATTAAGTGTTTTAAGAAGTGCTTTGACACCCCCTCTGCTGCCCAGATTAACAGCAGCACCATCAGCCCCCAGAGCAATGATTTTCTCCAGCCAGTTACTTCACTGGTGTCCAAGAGCAGCAAATGCTTTCTTTGAGGCAGAATAATTTCCTAATTAAACAAATTAAAACGATAATACTATTTAGTGCCCAGATCAGGAGTTTATAATGCATAATATTAATTTATTTTTATATTTTAATTTTTTAGTATAAGAATATTATGGTTAATGCAGTAACGAGACGGTAGGCATATTATTGAAATAGGCTCTATGACATGACATGGCTTATACTGGACATGAGCATGGTCGACTTCAATGTGTCCATTAAGTATATTCACCGGTCTTCCTCTCCGCAAAATACGACCGTACACAATGACGCATTCTTTTGTGGTGATATATTGATCAGGAATGCCATGTATGCAGTTTACAAAGACGCGTTTTTTTCAAAGTATCTGCGATGACTCCTATTAATAGGGCGCACGCTACATCATTTCTGTACGTCGGGTTTACATTCAAGCCATTTTTCTTCATTAAAATGATTTCAGATTTTAATTTAGAGTTATTTTTTGCAATATTGTAAGGAACAGAAACAGACCTGGGATAAAGAAATGGTGTCATTTTTACATCCTGCTCAACTGTAACACAAAATAACACAAGAATATTGAATTTGTGAGTTTGTGTTTCTCACCTCTTGAAACTCTCGATTGGGTTCCTCTCACATTCTCCGGGCTGTAGAGCGCTCTGAACCGACGTCTCTCTCACTTTCTCCTCATAATCCGGGATGAGTTTAGACTGGCATATCTGAGACACCAGCCCGCGGACGAATCCGCTTACACCAAGCGTGTCTGAGTCCTCCGCACGACAGAAGTGAAAGGCCAGACAGTGATGCTGTAGACCGCGCTGGACACCCAGAACAGAAGTGGGCCACAATAACTCTGTACATAAAGCTGTCTTCCCGCTGCCGGGACCACCCACCAGAAGAACCCCCCATGATCCGCTTTTCCCCGCACCAGACAATAGACCGCTGCCGGGTGGAACTATGTTTCTGGGAGCCATGCTGAGGTTGTTGGTTTTCTCCTGAAGGCAGTGCTGGATCTTGTGGAAGACCCACTCTCTGCAGTAGAAGCGTTTACCCTGCAACAGACTTGTCTGAGACATGCTCTCTGTTTACAGGTCAACGGAGGGTTCAGATTTTCCCCGACACATAAGGGTGTCTCCACAGACACCTGTCCATCACCTTCATGGGTTTGAGTGACAGGACTCCAGAGGTGAGAGATCACATGGAAAATGGACGCTAGGTGATGTCTCACCGTGAGATCTCAATTGTCTCTGAGGTCATAATGATGCTTAAGGAACATCCTGAAATAAACACACACAAGAACCCAGTAATTAATCAACCCAGAACTATTGTAAATATGAGAGAACAAGATCATGAGTGAAGTCATGGCTTAGTGGTTAGAGAGTTTGACACATAACCCTAGGGTTATGGGATCAAGTCTCGGGCCAACAAAACCATGCCTTAGGTGCCCTTGAGCAAGACACCGAACCCCCCCTCCCGGGCGCTGCAGTATTAATGGCTGTCCACTCCTGGGGGTGTGTGCTCTTAGTTGGTGTGTGTATTCAATGCTGTATGTGTGCACTCATTTAAACACCTCACCTATTTAAAAAACATCCAAACATCCCATCAAAACAACACACATCTAAACACTTCAGCTATATAGATACAGCCCATCAAAACAACACACATCTAAACACTTCAGCTATATAGAAACACATGGAAACAGCCCATCAAAACAACACACATCTAAACACTTCAGCTATATAGATACACATGGAAACAGCCCATCAAAACAACACACATCTAAACACTTCAGCTATATAGAAACACATGGAAACAGCCCATCAAAACAACACATATCTAAACACTTCAGCTATATAGAAACACATGGAAACAGCCCATCAAAACAACACACATCTAAACACCTCAGCTATATAGATACACATGGAAACAGCCCATCAAAACAACACACATCTAAACACTTCAGCTATATAGAAACACATGGAAACAGCCCATCAAAACAACACACATCTAAACACTTCAGCTATATAGAAACACAAAGAAACAGCCCATCAAAACAACACACATCTAAACACTTCAGCTATATAGAAACACATGGAAACAGCCCATCAAAACAACACACATCTAAACACTTCAGCTATATAGATACACATGGAAAAAGCCCATCATAACAACACACATCTAAACACTTCAGCTATATAGAAACAGCCCATCAAAACAACACACATCTAAACACTTCAGCTATATAGAAACACATGGAAACAGCCCATCAAAACAACACACATCTAAACACTTCAGCTATATAGAAACACATGGAAACAGCCCATCAAAACAACACACATCTAAACACTTCAGCTATATAGAAACACATGGAAACAGCCCATCAAAACAACACACATCTAAACACTTCAGCTATATAGAAACACAGGGAAACAGCCCATCAAAACAACACACATCTAAACACTTCTGCTATATAGAAACACATGGAAACAGCCCATCAAAACAACACACATCTAAACACTTCAGCCATATAGAAACACATGGAAACAGCCCATCAAAACAACACACATCTAAACACTTCAGCTATATAGAAACACATGGAAACAGCCCATCAAAACAACACACATCTAAACACTTCAGCTATATAGATACACATGGAAACAGCCCATCAAAACAACACACATCTAAACAATTCAGCTATATAGATACACATGGAAACAGCCCATCAAAACAACACACATCTAAACACTTCAGCTATATAGATACACATGGAAACAGCCCATCAAAACAACACACATCTAAACACTTCAGCTATATAGATACACATGGAAACAGCCCATCAAAACAACACACATCTAAACACTTCAGCTATATAGATACACATGGAAACAGCCCATCAAAACAACACACATCTAAACACTTCAGCTATATAGATACACATGGAAACAGCCCATCATAACAACACACATCTAAACACTTCAGCTATATAGATACACATGGAAACAGCCCATCAAAACAACACACATCTAAACACTTCAGCTATATAGATACACATGGAAACAGCCCATCATAACAACACACATCTAAACACTTCAGCTATATAGATACACATGGAAACAGCCCATCAAAACAACACACATCTAAACACTTCAGCTATATAGATACACATGGAAACAGCCCATCAAAACAACACACATCTTAACACTTCAGCGATATATAAACAGCCCATCAAAACAACACGCATCTAAACACTTCAGCCATATAGATACACATGGAAACAGCCCATCAAAACAACACACATCTAAACACTTCAGCTATATAGATACACATGGAAACAGCCCATCAAAACAACACACATCTAAACACTTCAGCTATATAGAAACACATGGAAACAGCCCATCAAAACAACACACATCTAAACACTTCAGCTATATAGAAACACATGGAAACAGCCCATCAAAACAACACACATCTAAACACTTCAGCTATATAGAAACACATGGAAACAGCCCATCAAAACAACACACATCTAAACACTTCAGCTATATAGAAACACATGGAAACAGCCCATCAAAACAACACACATCTAAACACTTCAGCTATATAGAAACACATGGAAACAGCCCATCAAAACAACACACATCTAAACACTTCAGCTATATAGAAACACATGGAAACAGCCCATCAAAACAACACACATCTAAACACTTCAGCTATATAGATACACATGGAAACAGCCCATCATAACAACACACATCTAAACACTTCAGCTATATAGAAACACATGGAAACAGCCCATCAAAACAACACACATCTAAACACTTCAGCTATATAGAAACACATGGAAACAGCCCATCAAAACAACACACATCTAAACACTTCAGCTATATAGAAACACATGGAAACAGCCCATCAAAACAACACACATCTAAACACTTCAGCTATATAGATACACATGGAAACAGCCCATCATAACAACACACATCTAAACACTTCAGCTATATAGATACACATGGAAACAGCCCATCAAAACAACACACATCTAAACACTTCAGCTATATAGATACACATGGAAACAGCCCATCATAACAACACACATCTAAACACTTCAGCTATATAGATACACATGGAAACAGCCCATCAAAACAACACACATCTAAACACTTCAGCTATATAGATACACATGGAAACAGCCCATCAAAACAACACACATCTTAACACTTCAGCGATATATAAACAGCCCATCAAAACAACACGCATCTAAACACTTCAGCCATATAGATACACATGGAAACAGCCCATCAAAACAACACACATCTAAACACTTCAGCTATATAGATACACATGGAAACAGCCCATCAAAACAACACACATCTAAACACTTCAGCTATATAGAAACACATGGAAACAGCCCATCAAAACAACACACATCTAAACACTTCAGCTATATAGAAACACATGGAAACAGCCCATCAAAACAACACACATCTAAACACTTCAGCTATATAGAAACACATGGAAACAGCCCATCAAAACAACACACATCTAAACACTTCAGCTATATAGAAACAGCCCATCAAAACAACACACATCTAAACACTTCAGCTATATAGAAACACATGGAAACAGCCCATCAAAACAACACACATCTAAACACTTCAGCTATATAGAAACACATGGAAACAGCCCATCAAAACAACACACATCTAAACACTTCAGCTATATAGAAACACATGGAAACAGCCCATCAAAACAACACACATCTAAACACTTCAGCTATATAGAAACACATGGAAACAGCCCATCAAAACAACACACATCTAAACACTTCAGCTATATAGATACACATGGAAACAGCCCATCATAACAACACACATCTAAACACTTCAGCTATATAGAAACACATGGAAACAGCCCATCAAAACAACACACATCTAAACACTTCAGCTATATAGAAACACATGGAAACAGCCCATCAAAACAACACACATCTAAACACTTCAGCTATATAGAAACACATGGAAACAGCCCATCAAAACAACACACATCTAAACACTTCAGCTATATAGATACACATGGAAACAGCCCATCAAAACAACACACATCTAAACACTTCAGCTATATAGATACACATGGAAACAGCCCATCAAAACAACACACATCTAAACACTTCAGCTATATAGATACACATGGAAACAGCCCATCAAAACAACACACATCTAAACACTTCAGCTATATAGATACACATGGAAACAGCCCATCAAAACAACACACATCTAAACACTTCAGCTATATAGAAACACATGGAAACAGCCCATCAAAACAACACACATCTAAACACTTCAGCTATATAGAAACACATGGAAACAGCCCATCAAAACAACACACATCTAAACACTTCAGCTATATAGAAACACATGGAAACAGCCCATCAAAACAACACACATCTAAACACTTCAGCTATATAGAAACAGCCCATCAAAAAAACACACATCTAAACACTTCAGCTATATAGAAACAGCCCATCAAAACAACACACATCTAAACACTTCAGCTATATAGATACACATGGAAACAGCCCATCATAACAACACACATCTAAACACTTCAGCTATATAGAAACACATGGAAATAGCCCATCAAAACAACACACATCTAAACACTTCAGCTATATAGAAACACATGGAAACAGCCCATCAAAACAACACACATCTAAACACTTCAGCTATATAGAAACACATGGAAACAGCCCATCAAAACAACACACATCTAAACACTTCAGCTATATAGAAACAGCCCATCAAAACAACACACATCTAAACACTTCAGCTATATAGATACACATGGAAACAGCCCATCATAACAACACACATCTAAACACTTCAGCTATATAGAAACACATGGAAACAGCCCATCAAAACAACACACATCTAAACACTTCAGCTATATAGAAACACATGAAAACAGCCCATCAAAACAACACACATCTAAACACCTCAGCTATATAGAAACACATGGAAACAGCCCATCAAAACAACACACATCTAAACACCTCAGCTATATAGATACACATGGAAACAGCCCATCAAAACAACACACATCTAAACACTTCAGCTATATAGATACACATGGAAACAGCCCATCAAAACAACACACATCTAAACACTTCAGCTATATAGAAACACATGGAAACAGCCCATCAAAACAACACACATCTAAACACTTCAGCTATATAGAAACACATGGAAACAGCCCATCAAAACAACACACATCTAAACACTTCAGCTATATAGAAACAGCCCATCAAAACAACACACATCTAAACACTTCAGCTATATAGAAACAGCCCATCAAAACAACACACATCTAAACACTTCAGCTATATAGATACACATGGAAACAGCCCATCAAAACAACACACATCTAAACACTTCAGCTATATAGATACACATGGAAATAGCCCATCAAAACAACACACATCTAAACACTTCATCTATATAGAAACACATGGAAACAGCCCATCAAAACAACACACATCTAAACACTTCAGCTATATAGAAACACATGGAAACAGCCCATCAAAACAACACACATCTAAACACATCAGCTATATAGAAACAGCCCATCAAAACAACACACATCTAAACACTTCAGCTATATAGAAACACATGGAAACAGCCCATCAAAACAACACACATCTAAACACCTCAGCTATATAGAAACACATGGAAACAGCCCATCAAAACAACACACATCTAAACACTTCAGCTATATAGATACACATGGAAACAGCCCATCAAAACAACACACATCTAAACACTTCAGCTATATAGATACACATGGAAACAGCCCATCAAAACAACACACATCTAAACACTTCAGCTATATAGAAACACATGGAAACAGCCCATCAAAACAACACACATCTAAACACTTCAGCTATATAGAAACACATGGAAACAGCCCATCAAAACAACACACATCTAAACACTTCAGCTATATAGAAACACATGGAAACAGCCCATCAAAACAACACACATCTAAACACTTCAGCTATATAGAAACACATGGAAACAGCCCATCAAAACAACACACATCTAAACACTTCAGCTATATAGAAACACATGGAAACAGCCCATCAAAACAACACACATCAAAACACTTCAGCTATATAGATACACATGGAAACAGCCCATCAAAACAACACACATCTAAACACTTCTGCTATATAGAAACACATGGAAACAGCCCATCAAAACAACACACATCTAAACACTTCAGCTATATAGATACACATGGAAACAGCCCATCAAAACAACACACATCTAAACACTTCAGCTATATAGATACACATGGAAACAGCCCATCAAAACAACACGCATCTAAACACTTCAGCTATATAGAAACACATGGAAACAGCCCATCAAAACAACACACATCTAAACACTTCAGCTATATAGATACACATGGAAACAGCCCATCATAACAACACACATCTAAACACTTCAGCTATATAGAAACACATGGAAACAGCCCATCAAAACAACACACATCTAAACACTTCAGCTATATAGAAACACATGGAAACAGCCCATCAAAACAACACACATCTAAACACTTCAGCTATATAGATACACATGGAAACAGCCCATCAAAACAACACACATCTAAACACTTCAGCTATATAGAAACAGCCCATCAAAACAACACACATCTAAACACTTCAGCTATATAGAAACACATGGAAACAGCCCATCAAAACAACACACATCTAAACACTTCAGCTATATAGAAACACATGGAAACAGCCCATCAAAACAACACGCATCTAAACACTTCAGCTATATAGAAACACATGGAAACAGCCCATCAAAACAACACACATCTAAACACTTCAGCTATATAGAAACACATGGAAACAGCCCATCAAAACAACACACATCTAAACACTTCAGCTATATAGATACACATGGAAACAGCCCATCAAAACAACACACATCTAAACACTTCAGCTATATAGAAACAGCCCATCAAAACAACACACATCTAAACACTTCAGCTATATAGATACACATGGAAACAGCCCATCAAAACAACACACATCTAAACACTTCAGCTATATAGATACACATGGAAACAGCCCATCAAAACAACACACATCTAAACACTTCAGCTATATAGAAACACATGGAAACAGCCCATCAAAACAACACACATCTAAACACTTCAGCTATATAGATACACATGGAAACAGCCCATCAAAACAACACACATCTAAACACTTCATCTATATAGATACACATGGAAACAGCCCATCAAAACAACACACATCTAAACACTTCAGCTATATAGAAACACATGGAAACAGCCCATCAAAACAACACACATCTAAACACTTCAGCTATATAGATACACATGGAAACAGCCCATCAAAACAACACACATCTAAACACTTCAGCTATATAGATACACATGGAAACAGCCCATCAAAACAACACACATCTAAACACTTCAGCTATATAGAAACACATGGAAACAGCCCATCAAAACAACACACATCTAAACACTTCAGCTATATAGATACACATGGAAACAGCCCATCAAAACAACACACATCTAAACACTTCAGCTATATAGATACACATGGAAACAGCCCATCAAAACAACACACATCTAAACACTTCAGCTATATAGATACACATGGAAACAGCCCATCAAAACAACACACATCTAAACACTTCAGCTATATAGAAACACATGGAAACAGCCCATCAAAACAACACACATCTAAACACTTCAGCTATATAGAAACACATGGAAACAGCCCATCAAAACAACACACATCTAAACACTTCAGCTATATAGATACACATGGAAACAGCCCATCAAAACAACACACATCTAAACACTTCAGCTATATAGAAACAGCCCATCAAAACAACACACATCTAAACACTTCAGCTATATAGAAACACATGGAAACAGCCCATCAAAACAACACACATCTAAACACTTCAGCTATATAGAAACACATGGAAACAGCCCATCAAAACAACACACATCTAAACACTTCAGCTATATAGAAACACATGGAAACAGCCCATCAAAACAACACACATCTAAACACTTCAGCTATATAGAAACACATGGAAACAGCCCATCAAAACAACACACATCTAAACACTTCAGCTATATAGATACACATGGAAACAGCCCATCAAAACAACACACATCTAAACACTTCAGCAATATAGAAACACATGGAAACAGCCCATCAAAACAACACACATCTAAACACTTCAGCTATATAGAAACACATGGAAACAGCCCATCAAAACAACACACATCTAAACACTTCAGCTATATAGAAACGCATGGAAACAGCCCATCAAAACAACACACATCTAAACACTTCAGCTATATAGATACACATGGACACAGCCCATCAAAACAACACACATCTAAACACTTCAGCTATATAGAAACACATGGAAATAGCCCATCAAAACAACACACATCTAAACACTTCAGCTATATAGAAACACATGGAAATAGCCCATTAAAACAACACACATCTAAACACTTCAGCTATATAGATACACATGGACACAGCCCATCAAAACAACACACATCTAAACACTTCAGCTACATAGATACACATGGACACAGCCCATCAAAACAACACACATCTAAACACTTCAGCTATATAGATACACATGGAAACAGCCCATCAAAACAACACACATCTAAACACTTCAGCTATATAGATACACATGGAAACAGCCCATCAAAACAACACACATCTAAACACTTCAGCTATATAGAAACACATGGAAACAGCCCATCAAAACAACACACATCTAAACACTTCAGCTATATAGAAACACATGGAAACAGCCCATCAAAACAACACACATCTTAACACTTCAGCGATATAGAAACACATGGAAACAGCCCATCAAAACAACACACATCTAAACACTTCAGCTATATAGAAACACATGGAAACAGCCCATCAAAACAACACACATCTAAACACTTCAGCTATATAGAAACACATGGAAACAGCCCATCAAAACAACACACATCTAAACACTTCAGCTATATAGAAACACATGGAAACAGCCCATCAAAACAACACACATCTAAACACTTCAGCTATATAGAAACACATGGAAACAGCCCATCAAAACAACACACATCTTAACACTTCAGCGATATAGAAACACATGGAAACAGCCCATCAAAACAACACACATCTAAACACTTCAGCTATATATAAAAACACATGGAAACAGCCCATCAAAACAACACACATCTAAACACTTCAGCTATATAGAAACACATGGAAACAGCCCATCAAAACAACACACATCTAAACACTTCAGCTATATAGATACACATGGAAACAGCCCATCAAAACAACACACATCTAAACACTTCAGCTATATAGAAACACATGGAAACAGCCCATCAAAACAACACACATCTAAACACTTCAGCTATATAGAAACACATGGAAACAGCCCATCAAAACAACACACATCTAAACACTTCAGCTATATAGAAACACATGGAAACAGCCCATCAAAACAACACACATCTAAACACCTCAGCTATATAGAAACACATGGAAACAGCCCATCAAAACAACACACATCTAAACACTTCAGCTATATAGAAACACATGGAAACAGCCCATCAAAACAACACACATCTAAACACTTCAGCTATATAGATACACATGGAAACAGCCCATCAAAACAACACACATCTAAACACTTCAGCTATATAGAAACACATGGAAACAGCCCATCAAAACAACACACATCTAAACACTTCAGCTATATAGATACACATGGAAACAGCCCATCAAAACAACACACATCTAAACACTTCAGCTATATAGAAACAGCCCATCAAAACAACACACATCTAAACACTTCAGCTATATAGAAACACATGGACACAGCCCATCAAAACAACACACATCTAAACACTTCAGCTATATAGAAACACATGGAAACAGCCCATCAAAACAACACACATCTAAACACTTCAGCTATATAGAAACACATGGAAACAGCCCATCAAAACAACACACATCTAAACACCTCAGCTATATAGAAACACATGGAAACAGCCCATCAAAACAACACGCATCTAAACACTTCAGCTATATAGATACACATGGAAACAGCCCATCAAAACAACACACATCTAAACACTTCAGCTATATAGAAACACAAAGAAACAGCCCATCAAAACAACACACATCTAAACACTTCAGCTATATAGATACACATGGAAACAGCCCATCAAAACAACACACATCTAAACACTTCAGCTATATAGATACACATGGAAACAGCCCATCAAAACAACACACATCTAAACACTTCAGCTATATAGATACACATGGAAACAGCCCATCAAAACAACACACATCTAAACACTTCAGCTATATAGATACACATGGAAACAGCCCATCAAAACAACACACATCTAAACACTGCATCTATATAGAAACACAAAGAAACAGCCCATCAAAACAACACACATCTAAACACTGCATCTATATAGAAACACATGGAAACAGCCCATCAAAACAACACACATCTAAACACCTCAGCTATATAGATACACATGGAAACAGCCCATCAAAACAACACACATCTAAACACTTCAGCTATATAGAAACACATGGAAACAGCCCATCAAAACAACACACATCTAAACACTTCAGCTATATAGATACACATGGAAACAGCCCATCAAAACAACACACATCTAAACACTTCAGCTATATAGATACACATGGAAACAGCCCATCATAACAACACACATCTAAACACTTCAGCTATATAGATACACATGGAAACAGCCCATCAAAACAACACACATCTAAACACTTCAGCTATATAGATACACATGGAAACAGCCCATCAAAACAACACACATCTAAACACTTCAGCTATATAGAAACAGCCCATCAAAACAACACACATCTAAACACTTCAGCTATATAGAAACAGCCCATCAAAACAACACACATCTAAACACTTCAGCTATATAGAAACAGCCCATCAAAACAACACACATCTAAACACTTCAGCTATATAGAAACAGCCCATCAAAACAACACACATCTAAACACTTCAGCTATATAGAAACAGCCCATCAAAACAACACACATCTAAACACTTCAGCTATATAGATACACATGGAAACAGCCCATCAAAACAACACACATCTAAACACTTCAGCTATATAGAAATACATGGAAACAGCCCATCAAAACAACACACATCTAAACACTTCAGCTATATAGATACACATGGAAACAGCCCATCAAAACAACACACATCTAAACACTTCAGCTATATAGAAACACATGGAAACAGCCCATCAAAACAACACACATCTAAACACTTCAGCTATATAGAAACACATGGAAACAGCCCATCAAAACAACACACATCTAAACACTTCAGCTATATAGAAACACATGGAAACAGCCCATCAAAACAACACACATCTAAACACTTCAGCTATATAGATACACATGGAAACAGCCCATCAAAACAACACACATCTAAACACTTCAGCTATATAGAAACAGCCCATCAAAACAACACACATCTAAACACTTCAGCTATATAGAAACACATGGAAACAGCCCATCAAAACAACACACATCTAAACACTTCAGCTATATAGATACACATGGAAACAGCCCATCAAAACAACACACATCTAAACACTTCAGCTATATAGAAACACATGGAAACAGCCCATCAAAACAACACACATCTAAACACTTCAGCTATATAGAAACACATGGAAACAGCCCATCAAAACAACACACATCTAAACACTTCAGCTATATAGAAACACATGGAAACAGCCCATCAAAACAACACACATCTAAACACTTCAGCTATATAGAAACAGCCCATCAAAACAACACACATCTAAACACTTCAGCTATATAGAAACAGCCCATCAAAACAACACACAACTAAACACTTCAGCTATATAGAAACACATGGAAACAGCCCATCATAACAACACACATCTAAACACTTCAGCTATATAGATACACATGGAAACAGCCCATCAAAACAACACACATCTAAACACTTCAGCTATATAGATACACATGGAAACAGCCCATCATAACAACACACATCTAAACACTTCAGCTATATAGAAACACATGGAAACAGCCCATCAAAACAACACACATCTAAACACTTCTGCTATATAGAAACACATGGAAACAGCCCATCAAAACAACACACATCTAAACACCTCAGCTATATAGAAACACATGGAAACAGCCCATCAAAACAACACACATCTAAACACTTCAGCTATATAGAAACACATGGAAACAGCCCATCAAAACAACACACATCTAAACACTTCAGCTATATAGAAACACAAAGAAACAGCCCATCAAAACAACACACATCTAAACACTTCAGCGATATAGAAACACATAGAAACAGCCCATCAAAACAACACACATCTAAACACTTCAGCTATATAGATACACATGGAAACAGCCCATCAAAACAACACACATCTAAACACTTCAGCTATATAGAAACACATGGAAACAGCCCATCAAAACAACACACATCTAAACACTTCAGCTATATAGATACACATGGAAACAGCCCATCAAAACAACACACATCTAAACACTTCAGCTATATAGAAACACATGGAAACAGCCCATCATAACAACACACATCTAAACACTTCAGCTATATAGAAACACATGGAAACAGCCCATCAAAACAACACACATCTAAACACTTCAGCTATATAGAAACACATGGAAACAGCCCATCAAAACAACACACATCTAAACACTTCAGCTATATAGAAACAGCCCATCAAAACAACACACATCTAAACACTTCAGCTATATAGATACACATGGAAACAGCCCATCAAAACAACACACATCTAAACACTTCAGCTATATAGAAACAGCCCATCAAAACAACACACATCTAAACACTTCAGCTATATAGAAACACATGGAAACAGCCCATCAAAACAACACACATCTAAACACTTCAGCTATATAGAAACAGCCCATCAAAACAACACACATCTAAACACTTCAGCTATATAGATACACATGGAAACAGCCCATCAAAACAACACACATCTAAACACTTCAGCTATATAGAAACACATGGAAACAGCCCATCAAAACAACACACATCTAAACACTTCAGCTATATAGAAACAGCCCATCAAAACAACACACATCTAAACACTTCAGCTATATAGAAACACATGGAAACAGCCCATCAAAACAACACACATCTAAACACTTCAGCTATATAGATACACATGGACACAGCCCATCAAAACAACACACATCTAAACACTTCAGCTATATAGAAACACATGGAAACAGCCCATCAAAACAACACACATCTAAACACTTCAGCTATATAGATACACATGGACACAGCCCATCAAAACAACACACATCTAAACACTTCAGCTATATAGATACACATGGACACAGCCCATCAAAACAACACACATCTAAACACTTCAGCTATATAGATACACATGGACACAGCCCATCAAAACAACACACATCTAAACACTTCAGCTATATAGAAACACATGGAAACAGCCCATCAAAACAACACACATCTAAACACTTCAGCTATATAGAAACAGCCCATCAAAACAACACACATCTAAACACTTCAGCTATATAGAAACACATGGAAACAGCCCATCAAAACAACACACATCTAAACACTTCAGCTATATAGATACACATGGACACAGCCCATCAAAACAACACACATCTAAACACTTCAGCTATATAGAAACAGCCCATCAAAACAACACACATCTAAACACTTCAGCTATATAGATACACATGGAAACAGCCCATCAAAACAACACACATCTAAACACTTCAGCTATATAGAAACAGCCCATCAAAACAACACACATCTAAACACTTCAGCTATATAGAAACACATGGAAACAGCCCATCAAAACAACACACATCTAAACACTTCAGCTATATAGATACACATGGAAACAGCCCATCAAAACAACACACATCTAAACACTTCAGCTATATAGAAACAGCCCATCAAAACAACACACATCTAAACACTTCAGCTATATAGAAACACATGGAAACAGCCCATCAAAACAACACACATCTAAACACTTCAGCTATATAGAAACAGCCCATCAAAACAACACACATCTAAACACTTCAGCTATATAGAAACACATGGAAACAGCCCATCAAAACAACACACATCTAAACACTTCAGCTATATAGAAACAGCCCATCAAAACAACACACATCTAAACACTTCAGCTATATAGAAACACATGGAAACAGCCCATCAAAACAACACACATCTAAACACTTCAGCTATATAGATACACATGGAAACAGCCCATCAAAACAACACACATCTAAACACTTCAGCTATATAGAAACAGCCCATCAAAACAACACACATCTAAACACTTCAGCTATATAGATACACATGGAAACAGCCCATCAAAACAACACACATCTAAACACTTCAGCTATATAGATACACATGGAAACAGCCCATCAAAACAACACACATCTAAACACTTCAGCTATATAGATACACATGGAAACAGCCCATCAAAACAACACACATCTAAACACTTCAGCTATATAGATACACATGGAAACAGCCCATCAAAACAACACACATCTAAACACTTCAGCTATATAGAAACACATGGAAACAGCCCATCAAAACAACACACATCTAAACACTTCAGCTATATAGAAACACATGGAAACAGCCCATCAAAACAACACACATCTAAACACTTCAGCTATATAGAAACACATGGAAACAGCCCATCAAAACAACACACATCTAAACACTTCAGCTATATAGAAACACATGGAAACAGCCCATCAAAACAACACACATCTAAACACTTCAGCTATATAGAAACAGCCCATCAAAACAACACACATCTAAACACTTCAGCTATATAGAAACAGCCCATCAAAACAACACACATCTAAACACTTCAGCTATATAGATACACATGGAAACAGCCCATCAAAACAACACACATCTAAACACTTCAGCTATATAGAAACACATGGAAACAGCCCATCAAAACAACACACATCTAAACACTTCAGCTATATAGAAACACATGGAAACAGCCCATCAAAACAACACACATCTAAACACTTCAGCTATATAGAAACAGCCCATCAAAACAACACACATCTAAACACTTCAGCTATATAGAAACACATGGAAACAGCCCATCAAAACAACACACATCTAAACACCTCAGCTATATAGAAACACATGGAAACAGCCCATCAAAACAACACACATCTAAACACTTCAGCTATATAGAAACACATGGAAACAGCCCATCAAAACAACACACATCTAAACACTTCAGCTATATAGATACACATGGAAACAGCCCATCAAAACAACACACATCTAAACACTTCAGCTATATAGAAACACATGGAAACAGCCCATCAAAACAACACACATCTAAACACTTCAGCTATATAGATACACATGGAAACAGCCCATCAAAACAACACACATCTAAACACTTCAGCTATATAGAAACAGCCCATCAAAACAACACACATCTAAACACTTCAGCTATATAGAAACACATGGACACAGCCCATCAAAACAACACACATCTAAACACTTCAGCTATATAGAAACACGTGGAAACAGCCCATCAAAACAACACACATCTAAACACTTCAGCTATATAGAAACACATGGAAACAGCCCATCAAAACAACACACATCTAAACACTTCAGCTATATAGATACACATGGAAACAGCCCATCAAAACAACACACATCTAAACACTTCAGCTATATAGAAACACATGGAAACAGCCCATCAAAACAACACACATCTAAACACTTCAGCTATATAGATACACATGGAAACAGCCCATCAAAACAACACACATCTAAACACTTCAGCTATATAGAAACACATGGAAACAGCCCATCAAAACAACACACATCTAAACACTTCAGCTATATAGATACACATGGAAACAGCCCATCAAAACAACACACATCTAAACACTTCAGCTATATAGAAACACATGGAAACAGCCCATCAAAACAACACACATCTAAACACTTCAGCTATATAGAAACACATGGAAACAGCCCATCAAAACAACACACATCTAAACACTTCAGCTATATAGATACACATGGAAACAGACCATCAAAACAACACACATCTAAACACTTCAGCTATATAGAAACACATGGAAACAGCCCATCAAAACAACACACATCTAAACACTTCAGCTATATAGAAACACATGGAAACAGCCCATCAAAACAACACACATCTAAACACTTCAGCTATATAGAAACACATGGAAACAGCCCATCAAAACAACACACATCTAAACACTTCAGCTATATAGAAACACATGGAAACAGCCCATCAAAACAACACACATCTAAACACTTCAGCTATATAGAAACAGCCCATCAAAACAACACACATCTAAACACTTCAGCTATATAGAAACACATGGAAACAGCCCATCAAAACAACACACATCTAAACACTTCAGCTATATAGAAACACATGGAAACAGCCCATCAAAACAACACACATCTAAACACTTCAGCTATATAGAAACACATGGAAACAGCCCATCATAACAACACACATCTAAACACTTCAGCTATATAGATACACATGGAAACAGCCCATCAAAACAACACACATCTAAACACTTCAGCTATATAGATACACATGGAAACAGCCCATCAAAACAACACACATCTAAACACTTCAGCTATATAGAAACACATGGAAACAGCCCATCAAAACAACACACATCTAAACACTTCAGCTATATAGAAACACATGGAAACAGCCCATCAAAACAACACACATCTAAACACTTCAGCTATATAGATACACATGGAAAAAGCCCATCAAAACAACACACATCTAAACACTTCAGCTATATAGATACACATGGAAAAAGCCCATCAAAACAACACACATCTAAACACTTCAGCTATATAGAAACACATGGAAACAGCCCATCAAAACAACACACATCTAAACACTTCAGCTATATAGATACACATGGAAACAGCCCATCAAAACAACACACATCTAAACACTTCAGCTATATAGATACACATGGAAAAAGCCCATCAAAACAACACACATCTAAACACTTCAGCTATATAGATACACATGGAAACAGCCCATCAAAACAACACACATCTAAACACTTCAGCTATATAGATACACATGGAAACAGCCCATCATAACAACACACATCTAAACACTTCATCTATATAGATACACATGGAAAAAGCCCATCAAAACAACACACATCTAAACACTTCAGCTATATAGATACACATGGAAACAGCCCATCAAAACAACACACATCTAAACACTTCAGCTATATAGATACACATGGAAACAGCCCATCAAAACAACACACATCTAAACACTTCAGCTATATAGAAACACATGGAAACAGCCCATCATAACAACACACATCTAAACACTTCAGCTATATAGATACACATGGAAAAAGCCCATCAAAACAACACACATCTAAACACTTCAGCTATATAGAAACACATGGAAAAAGCCCATCAAAACAACACACATCTAAACACTTCAGCTATATAGATACACATGGAAACAGCCCATCAAAACAACACACATCTAAACACTTCAGCTATATAGATACACATGGAAACAGCCCATCATAACAACACACATCTAAACACTTCATCTATATAGATACACATGGAAAAAGCCCATCAAAACAACACACATCTAAACACTTCAGCTATATAGAAACACATGGAAACAGCCCATCAAAACAACACACATCTAAACACTTCAGCTATATAGATACACATGGAAACAGCCCATCAAAACAACACACATCTAAACACTTCAGCTATATAGAAACACATGGAAACAGCCCATCAAAACAACACACATCTAAACACTTCAGCTATATAGATACACATGGAAAAAGCCCATCAAAACAACACACATCTAAACACTTCAGCTATATAGATACACATGGAAACAGCCCATCAAAACAACACACAACTAAACACTTCAGCTATATAGATACACATGGAAACAGCCCATCATAACAACACACATCTAAACACTTCATCTATATAGATACACATGGAAAAAGCCCATCAAAACAACACACATCTAAACACTTCAGCTATATAGATACACATGGAAACAGCCCATCAAAACAACACACAACTAAACACTTCAGCTATATAGATACACATGGAAACAGCCCATCAAAACAACACGCATCTAAACACTTCAGCTATATAGAAACACATGGAAACAGCCCATCAAAACAACACACATCTAAACACTTCAGCTATATAGATACACATGGAAACAGCCCATCAAAACAACACACATCTAAACACTTCAGCTATATAGAAACACATGGAAACAGCCCATCAAAACAACACACATCTAAACACTTCAGCTATATAGAAACACATGGAAACACATATAGAAACACATATATATACACATATAGAAACACATATAGAAACACATATAGAAACACATATAGAAACACATATAGAAACACATATAGAAACACATATAGAAACACATATAGATACACATATAGAAACACATATAGATACACATATAGAAACACATATAGATACACATATAGAAACACATATATATATATATATTATTAATTATTATTATATCAGTATTTGGATCTCTGCCCGCCCGGGTGACAAAGAGCCCCCCCCCTCAGTAAAATCTCTTTAGTGGTGAGGATTCTCTCTCTTTATGTTTATGAATGTTTTTATCTTTATGTTAATATTTGTGTAAGTTTGAATCTTTATGTTAATATTTGTGTAAGTTTGAATCTTTATGTTTGTGTAAGTTTGAATCTTTATGTTTGTGTTAGTTTGAATCTTTATGAGATATCTGGACACTGCGCGTGCGTGACGGAAAACAGTCACATATCGAATAAAGAATCTGGAAGTTCTGTTGGACAACCGGAAACCGATGAATCCTCTCACCTTCAGCGCTTCCGTTAACACAGCGTGACTCATGTACACGTCACTGTCGTCTCGTGGGCTTCTGTCGAGTTTCTGTCGAGTTTTCATCGAGCGTGAATCTCTGCTTTATATTCCACAGCCGGTCGCGAGCTCGACGGAAACCAGCGACACTGACCGAGACTCCGCCCACTAATCCTGACGCGCAGGGGATGCTGGGAACTGGAGTTCACAGACATATTTACACCGACATATTTACACCGACATATTTACACCGACATATTTACACAGATATGAGTTCACCGATATATTTACACAGACATATTTACACCGACATATTTACACTGACATATTTACACCGACATATTTACACCGACATATTTACACAGATATATTTACACAGATATAAGTTCACCGATATATTTACACCGACATATTTACACCGACATATTTACACTGACATATTTACACCGACATATTTACACCGATATATTTACACAGACATATTTACACAGATATATTTACACAGACATATTTACACAGACATATTTACACAGATATATTTACACAGATATATTTACACAGATATATTTACACAGATATATTTACACAGACATATTTACACAGATATATTTACACCGACATATTTACACAGATATATTTACACAGACATATTTACACAGATATATTTACACAGATATATTTACACCGACATATTTACACAGATATATTTACACAGACATATTTACACCGACATATTTACACCGACATATTTACACCGACATATTTACACCGATATATTTACACCGACATATTTACACAGATATATTTACACAGATATATTTACACAGATATATTTACATAGATATAAGTTCACAGATATATTTACACCGACATATTTACACAGACATATTTACACCGACATATTTACACAGATATAAGTTCACCGATATATTTACACCGACATATTTACACAGATATATTTACACCGACATATTTACACCGATATATTTACACCGACATATTTACACAGACATATTTACACAGATATAAGTTCACCGATATATTTACACCGACATATTTACATAGATATATTTACACCGACATATTTACACCGATATATTTACACCGACATATTTACACAGACATATTTACACAGATATAAGTTCACCGATATATTTTCACCGACATATTTACACCGACATATTTACACAGATATATTTACACCGACATATTTACACCAATATATTTACACCGACATATTTACACAGACATATTTACACAGATATAAGTTCACCGACATTTTTACACGGACATATTTACACCGACATATTTACACCGATATATTTACACCGACATATTTACACAGATATAAGTTCACCGATATATTTACACCGACATATTTACACAGATATATTTACACCGA
>CM065655.1:3299202-3324202 GCA_033220385.1 Triplophysa yarkandensis
TCTCTATGCTGCCCTCAGGAAGATGTCTCCGCAGCATCCGCTCCCGCACGAGTCGACTGAGGGATAGCTTTTTCCCTCAGTCTATCCGACTCATGAACAATCAGAACTGATACACTCCCACACACAATATGTCACACACTGCACTTTAACTCCAAGTTTAACACTGGACAATATTTACACACTGCACTTTACACAACAGTCTACCTTCATCCTCTGCACAACTTCTTACCGTATTCAGATTGCGTTCACTCTGCTGCACCTTAGCATATTTAAATGCACACCTTGTTTACATTATGCAGAACGTGCACACTCTGTGTTTAGTGTTTAATGTCTAGTGTTTAATGTATGGATGTACACTCTGTGTTTAGTGTTTAATGTATGTATGCACACTCTGTGTTTAGTGATTAATGTCTAGTGTTTAATGTATGGATGTACACTCTCTGTTTAGTGATTAATGTCTCGTGTTTAATGTATGGATGTACACTCTGTGTTTAGTGTTTAATGTCTAGTGTTTAATGTATGTATGCACACTCTGTGTTTAGTGATTAATGTCTAGTGTTTAATGTATGGATGTACACTCTGTGTTTAGTGATTAATGTCTAGTGCTTAATGTATGGATGTACACTCTGTGTTTAGTGATTAATGTCTAGTGGTTAATGTATGTATGTACACTCTGTGTTTAGTGTTTAATGTCTAGTGATTAATGTATGTATGCACACACTGTGTTTAGTATTTAATGTCTAGTGTTTAATGTATGTATGTACACACTGTGTTTAGTGTTTAATGTCTAGTGTTTAATGTATGTATGTACACTATGTGTTTAGTGATTAATGTCTAGTGCTTAATGTATGGATGTACACTATGTGTTTAGTGATTAATGTCTAGTGTTTAATGTATGGATGTACACTCTGTGTTTAGTGTTTAATGTCTAGTGCTTAATGTATGGATGTACACTCTGTGTTTAGTGATTAATGTCTAGTGCTTAATGTATGGATGTACACTCTGTGTTTAGTGTTTAATGTCTAGTGCTTAATGTATGGATGTACACTCTGTGTTTAGTGTTTAATGTCTAGTGCTTAATGTATGTATGTACACTCTGTGTTTAGTGTTTAATGTCTAGTGCTTAATGTATGTATGTACACTCTGTGTTTAGTGTTTAATGTCTAGTGTTTAATGTTTGTATGTACACTCTGTGTTTAGTGTTTAATGTCTAGTGATTAATGTATGTATGTACACACTGTGTTTAGTGATTAATGTCTAGTGTTTAATGTATGTATGTACACTATGTGTTTAGTGATTAATGTCTAGTGCTTAATGTATGGATGTACACTATGTGTTTAGTGATTAATGTCTAGTGCTTAATGTATGTATGTACACTCTGTGTTTAGTGTTTAATGTCTAGTGTTTAATGTTTGTATGTACACTCTGTGTTTAGTGTTTAATGTCTAGTGATTAATGTATGTATGTACACACTGTGTTTAGTGATTAATGTCTAGTGTTTAATGTATGTATGTACACTATGTGTTTAGTGATTAATGTCTAGTGCTTAATGTATGGATGAACACTCTGTGTTTAGTGTTTAATGTCTAGTGCTTAATGTATGGATGTACACTCTGTGTTTAGTGATTAATGTCTAGTGCTTAATGTATGGATGTACACTCTGTGTTTAGTGTTTAATGTCTAGTGCTTAATGTATGGATGTACACTCTGTGTTTAGTGTTTAATGTCTAGTGTTTAATGTTTGTATGTACACTCTGTGTTTAGTGTTTAATGTCTAGTGATTAATGTATGTATGTACACACTGTGTTTAGTGATTAATGTCTAGTGTTTAATGTATGTATGTACACTATGTGTTTAGTGATTAATGTCTAGTGCTTAATGTATGGATGTACACTATGTGTTTAGTGATTAATGTCTAGTGTTTAATGTATGGATGTACACTCTGTGTTTAGTGATTAATGTCTAGTGCTTAATGTATGGATGTACACTCTGTGTTTAGTGTTTAATGTCTAGTGCTTAATGTATGGATGTACACTCTGTGTTTAGTGATTAATGTCTAGTGCTTAATGTATGGATGTACACTCTGTGTTTAGTGATTAATGTCTAGTGCTTAATGTATGGATGTACACTCTGTGTTTAGTGATTAATGTCTAGTGCTTAATGTATGGATGTACACTCTGTGTTTAGTGATTAATGTCTAGTGCTTAATGTATGGATGTACACTCTGTGTTTAGTGATTAATGTCTAGTGCTTAATGTATGTACACACTGTGTTGAATGTTTCGATTGTGTTTGTCCAATAGTACACTGTGGGTTCTGACTATATGTATGTGCATATATGTATGTGCATGTGTGTACTATATGTCACAATGTTATATGGTAACTGTACTGCAATTTTTCTGGAGCAAGCTCCCAAGAGCTTCACTCACCAGGGCACATGTGCCGTGGTGATGTGACAATAAAAGTGAATTGAATTGAATTGAATTAAAGTGTCAGATGCCAGCATAACAGCTGCAACAGTACAGAGCATGAGGTCACATCCCCTCACGTGAACCCTGACCTCTGCAGTTTATCTCTACTTAAAAGTGAGCAGTTGGCAGCAGCCTGTTGTCCTGATGCAGCTGTTGCTCGGTACCTCTCGACAGCACATGACCTTAAACACGTCTGTCAACACAAACTTATTACTGATGTACGTGTTTCTTCTATAATAACATGATGACAATAAAACACACACATACAGGAGCAAGGTCATCCAGTCCAAAGCTGTTTGTGTGTTATCCTCACCCGAAAAAATTAAATCTTACATCACCTGTTTTAAATATCATCATTATAGCTGAACTGTTCATGTATAAAGTAAAGCGCAGACGCATGATGGGATATTAAGTTCCAACAAAACAAACAATTATCACAAATTTACATTTACATTTACATTTACATTTAGTCATTTAGCAGACGCTTTTATCCAAAGCAACTTACAATAGTCGAGGAGACAATGAAGCTGTAAATAGCCGATACAACAATAGGTGAACAAGTGCTACAACAATGTTACCAAGTTACACAGAGAGAAATAAAAACTGTAGGGGAGAAAAAGGTAAATTTTTTATATATATATTTATATAGAGTGAGTAGGTTAGGACAGAAGGTACCCCTAGTTTATTAGGTGTAGCCGGAAGAGGTGAGTTTTTAGGCGTTTTTTAAAGAAAGAGACAGAGTCTGCCAAGCATGAAGAAAGAGGCAGATTGTTCCACCATCCAGGAACCGCTGCAGAGAAGGGTCGAGAGAGCGATTTCTTACTCTTTTGAGATGGCACCACTAGTCGTCGCTCGTTTGCGGAGTGCAGAGATCTGGAGGGTCTAAATAAAATGATTTGCGAGTTGTGTGTTCAGGGTTCCACGAGTTTCTTTTCAACACACAAACGTGTTAAGTCTTGTTCTCTCACCTCTTTATGAGATGGAGTACAGTCTATATGTCAGTCACTCCATCACTCTCTCTCTCTCTCTCTCTCTCTCTCTCTCACTCTCTCTCTCTGTGTGTGTGTGTGTGTGTGTGTGTGTGTGTGTGTGTGTGTGTGTGTGTGTGTGTGTGTGTGTGTGTGTGTGTGTGTGTGTGTGTGTGTGTGTGTGTGTGTGTGTAAAGATCACAGATGTTTTGTTAGACCTACGAGAGATGCTGAACTGTATTTTTTTAACTGTTTTTAAACTCTCTCTGGAAGTGCACCAGCTTTATAGTTGCAAAACAAATCCAACCTCAGGTTCTCACTAAATCAATCAGGAAACACATACATGAGAAGAACAAGTAAACATCCACTTATCTGTGCACGTGTGTATGTGATTACAGAATGAACGAAAAATCGCATCACTCTTGATGACGTTCCAAACGAATGGAATGCAAAGTCAATATAAAAAACTGGATGACGAATAATTTCTAACTGCTAAACTCATTAATGACAGGACCTAAAATGTTTGTATGTAACAACCTAAAACACTGTCTAAGATTTGATGGCTGCTCTGTAAACTATACGTCATCTATATGTTACTTGTTAAATGTTACCTGTACTACGACCTTTTTGGAGCAAGCTCCCAAGAATTTCACTCACCAGGGCACATGTGCCATGGTGATGTGACAATAAAAGTGAATTGAAAATAGAATTGAATCAGTTAGGAAACTAGGTGTGTTTTTTGATAAAAAAATCTCTCCTTAGAAAATCACGTATCCAGCATTTGTAAAACCGCATTTTTTCACCTCAAAAATATATCTAAATTACGGCTCATTTTCTCAATATCAAATGCAGAAATGTTAATCCATGCATTTATGAACTCAAGGTTGGATTAATGCAATGCTTTATTAGGTGGTTGTTCTGCGCTCTTAGTAAACAAATTGCAGTTAGTCCAAAATGCTGCAGCAAGAGTTCTTACAAGAACCAGAAAGTACGACCACATTACTCCGGTCCTGTCAACATTGCACTGGCTCCCTATCCAACATCGTATAGATTTTAAAATCTTGCTGATTACTTACAAAGCCTTGAATGGTTTTGCACCTCAATATTTGAAAGAGCTCCTGTTACATTATAATCCTCTGCGTTTGCTACGTTCTCAAAACTCAAGCAATTTGATAATACCTAGAATATTAAAATCAACTGCCGGCGACAGATCCTTTTCCTACTTGGCACCTAAATTATGGAATAACTTCCCTAATAGTGTTCGGGAGGCAGATACACCCTTGCAGTTTAAATCTAGATTAAAAACCCATCTCTTTAACCCGGCTTACACATAAATACTAACATGCTTCTAATATTCAAATCCGTTAAAGGATTTTTAGGCTGCATTAATTAGGTAAACTGGAACTGGGAACACTTTCCATAATACACCATATTTTTGCTCTATTGCAGCTCCGCTAATATCTGTCCCAGACAGATGGTGGATGGGGAACTAGAAAAGCCCAAGCCCGGATAGAGACCCAGCGGAGACCAGGACAATAAGAGCCCTAGATAAGGATCCCCTTAAGACCACAGGAAATAGATGATTCTTCTTGACTTTGCAGCAGCTTGGATTTGAACCGCTGGTTTTGTCTGGTCAGAGGAGAAGTGGCACCCCAACTGAGCCTGGTTTCTCCCAAAGTTCGTTCTCCCTTCTGTAACCGATGTAGTTTTTTCTGTGCCCCTGTCGCCTCTGGCTTGCTTAGTTAGGGTCACTTCATTTACAGCGATATTATTGACTTGATGGCATTGGAGTCACCAGGATCCACCGAAGTGATCTGATCTTGTCCCCTATAATCCTGCCTGAGCTGTCTTTGCTTGAATGCCTTGCATTTAAATGTAAGCACCCTCTTTCCACTATGATACTTCTCATTTATCGGCCACCCAAACCAAATCCATCATTCATTCCAGAGATTTCCAATCTTCTTTCAACATTCTGTACAATGTTTGCTAATATCATTACAAATGATATGAATATTCATGTCAACTCTTCAACCTGTCGTTTTGCGGCAGAATTTCTACAATTACTCGACTGTTTTAATTTGACACAACTTGTCGATTCCCCAACTCATACCAGGGGCCATACTCTTGGCCTAGTTATTACAAACTCTGTTTATCTCTGCAATCTTCTGGTGTATGATCTGGGATTTTCTGATCATAAGGCCATCTCTATGAAGATGTCTTCACTGTCCAGCTTCATCAAGCCCAAACGCCAAAACTGCTTCAGAAATCTGAAAAACATCAACCAGGTGTCATGACAGACACGGAGACTCAGTTGCGGATTAACGGATTTATTGAAATGAAACAAAAATAGGACAGGGCTGGGACACAAAATAAGATTACAAGTCCAAAAGAAATTCAAGAGACCTCCTCCCTGGAGGCTGCGGGAAAAAGACAACAAAAATCCTGCGCTACTTCACCGATCCCGGGGCGCAGAGCTTCCTCAGACCGGGATGATCAGTTCCACACGGGGAGTGTTCTCGACCCGTAATAAACGGAAAACAGGAGACGGGTGGATGCTGCAGGTTCCTCGATCCAGGACAGTAAGATCGCACAAACTAAGGGCAAAAAATAATCAAAACAAAAGCAAGAAACAAAAACCACAAGAACTTGGCAATCAGGACAAGAACAAGACACGACAAGACAAGGACTTGACATGGAACTGACACAAGACAACAGAACAAGAGGGTTTAAATAAGGGAGAAAATAAGTGACAGGATGTGAAACAGGTGAGACGGTGATGACGTAAGCGGCCAGATATTGGGGATGCCGCGAGGGAGACATGGGGGCGGGGTGAGTGACGCAGACAGAACACATGACGACACCAACACACGCCCACCGAAAACCCCCAACCGAGCCAGGATATGACACCAGGAGACTATGACATCTGATCTCCAGCATCTCCTTTCTGTAAACTGTCTACCACCCATAGACTCAGTGGACTATTATCATAACACCTTCAGAAGCATTCTGGATCTTCATGCCCCGGTCAAAACCAGAACAGACACTTTCACCCGACCAGCACCCTGGTATACCGGTGATCTATGGAAAATGAAGGCAGCTGGGCGTTCCCTTGAGAGGAGATTTAAAAGCACAGGTCTCACTGTGCACCAGCTCGCTTTTCGGAACATCAAAAGGACTACTCAAAGTAACTTATGGAGGCATGGTTGAATTTCTATTCAAATGTCGTCAGAAATAGTCCCGGAAATTCCAAACAGCTGTTCTCCACCATAAATCATCTACTCAACTTTCAAACCCCCTCACTTAAAGAAACTACAGAAGAGCACTATAATAACTTCCTGGACTTTTTCAAAACAAAAATAGACTCAATTTACTCTACCTTTTCTGAATCTTCTCCACTATCCACCCTGACTATCCACTTACAGCCTGTAATTTTGGAGCCCCTACTTCGTTTTCCAGAAATTTCACAGCAAGAGTATGAGACAATAATTAAAAGGATGAAACCTACCACCTGTGCCCTCGACCCTTTTCCTACAGCTCTATTGAAAGTAAACACTTCTGTCCTAAGTCCTCTGATTACCACTTTAATAAACCACTCCCTCCAATCTGGTATTGTGCCATCTGCCCTAAAATCTGCCATAATCAGACCACTTCTCAAAAAACCCATACTTGACCCAGATGTGCTTGCAAATTACAGGCCTATCTCCAATCTCCAATTTCTCTCTAAAGTACTGGAAAAAGTTGTAGTTTCCCACCTCCAAGATAATCTCAAACACAATAATCTTTTTTAAAAATATCAGTCTTTTTTCCGAACTGCACATAGTACGGAAACAGCCTTGGTTACAGTCACAAACGACCTACGGATGACAGCTGATGCAGGATCACCATCCCTCCTCATACTCCTCGATCTGTCTGCTGCATTCGGTACAGTTGATCATGGCATAATTCTACACCGGCTGCATCACACCATTGGACTCACTGGCACTGCTCTTAACTGGTTTAAATCATACCTCTCTAACAGAACAGAGTTCATTACACTTAGAAGTGCAAGGTCCAGGCAACACACAGTTACCTGCGGGGTCCCTCAGGGGTCAGTCCTCGGCCCCATTCTTTTCATCATTGACATAATCCCTCTTGGCCATGTCATTAGCCGCTATGGAATCTCATTTCACTGCTATGCTAATGACACACATCTGTACATGAAAACTTCACCAATATCATTTTCATCTTCAACACTCACTGCCTGTCTGGAGGAGATATAGGTGTGGATGAAGCACAACTTCCTCCAGCTAAACAGCTCTAAAACTGAGGCAATTCATATTGGCACACCACATCAGACCCAGCCTTCCTCCTTTACTGGTATAACTATAACTGATCATGTCATTTCCTTCTCCACAACTGTCACCAATCTTGGTTTAAGATTTGATCCAAGACTCAGCTTCGAAGCCCATATCAAAAATCTCTGTAAGACATCTTTCTACCATCTCAGAAATATTGCAAAACTCCGTGCAATGTTAAGCTTAGCAGATGCTGAAAAACTGGTCCACGCCTTTGTCTCCTCCAGACTGGATTACTGTAATGCACTTCTTCATTCCTAACAAAAGCTTGCAGAGACTGCAGTATGTTCAGAATAGTGCTCCTCGGATCCTGATGAGAGTTAGAAAATATGATCATATCACACCCATTCTTCATTCACTTCACTGGGTTCCTGTTTCCGCCAGAACTACTCACACCTTCGACTACTATCCGATCACTCCGCTTAACAAATTTACACCGCCTCCTTCTCCCCAAGAAAAAACTCAGCACTATGGATGATCGGGCTTTCTGCTCTGCTGCTCCTTGGATTTGGAATGCCCTTCCCGACTATCTGAGGGCACCTCAAACTATTGAGACCTTCAAAAAGGGACTAAAAACATTTCTTTTTAGGAGAACTTATGATTTTTAATAATAAAACCTTTTAGTATTTTACCCTATTATAATTGATCTTAATTGTAGCACTTTGAGATTTGTTTCAAATGTAAAGTGCATTACAAATTAAATTAATTATTATTATTATTATTATTATCCAGACCAGATGGTGGAGAAAGGACCCCTGCATCCCGGAAAGACAGCAGAGACAAGGCCGACTAGAACCCAAGATGCAGATCCCTTGCAAGACCTTCCCTCAGATGACCATTGGGATGGGACTACAGGAGACAGAAGATTCTTCTTGACTTCGCTACTACAAGGAATTTACCTACTGGTTAAAATTTAGTCAGAGGTAAACTTTCTCACCAACTGCGCCTGGTTTCTCCCAAGGTTTGTTCTCTATTTTGTCATAGATGGAGTTTTGTTTCCTTGCCACTGTTGCCTCTGGCTTGCTTAGTTGGGATCACCTCATTTACGACGATATCGTTGACTTGATTGAATTTGAACGCACATGTAGCAGGGATATGTTGTTACACCAGATTATTCATTTTTATTTGTTTATAATATTTTATTTTATTTGTTGTTATTATTTATGATTCAGGTATTTTATTTTGAAAGAGCATTGAGAGCTCATATTAAAATTAATAATCTCGGTATGCATGTCGGCTAATGTCATACGTAGGTGAGAGAAGAAAATTGCAGTGCAATCTCGGATCGTCCTCTTGTTGGCGATACTATTAAGGAGAGAGGTACGGTCTCATGAGCTCTGATCATATATTGTTTTACTATGTTTCACAAGTATTTCGTTTATGTTTAAATCATCCAAAAGGAGAAAGTATTCAATTTGAACTATTTGTAACTGTTCTATTGAGTAATTATTGTGTTGAAAGAAGTGTGAGTTTAATTATCGGGTGAACAGCAACAATGCAAGATGGCGGCGCCGTGTATGTACATGCGCGTGTGTGTTTGTGTGTGCACGCGTGCGTGCATGGGTGCGTCTATAAAAAGGGATGTTGTATTATAGAGATAACGATTTCTATATTAAGTGAAAGTATATGTTTAAGTGATTAATTACCTGTTATTTTGAGGTGCATTTTGTGCTTAAAAGAGTGTGCCTGTGTATTTTTTTTTGTTCACAAATACAGGTATGTCTCTCTGTCTCTCTCTCTATCTCTCTCTCTCTGTCTCTCTCTCTCTCTCTCTCTCTCTCTCTCTCTCTCTCTCTCTCTCTCTCTCTCTCTCTCTCTCAATCTGTCTCTCTCTCTCTCTCTGTCTCTCTCTGTCTCTCTCTCTGTCTCTCTCTCTCTCTCTCTCTGTCTCTCTCTCTCTCTGTCTTACGTTCTATATTTACTGAAAGTGAAAAATTTAAAGTTTTACCTCTTCGTTGCAGAAGAGCTGTAATAACTCTATTACCTAAAAAAGGTGACCTAAGGTCCTTAAAAAACTGGCGTCCCATCTCAATTTTAAACATAGACTACAAGATTTTCTCAAAGGCATTAACGAATCGCCTAAAAGAATGCTTGGCTTCCATAGTTCATGAAGATCAATCATACTGTGTGCCAAAACGCTCCATCTTTGATAACTTGTTACTAGTGCGTGATCTATTACAGTTAACTGATATATACAAGCTTGATGTTGGACTTCTGTCACTTGACCAGGAAAAGGCATTCGACAGAGTCGACCATCAATACCTCTTTAAAACTCTGACTGCTTTTGGGTTTGGAAAGAAATTCATCTCACAAATTCAGCTACTATACACTGACGTTTACAGTATGTTGAAGATTAATGGAGTTTTAACAAGAACTTTTCCAGTGTGCAGAGGTGTTAGACAAGGCTGCAGTCTTTCTGGAATTATATATACATTGCTCATAGAGCCCTTGCTGAGAATTTTGAGGAAAAAATGACATGGTATTTCAGTTCTTAATCCTGATAACTCAGAAGTAACTAACATAAGCCTTACAGCTTACGCGGATGACATCACAGTGATAATAAGATCTCAAGAAGAAATTGATCACTTAAATATGAGTCTGGATCTGTTTCAGAAAGCGTCTTGAGCGCAGCTAAACTGGAATAAAACTAATGCACTACTTCTGGGCCAGTGGCAACAAGAAAGTCCACCTCATCTTCCTCAAATGTGTCAGTGGAAACCAGATGGCTTTAAAATTTTTGAAGTCTTCTTAGGTACCGAACAATATATTAGAAAGAACTGGTATGGAGTTGCAGAAAAAGTGTTGGGGAAACTTCAGAAATGGAAGTGGATTCAACCTCAACTATCCTACAGAGGAAGGATATTAGTCATAAATAATTTGGCTGCTTCTATGTTGTGGCATCGTTTGTTCGTTTTAGACCCTCCAACAGACCTTTTACAGCCACTTCAAAGATACTTTGTGGATCTCTTTTGGGGAGGACATCACTGGCTGAATTCAGGAGTTTTGAGTTTGCCAGTATTTGAGGACGGTCAAAGCCTTATCCATCTAGTCTCAAAAGTTAAGGCAATGAAATTACAAATTGCTCAAAGACTGCTTTATGATCCGAACCCTCAGCCATGGATTATGTTTAGTTTAGCCATTTTACAGAACACTGGTGGAAGAGGACTGGACAGATAATTATTTCTGATGTCAAATGAAACGTTTAAAATGTAATCTTTTACTAGTTTTTATAAGAATGTTCTAAGTGTCTGGAATCAATTTAAAACAGATCGAGAAGAGCATTTTGGCCTTGACGAACCACTTTTTTATAATTCATGGTTTTGCCAAAAGGATAATATGTCAGATACCTAAAATAAGAATTTTGTTTCAGGAGGTATTTCAAAAGTAGAAGATTTAATTGATTTAGAAGAAAGAAAATGTAATTCAGTGCAAGAAATTTGTAGACAAGTTGGGGGAAAATCTGAGAGAATTGTTGGAAATATTTTAAATAAGCTGAAAGAATCCTTTCCGGTGTTGCTTAGACAGTTAATTGAAAGGTTTTTGTCTACTGGGGTAAAGCAATGCCTCTTTTCAGAGGTGTTTATTACTCATTACTCGCAGAATTATCAAGATGATAAAAAAGAAAGACAGTTCCTTTCATTTCAAGAGCTCGAATATGAATCGTTTCTGAAAATAATTAAAAGACAATTGTATATTGTATGTGTTAAAATTTCCTTTTTTTAAAAAACAAATAGGGAAGAAAGATACAAAATAGAGAGGTTTCTTATCTGTATCTCACTAACAGTCAACTTCTTGGCGGTTGTTTTATAAAAGTCCTTTACCTAAACGGTCAGGAGACCTTCAGAACCGTATTATGCATTGTGCAAGCCAACAAAAACCTTTCTGTTTAAATGTAATCCTGATATATTACCAGTTTGTAGTTTTTGTAATGTATTAGAAACAGTGTTTCACACTTTTTGTAAATGTCAAAAACTATGTACTCTCTTTAGTTTTTTAGAGGGTATTTTATCAAGTCTTGAATGGGTTTTTTGGGGTTTTGGGTGTAAATATTCATGTTCTCAAAGAGAACATTGTACTCTCTCAAATTTTCTGAGATGTCAAGCAAAATTATCTATTTGGAAGGTATATAAAATTGGGAAAATGAAGGAAAAAATGCTAATATATTAGCCTTGTTTAAAGCTTTGGTAAAATCTAGAATTAAATTAGAAAATTAATATTATAAAATGAATGATGATATGTTAAGTTTTGGAATTAAGTGGTTTGTTTTCTTTGATGGAGGATGGAGAGTTATTTTTCCCTTTGTAGTAATGGGAAAGTTGTAAAGTTATATTAAGCACCTTATTTGGTTAATGTTACAATGTCAAATAAAAAGGTGTTTTAAAAGTCAAAAAAGTCTCTCTCTCTCTCTCTCTCTCTCTCTCTCTCTCTCTCTCTCTCTCTCTCTCTCTCTCTCTCTCTCTCTCTCTCTCTCTCTCTCTCTTTCTCTCTCTCTCCCTCTCTCTCTCTCTCTCTCTCTCTCTCTCTCTCTCTCTCTCCCTCTCCCGTGTTTATGATTCTGAAGAATAGCGAGGATGAACTTGGTTTTAAAATTTAAAATAGAAGGTTTTTATTATGCTGTCTTCGTATCATCTGAAATGTGAATCAAATTTTTTGGTTGTTCAAATATCGGACATCTGAGTCGTAATTGCCCTGATAAAATGATCTTTAATGTCAGATTGATGAAGGTAAAGCACGGAGCATTGTTGATGAATTTAGCCCACCGGTGAATCCCGTGAATACACCGATCGAGACGCTCTAGGGAGTGAGCAGCACGGAGGCGCGGGCATCCTGCTCTACTGTGAGTGATGATGGAGGTGTTGTGGCAGAACGCGAGGTGTTGAGTACGTTATTTTCTGTGCTTGTAGAACAAGATAGAGAGAATGTAAATGAAGATCTGAGATTGAATGATTGTGGATAAGACATGGAAGCTGAATCAACTTTTAAAACACCAATTAAAAGAAGAAAGAGTGGAAACGATAAAACCAGTAAACAAATCAAAATAAATGATGCTGCTGAAGATGAAATCATAGCTTCGGAAGATGATGATTGTGATTCTTGTGTTTCTGTGTATTCAGAGGTTTCTGCTTGTTCTCAAAATGAAGCAGTAAATGTTTTGCACAAGGCTGAAGACATTCGTGCTTTTCTTGGGGTAACGAAATGGTTAAAAGGCGTGCAAATTGAGGATTATTTTCCTAATAGTGCACAATTTGTGAAGGACACCAGGTATGTGATTAAAGAAGGGACTTTTGAAGATCTTTAAGTGTACCGTTTATTGAAATTTGTAAACAAGTAAAAAAAAAAACTAAATCTCAGAGATGATAAGAATGCCAAGATTTAAATCCCTAAGCTTGTTTGTTTTTATCATATTCATAATCTCTGTATTTGGCCAGCTGAGTTTCTTGTTGAACTTAAATACAACTATGAGTCAGCTAAAAATTGGAACTCTCAATTTAAATGGAGCTAGAGATGTTCGTAAAAGGTTGATGTTGTATGAATATATAAATCAGAAGTCTGTTTATGTCATGTTTATACAAGGCATAGTGATCAAAGAAATGAGGTGGACTGGAAAAGAGATTGGGATGGTCATCTTTTTCTAAGTCACAAATCCTCTTTAAGTGGAGGTGTTGCAATTTTATTTTCTGAAAATATAACTCAAGTATCTTTTGAATCTGTTGAAACTGAACCGGTCGCTTTTTAAGAGTTATTGTTAAATTTGAAAAATTTTCATCTTTTTTTTAAATATCTATGCTCCTATAGTGGAGTAGAGAGAGTTTTGTTCTTAAATTTAGTCAACACTACTTTGAAAAGATTTGATACAGAGGATTTCTTAGATTTAGGGGAGATTTTAATTGTACTGAGAACGATAAAATAGACCGGAATCAATTAAAACCCCATCTCAAACCCCAGCTCCATCTCAAAGAGTTAATAAAGCATCTTAATCAAATTTTTGATCTCTGTGATATATGGAGGAAAATACATGGGTTCACTGTAAAGATAATTCATTGTCTTTGGCACGTCTTGATCGGTTTAACAGCTTTAATCACCAGTTCAATATTTTTAAATCTTTTCAGATCACAGTGCGGTTCTCTGTTCTGTATTAGTAAGCTGTGTGATGTCAAGCAGTGCTCATTGGCATTTTAATACAACTTTGCTTGATGAAAACATTTTAAAGAATCTTTGACTTTTTTGGGGAAGGTTTTCAGCAACAAAAATATTTATTTAGCTCTTTACAACAGTGGTGGGATAATGTGAAAATACAAATCAAAAACTTTCGCCAGCAATACACTCTTAATTTTACAAAAGAAACAACTCAATCCTTGAATACTGTAGAGGCTGAGATAGTTGGTTTGTAAAAGGGAACACATTGAAGCTCTGGCATTAAAGAAAACTTTATTGGCAAACCTGTTGGACATTAAAGCACAGGAAGTGCTGGTTCGCTCATATTTCCAGAATATCACACAAGTGGATGCACCTTCAAAATTTTTCTTCAGCATGGAGAAAAAAAATAGTCAAAGTGGAATAAATCATTCCTTGGTCTCTGATACAGAACAGGTATTAACTTAAATGTCTGATATTAGATTAGTTGCTGTACAGTTTTATAAAAAAATATATACAGCTGATCAGATAAATGAAAATATGGCTATAAGTGTTTTTTCAAGGTCTGCCAAACTTGATGAGGAGAGCAATGAAAGTTTGCAACGACATCTGACAGAACAAGAACTTCATAGAGCAATGATGGGCATGGAGAATGGGAAATCTCCCAGGATTGATGGGTTACCCATCAAATTTTATAAAACCTTCTGGCTCGTTTTAAGAGATCTCTTAGCACTCTTTGATGAAAGTCTTATTAGTGGGTTTCTTCCCCTTACTTGTAGAAGGGCAGTTATCCCTTTATTGCTCAAAAAAGACGACCTTCAAAATATAAAAAATTGGAGGTCTGTTTCTCTCCTGTGCTCAGAGTATAAAATCCTGTCAAAAACATTAGCTAAAAGATTGAGTAAAATAAAAAGAAAGGTGATACACTAGGAACATATTTTTTATCAAATAGATTGATTTTTGATAATATAACTTTAATCAGAGAGGTTTTAGATGTTTCAACGTTGTTTGGTATAAATATTGGTTTTATTTCTCTAGATCAAGAGAAGGCATTTGATCGGGTTGAACACCTTTATTTATGGGATACTTAACAAACTTTTGGTTTTAATTCTTGTTTTATTGATATTATTAAAACAATGTATTGCGAAAGTGAGAGTTTGATTAAAATTAATGGTAGATTATGTGCCACCTTTAATGTACAAGAGGGGTTCCACGAGGTCATGCTATGTTGGGGCTACTATATGTGCTGGCTATAGAACCACTGTTGTCGATGTAACGAAATAAGTTAAAGGGTTTGACATTTGCATATGCTGATGACCTTATTGCTTTTATAAATGATAGTGATGATGTTAAAATGTTACAACAAATTGTTAATGATTTTAAGGATATTTCATCAGCAATTGTAAATTGGGGAAAAGGTGATGCTTCATTTATTGGAAAATGTGAAGGAGGAAATCCCACTCTCCCGGAAGGCTTATTATGGAAAAAAAGATGGGTTCTTTATATATAAAATTGGTATATAAAATTGGGAAAATGAAGGAAAAAATGCTAATATATTAGCCTTGTTTAAAGCTTTGGTAAAATCTAGAATTAAATTAGAAAATTAATATTATAAAATGAATGATGATATGTTAAGTTTTGGAATTAAGTGGTTTGTTTTCTTTGATGGAGGATGGAGAGTTATTTTTCCCTTTGTAGTAATGGGAAAGTTGTAAAGTTATATTAAGCACCTTATTTGGTTAATGTTACAATGTCAAATAAAAAGGTGTTTTAAAAGTCAAAAAAGTCTCTCTCTCTCTCTCTCTCTCTCTCTCTCTCTCTCTCTCTGGTCTCTCTCTCTCTCTCTCTCTCTCTCTCTCTCTCTCTCTCTCTCTCTGGTCTCTCTCTGGTCTCTCTCTCTCTCTCTCTCTCTCTCTCTCTCTCTCTCTCTCCCTCTCCCGTGTTTATGATTCTGAAGAATAGCGAGGATGAACTTGGTTTTAAAATTTAAAATAGAAGGTTTTTATTATGCTGTCTTCGTATCATCTGAAATGTGAATCAAATTTTTTGCTTGTTCAAATATCGGACAACTGAGTCGTAATTGCCCTGATAAAATGATCTTTAATGTCAGATTGATGAAGGTAAAGCACGGAGCATTGTTGATGAATTTAGCCCACCGGTGAATCCCGTGAATACACCGATCGAGACGCTCTAGGGAGTGAGCAGCACGGAGGCGCGGGCATCCTGCTGTACTGTGAGTGATGATGGAGGTGTTGTGGCAGAACGCGAGGTGTTGAGTACGTTATTTTCTGTGCTTGTAGAACAAGATAGAGAGAATGTAAATGAAGATCTGAGATTGAATGATTGTGGATAAGACATGGAAGCTGAATCAACTTTTAAAACACCAATTAAAAGAAGAAAGAGTGGAAACGATAAAACCAGTAAACAAATCAATATAAATGATGCTGCTGAAGATGAAATCATAGCTTCGGAAGATGATGATTCTGATTCTTGTGTTTCTGTGTATTCAGAGGTTTCTGCTTGTTCTCAAAATGAAGCAGTAAATGTTTTGCACAAGGCTGAAGACATTCGTGCTTTTCTTGGGGTAACGAAATGGTTAAAAGGCGTGCAAATTGAGGATTATTTTCCTAATAGTGCACAATTTGTGAAGGACACCAGGTATGTGATTAAAGAAGGGACTTTTGAAGATCTTTAAGTGTACCGTTTACTGACATTTGTAAACAAGTTAAAAAAAAACTAAATCTCAGAGATGATAAGAATGCCAAGATTTAAATCCCTAAGCTTGTTTGTTTTTATCATATTCATAATCTCTGTATTTGGCCAGCTGAGTTTCTTGTTGAACTTAAATACAACTATGAGTCAGCTAAAAATTGGAACTCTCAATTTAAATGGAGCTAGAGATGTTCGTAAAAGGTTGATGTTGTATGAATATATAAATCAGAAGTCTGTTTATGTCATGTTTATACGAGGCATAGTGATCAAAGAAATGAGGTGGACTGGAAAAGAGATTGGGATGGTCATCTTTTTCTAAGTCACAAATCCTCTTTAAGTGGAGGTGTTGCAATTTTATTTTCTGAAAATATAACTCAAGTATCTTTTGAATCTGTTGAAACTGAACCGGTCGCTTTTTAAGAGTTATTGTTAAATTTGAAAAATTTTCATCTTTTTTTTAAATATCTATGCTCCTATAGTGGAGTAGAGAGAGTTTTGTTCTTAAATTTAGTCAACACTACTTTGAAAAGATTTGATACAGAGGATTTCTTAGATTTAGGGGAGATTTTAATTGTACTGAGAACGATAAAATAGACCGGAATCCAGTAAACCCCATCTCAAACCCCAGCTCCATCTCAAAGAGTTAATAAAGCATCTTAATCAAATTTTTGATCTCTGTGATATATGGAGGAAAATACATGGGTTCACTGTAAAGATAATTCATTGTCTTTGGCACGTCTTGATCGGTTTAACAGCTTTAATCACCAGTTCAATATTTTTAAATCTTTTCAGATCACAGTGCGGTTCTCTGTTCTGTATTAGTAAGCTGTGTGATGTCAAGCAGTGCTCATTGGCATTTTAATACATCTTTGCTTGATGAAAACATTTTAAAGAATCTTTGACTTTTTTGGGAAGGTTTTCAGCAACAAAAATATTTATTTAGCTCTTTACAACAGTGGTGGGATAATGTGAAAATACAAATCAAAAACTTTCGCCAGCAATACACTCTTAATTTTACAAAAGAAACAACTCAATCCTTGAATACTGTAGAGGCTGAGATAGTTGGTTTGTAAAAGGGAACACATTGAAGCTCTGGCATTAAAGAAAACTTTATTGGCAAACCTGTTGGACATTAAAGCACAGGGAGTGCTGGTTCGCTCATATTTCCAGAATATCACACAAGTGGATGCACCTTCAAAATTTTTCTTCAGCATGGAGAAAAAAAATAGTCAAAGTGGAATAAATCATTCCTTGGTCTCTGATACAGAACAGGTATTAACTTAAATGTCTGATATTAGATTAGTTGCTGTACAGTTTTATAAAAAAATATATACAGCTGATCAGATAAATGAAAATATGGCTATAAGTGTTTTTTCAAGGTCTGCCAAACTTGATGAGGAGAGCAATGAAAGTTTGCAACGACATCTGACAGAACAAGAACTTCATAGAGCAATGATGGGCATGGAGAATGGGAAATCTCCCAGGACTGATGGGTAACCCATCAAATTTTATAAAACCTTCTGGCTCGTTTTAAGAGATCTCTTAGCACTCTTTGATGAAAGTCTTATTAGTGGGTTTCTTCCCCTTACTTGTAGAAGGGCAGTTATCCCTTTATTGCTCAAAAAAGACGACCTTCAAAATATAAAAAATTGGAGGTGTGTTTCTCTCCTGTGCTCAGAGTATAAAATCCTGTCAAAAACATTAGCTAAAAGATTGAGTAAAATAAAAAGAAAGGTGATACACTAGGAACATATTTTTTATCAAATAGATTGATTTTTGATAATATAACTTTAATCAGAGAGGTTTTAGATGTTTCAACGTTGTTTGGTATAAATATTGGTTTTATTTCTCTAGATCAAGAGAAGGCATTTGATCGGGTTGAACACCTTTATTTATGGGATACTTAACAAACTTTTGGTTTTAATTCTTGTTTTATTGATATTATTAAAACAATGTATTGCGAAAGTGAGAGTTTGATTAAAATTAATGGTAGATTATGTGCCACCTTTAATGTACAAGAGGGGTTCCACGAGGTCATGCTATGTTGGGGCTACTATATGTGCTGGCTATAGAACCACTGTTGTCGATGTAACGAAATAAGTTAAAGGGTTTGACATTTGCATATGCTGATGACCTTATTGCTTTTATAAATGATAGTGATGATGTTAAAATGTTACAACAAATTGTTAATGATTTTAAGGATATTTCATCAGCAATTGTAAATTGGGGAAAAGGTGATGCTTCATTTATTGGAAAATGTGAAGGAGAAATCCCACTCTCCCGGAAGCTTATTATGGAAAAAAAGATGGGTTCTTTATAATATAAAATTGGTATATAAAATTGGGAAAATGAAGGAAAAAATGCTAATATATTAGCCTGTTTAAAGCTTTGGTAAAATCTAGAATTAAATTAGAAATTAATATTATAAAATGAATGATGATATGTTAAGTTTTGGAATTAAGTGGTTTGTTTTCTTTGATGGAGGATGGAGAGTTATTTTTCCCTTTGTAGTAATGGGAAAGTTGTAAAGTTATATTAAGCACCTTATTTGGTTAATGTTACAATGTCAAATAAAAAGGTGTTTTAAAAGTCAAAAAAGTCTCTCTCTCTCTCTCTCTCTCTCTCTCTCTCTCTCTCTCTCTCTCTCTCTCTCTGGTCTCTCTCTCTCTCTCTCTCTCTCTCTCTCTCTCTCTCTCTCTCTCTCTCTCTCTCTCTCTCCTCTCCTCTCTCTCTCTCTCCCTCTCCCTCCCGTGTTTATGATTCTGAAGAATAGCGAGGATGAACTTGGTTTTAAAAATTTAAAATAGAAGGTTTTTATTATGCTGTCTTCGTATCATCTGAAATGTGAATCAAATTTTTTGCTTGTTCAAATATCGGACAACTGAGTCGTAATTGCCCTGATAAAATGATCTTTAATGTCAGATTGATGAAGGTAAAGCACGGAGCATTGTTGATGAATTTAGCCCACCGGTGAATCCCGAGAATACACCGATCGAGACGCTCTAGGGAGTGAGCAGCACGGAGGCGCGGGCATCCTGCTCTACTTGTGAGTGATGATGGAGGTGTTGTGGCAGAACGCGAGGTGTTGAGTACGTTATTTTCTGTGCTTGTAGAACAAGATAGAGAGAATGTAAATGAAGATCTGAGATTGAATGATTGTGGATAAGACATGGAAGCTGAATCAACTTTTAAAACACCAATTAAAAGAAGAAAGAGTGGAAACGATAAAACCAGTTAAACAAATCAATATAAATGATGCTGCTGAAGATGAAATCATAGCTTCGGAAGATGATGATTGTGATTCTTGTGTTTCTGTGTATTCAGAGGTTTCTGCTTGTTCTCAAAATGAAGCAGTAAATGTTTTTGCACAAGGCTGAAGACATTCGTGCTTTTCTTGGGGTAACGAAATGGTTAAAAGGCGTGCAAATTGAGGATTATTTTCCTAATAGTGCACAATTTGTGAAGGACACCAGGTATGTGATTAAAGAAGGGACTTTTGAAGGATCTTTAAGTGTACCGTTTATTGAAATTTGTAAACAAGTAAAAAAAAACTAAATCTCAGAGATGATAAGAATGCCAAGATTTAAATCCCTAAGCTTGTTTGTTTTTATCATATTCATAATCTCTGTATTTGGCCCAGCTGAGTTTCTTGTTGAACTTAAATACAACTATGAGTCAGCTAAAAATTGGAACTCTCAATTTAAATGGAGCTAGAGATGTTCGTAAAAGGTTGATGTTGTATGAATATATAAATCAGAAGTCTGTTATGTCATGTTTATACAAGGCATAGTGATCAAAGAAATGAGGTGGACTGGAAAAGAGATTGGGATGGTCATCCATTTCTAAGTCACAAATCCTCTTTAAGTGGAGGTGTTGCAATTTTATTTTCTGAAATATAACTCAAGTATCTTTTGAATCTGTTGAAACTGAACCGGTCGCTTTTAAGAGTTATTGTTAAATTTGAAAAATTTCATCTTTTTTTTAAATATCTATGCTCCTATAGTGCAGTAGAGAGAGTTTTGTTCTTAAATTTAGTCAACACTACTTTGAAAAGATTTGATACAGAGGATTTCTTAGATTTAGGGGAGATTTTAATTGTACTGAGAACGATAAAATAGACCGGAATCCATTAAAACCCCATCTCAAACCCCAGCTCCATCTCAAAGAGTTAATAAAGCATCTTAATCAAATTTTTGATCTCTGTGATATATGGAGGAAAATACATGGGTTCACTGTAAAGATAATTCATTGTCTTTGGCACGTCTTGATCGGTTTAACAGCTTTAATCACCAGTTCAATATTTTAAATCTTTTCAGATCACAGTGCGGTTCTCTGTTGTATTAGTAAGCTGTGTGATGTCAAGCAGTGCTCATTGGCATTTAATACAACTTTGCTTGATGAAAACATTTAAAGAATCTTTGACTTTTTTGGGGAAGGTTTTCAGCAACAAAAATATTTATTTAGCTCTTTACAACAGTGGTGGGATAATGTGAAAATACAAATCAAAAACTTTCGCCAGCAATACACTCTTAATTTTACAAAGAAACAACTCAATCCTTGAATACTATAGAGGCTGAGATAGTTGGTTTGTAAAAGGGAACACATTTGAAGCTCTGGCATTAAAGAAAACTTTATTGGCAAACCTGTTGGACATTAAAGCACAGGAAGTGCTGGAAATACCAAAACCGACGTTCCAACAAATATCTTCACTTTATGGTCTCTCTTACCTAATAAACTAAATTAATAAAGTTTAACATCAATGTAATCAAATCAATTTAAATTAGACGAGCCCCATATGTTACACCCTGCTCAATGATGTAACATAAAGGGAGACGACACAGCGAAATAAGATCAAACATAATATTCATTATAACAAAATTGAAATTAACATATTCAAAACATCAGTATCAGTAGGTTCAATCAGTGTGAAAAGTGAACAACCAAAACAATGCAGTCCTGTGTGTGTGTGTGTGTGTGTGTGTGTGTGTGTGTGTGTGTGTGTGTGTGTGTGTGTGTGTGTGTGTGTGTGTGTGTGTGTGTGTGTGAAAAAAAAAGAGTTTTTAATCTACCCTCACAACAAAATTATACCACCATCCTCACAATAATAGACCGGTTCTCCAAGGCATGCAGATTAATACCCCTGACAAAAACTACCCGCTGCATTTCAAACTGCAGAGATCTTAGTGGAACAGGTTTTCAGATTCTAGAGACTTCCTGAGGGCAGTGTCTCAGACCGTGGCCCCCAGTTTACCTTGCTTGTCTGGGCAGCGTTCTGCAAACATCTCAATATCAATGTTAGCCTTACTTCAGGATATCATCAAGAATCTAACGGACAGACTAAACCCCACAACCAAGATCTCACCCGCTGAATCCGCAAGCCATCCACGGGTTTTATACCCATCCAATGTGTACTAGGGTTTCAACCACCTTTTCCCCCTTGGACGGTGATCCCTCTGAATTACCTGCCATCAATGTTTGGTTACAGAGGAGTGAGTAGACCTGGAACATGGCTCACGTCCATCTTGAGGACCCAGGAGCGAGCCGATCACCATCGTAGACCTCACCCAGATTATGCTCCCCGCAAATGGGATCACGAAACCTTTGCCTCTGACTTCCCTGTCGAAAGCTCAGGACCAGGTACGTGGGTCTTTCAAAATTGTCAGTCATATTATTCCAATTTCATATAATCTAGAATTACCTGCCAATTACCGTATCTCACTCACTTTTCATGTGTCTGTGCTCAATCCGCCGGCGCCCTGAGAGGAGGGAAGATCCAGGAGGGAGCCGCTGATGAGAGCACCCCTCCGTGATCGTGGATGGCAAGGAGGCTTACCTGGTACATGAAATCATGGACTCTCAACGCCGGAGGGGGTACTCCATTATCTCATAGACTAGGTCCGGGAATATGGTCCGGAGGAGAGGTCATTGTTCAAATCTGAGGACATCTTGGATCCCTTGCTCACAGCCGAGTTCCACAAGACCCATCCGAAAATCCAGCCCCTGAACCTTGTGGGAGACTTCGGCATCGCAACCCTCTCGCTTCAGGAGCCACTCGAAGGGAGGAGGCTCTGTCATGAATCAGCCTTCCATGGCTCCCTTCGATCACCTCTGGAGGGCACCCTCTCTAACTTTTGTTGAACTCCATTTCCCATATTGCCGTACCTGAGCCTAATTGCCCTTTCAGGTGTTCCTCATCTCCTGCCCTATTTAAGCTGCTTTTGGACTCATACACTTTGCAAAGTCTTGAATTGCCGTGGCTGCATGTATGAGCGTTACATTGTTCTATTGGATTATCTGTTTGTGACCTTGTACTGCACTTTGGACCTTTTTGCCTGGAACTTTGATACTGCTCTTCTAGCCGCCTGCCCTAAAACTTCGCTTGCGCTGAATTGATCTTTGGATATGTCTCTGTTGTTGTTTTCTGACCATTGCCTGTCTTACCTTGATTTTTAATCATGATAAAAGCTGCACGTGGATCCTCTGGCTTCTAATCGTTCATTACACACTGGTTCAGAGACTGCTACATTTGTACATTGTACAAACATTTACAAGATTATTAAAATGACCAATGACCAAAGCACTCCTGCTGACTGAATATAGGGTTCCTCGTGATTTCTGTCCAAAGTGTGATCTAATGTACAGTTAAAATCTCCAGCCATAACAATGGTCCTATCATGAGGAATATCCCATAAAGCAGATTCAAGTTTTTTAAAAGAGAAACACGCTCCGATCCAATATTAGGTGCATACCGTTAATAAGAGAGAAACTGTAACATCAAATCTTAGAAACCAGGAACCAGTTCACACACATTCACAGGTTGTTCTTTATATTAAGGTGACAGCAGAACCGCGACCCCTGCACTCACACTAGAGCCATGACTCAAAACAGCCTGACCCTTCCATTCTTTTAACAGTGTGTGTTATTATTGTGATCAGTGTGTGATGAAACACAACACTAACACTCTTCAACACAATATATTCAAATAAACGAGGCGTTTTCACAGCATCACGACATCCGTTCATATTTAAAGAACGGAGTTCTTCATAATAAAGAAACACATTCAATGATGCCAAACAGAGAATATATCAGAGGTGACCAAGCCATTCTTATTCATCACAGAGTTCAAAACACCTCTGCGTTTCTGCGTGTGTGTGTGTGTGCGTGTGAGTGTGTGTGGTGTGTGTGTGTGTGTGCGTGCGTGATAAGTGCGCTGTGACTGAGCTCAGGAAGTAACTCTCGATGTTTTAATGTTGTGACTTTAGCAGCTCTTTGAGAAAGCTTCCCCTGACACACACAGTTTAATTAATGTAATTAAACATTACATATAGTTAAATATATCACTGATACATTTTTAACGTTCAATGGAAAACTTGTGTACAAGTGATTCTCACAGTGTGTTTGTGCAGCACATATTTACCCTTCATAAAGCGCTTTTAGTTCAAAGAGCTGCAGAAGAAAGAGATGAAAGGATGAAATGATAAAGGGCGATAACTCTTTGCACACTCCTCAAACTCTCTCCATCTCTGAGCGAGAACTAAATCAACAGCAGATCAGTCTCATCTCAGCACATGGCCTTTGATGTGCAAATCCTCTTTCTCCCTCTTTTTTCCTCACACGCACACACAAACGCTGTATAAACGCCATACATCCACCAGGACAATCTTATATAAGTTGAATCCTGTGAAATGTATCCTCCACTGATATCAATGACACACACCGACAGCTGGAGAATACACAAACACAAACAGAGAGCCGTCAATGAGCCGTCTGCAGCAGAAATAAACTCAATCAACTGATATTTACATAATAATGCTAAACTTAATCTGACTGCCGTTAATAAAGTTCACATGTCAGTAAAAGGTGTGTGTGTGTGTGTGTGTGTGTGTGTGGCTATCATAGACAACTGGACCCTCATGAGTCTCTGAAGTTGCAGGAAACAGACAGACGACTAATCCACAGAGCTATTCACAACAACAAAAGGTGCATTCCTACAGAGAGAGCAAACACACACACACACACACACACACACGCACGCACGCACGCACGCACACACACACCACACACACACACACACACACACACGTTTAAGGGATAAATAAAGTTGTTCTGTAAATTTGGTGTTCTTGTCTGAACACGACAGATTCACTTCTCAATCTCTTTATAACTGATCAACCTTTGAAATACTGAATTTAATTCCTCATGTGTGTTTCAACGGAAACATTTGAAAAGCACGTTTCATTTACAACACAAAGACTTTTGTAACTGCAGTCAATTCACAGACAGAAGGAAACGTGCAGCAAAAGAAGAAACACTTTTTGACCCCGACACAGGTCATGTCGATGTTTCGCCTGTCAATTTAAATTAAGAACAACACAGAGACA
>CM065655.1:3329202-3333557 GCA_033220385.1 Triplophysa yarkandensis
ACATTAGATTAAACTACACTACATTACATTACATTACATTACATTACATTACATTAGATTAGATTAAACTACATTACATTACATTACATTACATTAGATTAGATTACATTACATTAGATTACATTACATTACGATTACATTAGATTAAACTACATTACATTAGATTACATTAGATTACATTACATTAGAATATATTACATTACATTACATTACATCACATTACAATACATTACATTACATTAGATTACATTACATTACATTAGATTACTTTACATTACATTATATTAGATTACTTTACATTACATTACACTACATTACATTAGATTACATTACATTAGATTACTTTACATTACATTATATTACTTTACATTAGATTACATTACACTACATTACATTAGATTACATTACATTACATTAGATTACATTACATTACATTAGATTACATTAGATTTAGATTACATTAGATTAGATTTAGATTACATTAGATTACACTACACTACATTAGATTAGATTACATTACATTAGATTACATTAGATTAGATTACATTACATTAGATACATTACATTAGATTAGATTACATTACATTAGATTAGATTACATTAGATTTAGATTACATTAGATTAGATTTAGATTACATTAGATTACACTACACTACATTACATTAGATTACATTAGATTAGATTACATTACATTAGATTAGATTACATTACATTAGATTACATGAGATTAGATTACATTACATTAGATTAGATTACATTAGATTTAGATTACATTAGATTAGATTTAGATTACATTAGATTACACTACACTACATTACATTAGATTACATTAGATTAGATTACATTACATTAGATTTAGATTACATTACATTAGATTACATTACATTAGATTACATTAGATTTAGATAACATTAGATTAGATTTAGATTACATTAGATTAGATTACATTAGATTTAGATTACATTAGATTAAATTTAGATTACATTAGATTAGATTTAGATTACATTAGATTAGATTTAGATTACATTAGATTAGATTACATTAGATTTAGATTACATTAGATTTAGATTACATTAGATTAGATTTAGATTACATTAGATTAGATTTAGATTACATTAGATTAGATTTAGATTACATTAGATTAGATTACATTAGATTTAGATTACATTAGATTTAGATTACATTAGATTAGATTTAGATTACATTAGATTAGATTACATTAGAATAGATTAGATTACATTAGATTAGATTTAGATTACATTAGATTAGATTACATTAGATTTAGATTACATTAGATTAAATTTAGATTACATTAGATTAGATTTAGATTACATTAGATTAGATTTAGATTACATTAGATTAGATTACATTAGATTTAGATTACATTAGATTTAGATTACATTAGATTAGATTTAGATTACATTAGATTAGATTACATTAGAATAGATTAGATTACATTAGATTAGATTACATTAGAATAGATTACATTACATTACATTAGAATAGATTAGATTACATTACATTACATTAGAATAGATTAGATTACATTACATTAGATTACATTAGATTGAACTTTATTGTCATTGCACATGTAGGATACAAGGCAACGAAATGCAGTGAGCATCTAACCAGAAGTGCAATAAGCAGTAAATACAGGATATATATGTAATATATACAATAATAATACAGAATATATATGTAATATATACAATAATAATACAGAATATATATGTAATATATACAATAATAATACAGAATATATATGTAATATATACAATAATAATACAGAATATATATGTAATATATACAATAATAATACAGAATATATATGTAATATATACAATAATAATACAGAATATATATGTAATATATACAATAATAATACAGAATATATATGTAATATATACAATAATAATACAGAATATATATGTAATATATACAATAATAATACAGAATATATATGTAATATATACAATAATAATACAGAATATATATGTAATATATACAATAATAATACAGAATATATATGTAATATATACAATAATAATACAGAATATATATGTAATATATACAATAATAATACAGAATATATATGTAATATATACAATAATAATACAGAATATATATGTAATATATACAATAATAATTCAGAATATATATGTAATATATACAATAATAATACAGAATATATATGTAATATATACAATAATAATACAGAATATATATGTAATATATACAATAATAATACAGAATATATATGTAATATATACAATAATAATACAGAATATATATGTAATATATACAATAATAATACAGAATATATATGTAATACATACAATAATAATACAGAATATATATGTAATATATACAATAATAATACAGGATATATATGTAATATATACAATAATAATACAGAATATATATGTAATATATACAATAATAATACAGAATATATGAATATAGATAAGTATTATGGACAGATTTACAGGTAATATACAAGCAGATATACAGGCAGGTGTGCTATGAACAAACTATACATTATGTAAAGTGTATGTACACTATAGACAGAACTATGAACATAATTTACAGTATTGCAGTGGATGGTAAAGTGCCCTTGGAATATTACAGTGTGCGGATGGATTTTCCAGTGTTACTGAGTGAACAGTAGTGCATGTAACAACTGGTTATTGTGAAGAGTATTTTAAATAAGTGTAGTGTTAAAGAGGGGGGAGGAGTCTGTGTGTAAGGGGGGGGGGGGTGATTGAGGGGTGTCAGAGGTCAGTGAGGAGACATCTGTAGGGAAAAAGCTGTCCCTTAATCTTGTTGTCCTTGTCCGGAGGCTCCTGAAGCTCCAGAGGGCAGGAGGGTCAACAGTCTGTGGGCAGGGTGAGACGAGGCCGAGAGCTTGATGTCCGCAATAGCAGGAAGTGTTTCCCTGTGATGCGAACAACACTTCCTATTATTGCGGACATCCAGAGGAAACACTTCCTGCTATTGCGGACATCCAGAGGAAACACTTCCTGCTATTGCGGACATCCAGAGGAAACACTTCCTGCTATTGCGGACATCCAGAGGAAACACTTCCTGCTATTGCGGACATCCAGAGGAAACACTTCCTGCTATTGCGGACATCCAGAGGAAAACGCCTGCTATTGCGGACATCCAGAGGAAACGCCTGCTATTGCGGACATCCAGAGGAAACGCCTGCTATTGCGGACATCCAGAGGAAACGCTTCCTGCTATTGCGGACATCCAGAGGAAACACTTCCTGCTATTGCGGACATCCAGAGGAAACGCTTCCTGCTATTGCGGACATCCAGAGGAAACGCTTCCTGCTATTGCGGACATCCAGAGGAAACGCTTCCTGCTATTGCGGACATCCAGAGGAAACGCTTCCTGCTATTGCGGACATCCAGAGGAAACGCTTCCTGCTATTGCGGACATCCAGAGGAAACGCTTCCTGCTATTGCGGACATCCAGAGGAAACACTTCTGCTATTGCGGACATCCAGAGGAAACACTTCCTGCTATTGCGGACATCCAGAGGAAACGCTTCCTGCTATTGCGGACATCCAGAGGAAACGCTTCCTGCTATTGCGGACATCCAGAGGAAACGCTTCCTGCTATTGCGGACATCCAGAGGAAACGCTGGCTTTAGAATTGTGTGCTTGGTTTCACAGAAGCAAACATAAAAATTCCACCGATTATCATGTGACTTCAACATAAAGAACAGATAGATTAAGTGTTGTTTAGGGTTTGATTAATAGGTGGAAGTTAAAATTCCAAATAAAAATATTTTGACATACGCGCGACCTTAAGAGTGACCCCCACCCTCACTGTGTGCGCGTGTGTGTGCGGCGCGTGTGTGTGTGTGTGCGGCGGATGTGCTGCATCCGGTTGCATGAGAAAAGAAAAGTTCAACACGGAGTCACTTCCACACAGTTTATAAATGCAGTATAAATAAAACACGTAATTATATTCTGTTCACATCCTTTCACAGCCGATTAAACACTGAAGTTTAGTGTTCGGACACATATGAAGGTTATTTAAAGGTTTGCTTTGTTTTTGTGTTTCATTGTAGATTCATCAGATCATCAGATCATCAGATCATCAATCATCAGATCATCAATCATCAGATCATCAGATCATCAGATCATCAATCATCAGATCATCAATCATCAGATCATCAATCATCAATCATCAGATCATCAGATGTTCCTGATTTTAATGAATGTATTTAAAACAGTCAGAACACACCACCATTAAATACTCTACAATCATCAAATAAATGATTTACACATGCATATTTAAGGCCAAAGAGAAGAACAGAGAATCAAAGCAGCACACACTCTGTTT
>CM065655.1:3334057-3409057 GCA_033220385.1 Triplophysa yarkandensis
TATCTTAGGTTGTGTTCTTTGTGTACTTTAACACAAAACACTATAACAACATCAATAGGTACCCTTGAAAGTCTGTCCAACAAAGTCTCAAGTTTTTCATCTTTTATTGTTATTCTCTCTTCTTTGAAAAAATGTCTCATACAGTGAAAGTCTATGGGGTTGGTTTCTTGACATTTTTCAAAATATCTTCTTCTATGTTCTGCAAAACAAAGATGGGGAATTAATAGTACAAGACTTTTCATTATTTGGTTGAATTATAACTGTACATGTTATGAAAATTGTGGCATTTAGTTAAATTATACACAACAGTTGTGTTTTGTATGGCTTCTCTTGTATGTGTAGGTCTTGTTGGAGGGTGTTTATTTCTCTCTGTTCGTGGGCCGCGTGAGAGCGGAAGAGCAGGATGTGTTGGTGGATTGTCCGCGTGTGGAGAGGGTCGTCCAGCGTATCCCGAGAGTGAGACCGCCACAGGGATTTGCCCTCTCTCAGGCTAGAGAGGAAGCTCGGAAAGTTCGGTTACTCCACATCATGCTGAAGGTACAAGATTCCTCTGAGCTGTGATTGACAGCCGCGGTGGAGCTGATCGATGGATGTTTGAGTGACGGACTCTGTGGTTTGATTGACAGGCGTTTCTGATCTACATGCTGTTCCTGTTGGTGGTTTTACTGCTGAACTACTCTGACTCGAGCAAAGACGGCCATTGCTTAAGACTTCATGATCATCTGCAGGATTACTTTAACACACAACACTATAACAACATCAGCAGGTACTCTTAAAACACAAAGATCTGAGAACAACAGAATTGCCTGCCTGCCTGCCTGTCTGACTTCCTTTCTGCTTGTATTTTTTTCCTTCCTTCCTTCCTTCCTTCCTTCCTTCCTTCCTTCCTTCCTTCCTTCCTTCCTTCCTTCCTTCCTTCCTTCCTTCCTTCCTTCCTTCCTTCCTTCCTTCCTTCCTTCCTTCCTTCCTTCCTTTCCTTTCTTCTTTCGTTTCTTTCTTCCTTCCTTTCCTTCCTTCCTTCCTTCCTTCCTTTCCTTCCTTTCCTTTCTTCTTTCGTTTCTTTCTTCCTTCCTTCCTTCCTTCCTTCCTTCCTTCCTTCCTTCCTTCCTTCCTTTCCTTTCTTCTTTCGTTTCTTTCTTCCTTCACTCTTCCTTCCTTCCTTCCTTCCTTCCTTCCTTCTTTCCTTCCTTCCTCTGACTTTCTTTCTTTCTTCCTTTCTGTCTTTCTTCCTTCCTTCCTTCCTTCTTTCCTTCCTTCCTTCCTTCCTCTGACTTTCTTTCTTTCTTCCTTTCTGTCTTTCTTTCTTTCTTCCTTTCCTTCACTCTTTATTTCACTCTTTTTTTCTTTTTTTCTTTCTTTCTTTCTTTCTTACTTTCTTTCTTTATTGTGTGTCTGTCTGTTTGTCTGTCTTTCATTCTTTCTTTTCTTTCCTTCGTTCATTCTGTTTCCTTCTTTCTTTCTTTCCTTCTTTCTTTCTTTCTTTCTTTCTTTCTTTCTTTCTTTCTTTCTGACTCTCTTTTTTAATTTCTCTCCTCTCCCTCTATCTTTTTCTCTTGTTCTTGCTCATGTCAGAAGCGATGCATGCTGACAGATGTTGATATAGATATGTGAGTGTGTAAGTGTTGATTTATTCAACAAGACAGAATGCATAAGAGACTGTGTGTGTGTGTGTGTGTGTGTGTGTGTGTGTGTGTGTGTGTGTGTGTGTGTGTGTGTGTGTGTGTGTGTGTGTGTGTGTGTGTGTGTGTGTGTGTGTGTGTGTGTGTGTGTGTGTGTGTGTGTGTGCGTGCGTGTATGTTTGCGCGTGAGTTGACTGTGTGATGTTGTCAAATTATTGGTGACTGTTAGAATACTTTGTTTCCGCATGATCACACACACACACACACACACACACACACACACACACACACCTGTCTTATCTTTCTGGTGTCTCATTTGCAGACGTGAGGATGTGTGGGCGTGGCTCTCAGACTCCTTGTTTCCACGGTTACTGGATGGGCCGCTCCTGATGGAGAGAACAGGCACCGTGTTGCTAGGAAAGCCTCGTCTGAGACAGCTGAGAAATGAAGAAGGTTAGAGAGACATGAGCAAAATGTATTATTATTCTATATATAATATGTTTCTTTCTGAGAAAACTTTTTTCAGTTTTTTTTAAAAGTCATTATTATTGTGTTTGCTACTAGTAAGTCTAAATAAAGCACACAGGTCTGTGAATACAGGGGTCAGTGAATACAGACTGATGTTTTGTAGTGACAGGGACTGATGGCTCATTTCGTTCACAGATTACTGTCAGGTTCTTTCGCACAGATTGATGATGGAAACACATATTAAGAAAATAAGAAATTGTGACCTCTGACCCTTCTCTTGCTGTCTTCCAGATTGTCCCATCAGCAGATATTTCCCTGCTCTGCCATGGTTTGGTTGTGTCTCAGCTGGGTGGGATGAGTCTGCTTCAGGATTGGTGCAGAACTGGAGTACGAGTACAGCTCAGAGCAGCGGGTAGGAGTCATGTGATACTTAAATTAGGATTTTAACAAACGGTCATATTTACCCTAAAAAGGTCAAGTTATTCCACATGGTTTACCGGAGCATTACATGGTTAATTGATCATATCAGAGGTCGCTGAATTGGTTCTTGGCCTGTACAAATGATCCCATCTGATGTTGGATCATGTCTTCTGTGTCAGTGCATCTGTCTCTGTTTATCACTGATCTGAGGTCAGTCAGATTCTCATTGGTTCGTGTGTGTGTTTGTGTAGTGTGTGGCATTGGGGGCAGGTGTCGGTGTACAGCAGCGCAGGATTTGTTCAGGATCTGAGCAGAAACATGCAGATCTCAGAAGCTGTGATCAAACAACTCAACACACACCGCTGGCTTGACCCACTGTGAGTACACACGAACACACTTCAAAGAGTGAAAAACAACATGAACAGAAAGATGACAGAGATCTTACATTGTTTGTTTTTACCATTCAGTAATTATTTAAGAAGTACCGAAAGATGACTAAATACCAAATAAAAAAATTAGAAACATATGAATAGCTGATATTGATAAAAGTTGAAGTTTAAAATCATTTGTAGATCAAGTATTTTTTATTAATAAAAGAATGAACAAATATAGTTGATATAATTTGTATTATATTAATTACAAACGTAACATTAAAATCTAGTATTTTGTATACTGAGTTAAAAAAAGGAAAAAGATTTTTCAGAAATACCTTTATACAAAATAAGAGTAAATGTTAAATATTGCATATCCAATTATTTTATATAGTAAAGAAACCTTTACAAATAGTTAAATTAGTATTTACATTATTCGATAGTTATGTTATTTATTCTGTTCATTAATAATAATAATAATAATAATAATAATAATAATAATAATGATATAATTTCTATATTATTATTACAAAATTATTTATATGTATAAATTGATTAAAAAAATTACTAACTGAAAAATATCTTTACATATAAAAATGTGTTCATTAAACACCATTGAAAATTTTAAAAAGTTTCCCCATGTTTTAATGAACCTAACAACAGCCAGATATTACATTAGCAGTAATAAAATTTGATGTACATTCTATGAATGTGTACAGGACGAGAGCTTTGTTCGTGGAGTTCTCCCTCTATAACATCAACACAGATCTGCTGGCAGTCTTTTCTTTCCTGCTGGAGTTTCCCGTCTCCGAGCGAGCCGTGTTGAGTCTGGATCTGAAAACATGCAGTCTTCACCAGCTGAGTCAGGGCATGGACCTGCCTCTGTTCCTCACGGTAACCACCAGCCGACCGCAAACCACCAAACCTCTTTCTTACTTCATTGCCTGTAAGGGTAAACCAAGCAATTCCATTTATTCATAAAGTGCTTTGTTTCCTTCTCAGTTTCTCCTGCTGGCGTTTGTCGTCTATTTTGCCGTACGTGAGGGCATTGCCGCTTGGAAGCAGGGGCGTGGTTACTTCCTGCGTTTGTGGAACATGGCGAGCGTGTGCAGTCTGGTGTTGGCGATATGCGTTGTGTCACTGCACCTCAGCTGCTCCGTGCTCTCCGAACGCCTGTGGGCGATGGTTCTACAGCAACGGGACGTCTTCATCGACTTCTTTCCTCTGGCCCAACAGAGTCGGGTTATGACCCAGCTGGGTGCGAGCCTTCTCTTCTTGTTGGTGCTAAAGGTAAGCACAGCGCCACCTATTTGGAACCATTAGTTTGTGCTCTGTGTTATTGCATTTAATTTCTCTCTGTAGGCCTCGCATCAGCTACGCTTCATGAGAGAGTGGGGAGTTTTTGGTAGAACCTTGAGGAGATCTTTCTGGGAGATTCTGATGGTCGCCGTGACTCTGCTTGTGTTCTTGTTGGCATACTCACATGCTGGACACATGGTGAGGACTGTTACATTATTTAAACCCGCATGTGTGTTTTTTTCTTATCACACTGATGCCCGGCATGTGTGTGAATAGGTCAGGAATCTCTCCCTGCTGAAGAAATAATGTGTTGAATATAAATCAGATACAGCTTGTTATGTGAATAGTAAGTTGTAGACCTTAACAGTGATTGATTGCATTTTACAATCTGAGGAGAGCCATTTTTCTGGGTGGGTATAATGGTTAGCACGAAATCAGAAAATGTATATTTTCAGAAATATTTAGCATCCAGCAAATCACGGATGCTCAATTGTGCGTACGTTTGCTTGTGGTTTGATTTGAAGTGTTTCTCTGTTCCTGACTTAAATTTAACATCTCAGTGCTTACAGTTCAAGTCTGATTCAAGTCTGCACCCGACCCGCTAAAAACCTCTTTCCTGACATCCTCGCTCTTTCTATCTTTTTTTCTTCATACATTTTTTTACTGCACTTGGCTTGTATGTCGTGTTTTTCTAGGACTAGTATGATTTTACTTATCTTTCCTTTTTAACATCTTGTACTAATTGCATTGTTTCTGAACCTCAATTATAAGTCACCCTGGATAAAAGTATCCTCTAAATTATGAATCTACCTGATTTTAATGGTTATGTTGCAAAGTTAGAAACTGTTCAAGGACACAAAATCTTCTCACTTGGAAGATGTGAAATGATCTCCTGCACTAATCCAGATTTCTTTATGGCTGAATTATTGATCATATTGATGTCTTACATCTAGTACTCTGTTCTGATTAATACCTTTAGCAACCTTTATATCTCTGAATATTTTCCCCAAAATCTCTGTACTTTGTAAAATGTTAGAAGCATTTTTCTCAGCCAAATTAATAATCAAACTTTCTCAATTAGCTTTTCCACTCTGTCATGGAGGGCTATGGGACGGTTAGCTCCACTTGCCTGACGTTACTGGGCTCTGGTAAACGTGGATTGTTGTCATGGCAACTGGACAGTGGCTCTGCATCCTGTTTCATCTTTCACCTCAGTTTCACCCTCCTCCGTCTCGTACTGCTGTGGATTTTGATCTCTGCATTGCTGAGAAACTACCACCGGGCGAGGGCGGAGATGTATCGTCCAGCCGTCGACCTGCAGGATTATGAGATGGTTGAGCTGTTTCTCCGACGCCTTAAAATGTGGATGGGGCTTAGTCGTGCCAAAGAGGTATGTTTCCGTCTGAAACAATAATTTTAAAACAACCTTGATCTGGTCTTCATACCAGCCATTTTTTCCCCATGCAGTTCCGGCACAAGGTTCGATTCGAAGGCATGGAACTTCCTCCCTCTCGGTCCTCTTCCACGAGCGATTGCAAGTCCTTATGTCTTCCTCCTTTGGACACCTCAGAAGCTCCGCCGACTCCAGATAGTGTTGATGGAGAATCTGAAGCCTCCTGGTTTCCCACATCCAGCAGTCCTTGCAGTCTGGCTGAAGCTTCGGGTCTGGGACTAGGACTCACCTCACTAGCCCCCGGAGTGGTGGTTGGAGGCCAAGGATGGAAAGAGAGAGCAGAGATGGAGGCAACACTTCGCAGGATCCTCCCAACTTTTGATGCGTTGCTTGTTCATCTGGACCGGGTCACTTACGCCACCGAAGAACTTTGTCAAACGGAGTGTCGCCTGGAGAGGATGCTGAGAAAGAGCAGGCGACGAGGCAGAGTTGGACGCTGCCACAGAAGTCCAGATTCTGCAGGACAGACGAGACATGGTAGGAGGCGCAGGGGTGCAGACAGCATTACACAAGTTGTAGATCGAAGCAAAAGTCCTCTTACAAATATGTCCAAGTCTGAAGAGAAACAGAAACTTAAGAAAGAAAGAAAATCAAGAAAATCGGACAAGTTCTCACAAAGATCAAGCCGTCACAAGGTAGACTCAAGTCCACACAGGACTGATAAGAGTCAACAAGAGGTACAAGACAACCCCAGCAATGTGCCACTACCTGTCAGCAAGACTCTAAAAGACTCTTGCAAGGTGGATTCTGATCTTCTCAAAGTGAGTCCACCTGAAGTAGGGACCAATCCACCCAACCCTGAAAAACCTTCTCGCAAGTTAATCCCAACTTCCAAGGTTGATCCGAACATTAAGGACCCTGAGATTGTTGGCTGTGCCAGCAAACCTGCCCCAACTCCAGCCCCGACTCCCATTCCCACCCCGACATCCACTCCCTCAACTGCTCTGTTTTCTGCAATAACTACCCCAGTACCAATCCCTCGCTCCCACGAGTGGGTGCCACATGGCAATGTCGAAAACCTTCCTTCCAGTGTGTTCCGGCACCCTGCGCACACTACTACCAATCCCACTCGGAAACGAAAGCACAAACCTCCCCCTCTCAAAAACAAGGTGCACCCTAACACAGACAGGCCCCTCTCAGGACACCACAAACCGTGAGAAACCAACTAACCGTATGCGAAAAAAGGCAGGATTTGGTTATTGTCATATAAGGCTGCATGTCTATAGAGTTGTTGAAGAGCATGGGTTCTAGGTTTTAAATTAGGTCCTGGTGACAGCAGGTTTTGTAACCAGGTCCTAATAGGGCATAAGCAGAAACCAAAGCTTTGTAATCCACCCTAGTCCTTAATTCTAACTCAAAATCTTTCTTTTGGCAATGTCTCAAAAGATGATTTCAAATTTATAAAAGGTGCAGGTCACCGTTGACTTCGGTTCTACAGTTTTGATGCAAGTTGTCCTTCCCTCTCGCAGTGACCTCAATCCAACCCTTTGACCCTGGAGGTCAACTGGGTCATGATCGACATGAGCACACCTTGTGCTGTCATGGAAACAGAAACTCTTGAAAGACTTCTGTAAAATGCCTGTTGATGCAGGTTGTTGTGATGTTATTTGTTGTTTAATGTTTCGAGTTATGTTTGATGAATTATGTTTTTCTTTGTTTTTTAGCACAAGGAAGCTATAAGGAGGTTATGGGTACACATGTTGCCCATTGATATAGAATAAGCAAAGCTTATTCAGAAGGGTTCACGTTGACATTCTCACCACACACTATGTGTAAAAACAAGTATAGAGACTTACAGGTACAAACCCATTACGTACTACCATTATATATATAGATATAAAATCTATGCCACGTACTATAATGGCATGTATCTAAATATAGACAGAAAAACATATCAGAAAGTGTGTAGTCCTATGTTTTTCCACTCTATACTCGTACATCTACACTTACACACCATCAGGGTGCTTAAAAAACTAGCCTCAGGATATTAAATATGTCTTCAATGTTACAAGACCAGAGGGCAAGTGATGCAGGATGTAGGAAGTAGAAAAAACGCTTTTCGGGAAGTTTTTTTTTTAAGTGAAATTTTGTCGTAGATTAAGAAGTTGACGTCAAGAAAGAAAACTCATCCAGGAAACTAGAAGGTACAACGAAGGTAGTGCCGTCCAGTCCTCCATGGACTCTCAGTGTGTGCTTTCATTACATATTAATATTATCATCACAATAGTAGCTGATCAATGCAACATAGGTCATGTTTGATTTTGCTTTCTACGTTGTTTAAAATCTAATTTAAAAAGCACTTTGTATTAATGTATATGATTGTGTTTTGCATCAGAGAGCAATTTCGGTTGAATGCGTGTCTGAAAAAAGAAAATGTTTCAAAATGTCATAAAATAAGCTTGGTATGAAGATAAGAGAAACTTTACGCTCCATGTATATTTGCCGAGGCTTGCTATTCCAGAGATGAGTTTTTGGTACTTAGCACTTTATTTCTGCCGTATTTAACTAGTATGTATTGAGTTTCTCGTACAAAAGCTTTTCAGAATTATTTCCTTTTCGAGTATTATACACAAGCTGCGTCGGGATATTATTTCGCATTCATTTTCATGTATTTGAAATGTGTTTTGTTGCTTAAAGTACTCAAATGTATTCCGAAATATGTTTACCATGATGATGCTCAGGGACCCTTAAAGAAACAGGATTTTTTATGTATGAAATGTTTTTTTAAGCAGTTATTCTTGTTCGATGGTTAAGTATGCACTTCAGATATCCACTACAAGGAAGGCAGAGCTGGATTTCAATGAAGGTCACGTCCACTACAATAACGTCTGTATTTAGGCTAATGAAGTTTTCAAAAGGTCATGTGTCTGTACATATCGGTGTGCCCTGATGTAAATATTGCATTAAAGATGGATTGTGTTTTCTATCTCATTTGCCTTACCGCACTGACCAGAAATGTTTGTTTTCGTCACAACAGGCCGCAATCCGTTTCCTTATTCGACAAAACGCTATGCTGCATGTTTTTCTCACCCCTGGCCAAAGAAAAATGTTTGAAGGTTATGCTGCAGATCTACACACAGCGCAAGCTGTCATTTTCAAATGTAATGGCTTTTGTAGGTCTTGGCAGGCCTGTGCAATAGCAGAATTATACTAGAGTTGTGTAGCTCCCACAAGTGCCAAAATCAACTTGCATGCAAAATGTAAAGCCTATACATTTGTTATTTTATGAAATGTTTAAAGGTCAAGCAATGATTTTTGTTTTGTGCTGTCATATCTGTAACATTTGTAGCACTTCGCTTTGTTGCTTTTGCACTTGACAAAGTCAAATAAAGAGTCTGACAGCTGAGAGTCTGTGGGCTGATCGTGTTATATTAAACATCAGATTTTATTTTATTATTCAAGCACTGTAACATTTTTCCAAAGAACTATACCTTAGAATTTCTAAAAATACAAACATGAAAAAAGTTGAATGTTTAAACAAAAATGTACTATTAAATGAATCATGTTAGTATTTGTTGTCAATGACTTCATAAATTTTTTTTTACTGTTTTTCTAAAGTGTAATTACATACATATTATAGTTAAAAACACAAAATTAGATTATGGATAGGTATCGGCCAATAATCGTTGACAGTCTATAAAAATTGAACTATAGTTTAAAAACGGTTGTTCAGGACTGACATATCCTGTCAATCAAAAGAGGACAAGAAAATCCCATGAATTTGTCTTCTATTTATTTAATGTTTTCATCACAAAGTTGGTCTTTCATATAAATTTTTCGTTATATGAATGAATAACTTTCACAAAGTTAAGAAACACTAATGTAATCTTTATGCATCGGCTGACATTTCGCTCATTAAAACCCACATTAAAAAACAATAAACCAAAAATGTTAATTCCAAATTATAAAATACATCATCAAATGCAGAAAATCAGAGAGACATTAATTTTGTTCTGTTTTAGTGTTTTATTTGGAAGGAAAGCTTACACAAGCACACACGCACACACACATACACACGCAAACATACAGACGCGTCCGTTAAATATTTAAATTTTTCTTTCTGCAAACCTGTTTTGTTGGAAAGTCTTACATTGGCATCAGTATCATCGTACAAACAAAAAACTATTTATGAAAATTATTAAATTAACCTTCGTGTGTCAGTCAGTTTCCTTGTTAATGTTTGACAAAAACCCGTTAAACAAAGCATTTCGTTCAGCAGACTTAAACTCAAAACTATGCATAGGTTAAAGCTTTTGAGTTGTGTCCCTACAGCTATATTTTGGCACAGTTAAAACAGGAAACATTACTTGCATGTCTCGAGAAAATAAAAGCAAGAGTGAAGGTGTGTGAAAATGATGAAATTGTAATTTTGCCCCTGGGAAACACAGAAACACAACCATGTTAACCGTGTGCTAGTGTGTGACAGCAACATTAGTCAGGATGAATAAATCTTCTTCTGGAAAGGTCCTAACACAGTTTTATTATTTTAAGTCAATTGAATGAAGCGCATCTGTAAAAACATTAGATCTCTCTATCTACACAAAGTCTGTAAAGTCATCGACCGTGGACACCAGCCTCTTCCTCTGACCCGCGTCCTGGCTTGAGGGTGGGCCTGATGGTTGATGGGAGGGTTTATTCTGCATGGGGGCATGGCTCTGTGTGAGGGAGATGCCAGGAGTGGGGCGGGACTGAATTTCCTCTTGAGCCTGGGGAGGGAAAGAAAAAAGGTGAGAAAATAAACATCTCGGTATTTTTCAAAGTCATCCAACACCTTTCCGAGAAAAGGTCAAGATCATTTGGAGGAGGATAAATCTGGTTTACCCGGGTTCGGATTCTTTTGATGTGTCTTAGTCTCGCCAGCCATTTTGAAGCGTAGGCGTCAGATGGATTCGCCCTGCACTGATGCACCAGGGATGCCATCTATCCAAAACAAGAACACACATGACAGCTTAGGAAGGTAAATCCCAGGAAATGTATGACACAACTAAATAAAAAAACCCTCCAAGGTTCCTCAAAAGGTTTTTTCTCTACAGGATAATGCATTCTAAAATGCACTTGATCCAACAGAATGTCAGGTTACTCATTTCTTCTCCTCCTCCGGTCCTGTTGGCCATTTTCTGTCATGTGGAGTTAATTGGAGGCAGTGTCAGGAGGAGGAGGTGATCTGTAGGCTCTCAGAGGAAACTGTGGCTGTATGATTCATAAGATGTATTATTGCAACCGTGTACTTATCACAGTGGGTGGAAAGAGTTCTGAGATTCTTTCTTCAAGAAAATTAAAATGCTAAACAGACAGAGTGTGGAAAAGCATTGAAATCTGTATGTGACATGTTTTTTTTTCACATTGTCATTTATTTTTATATGAGTGTCTGTCATGTCAAGCATCACTTTTTGCTAGAAGTCGACTGATTGAGGATTTCTTCAAAATGGAAATCCAGGGTTACTGAATGAATAAAATATCACAGCTGTTCCTATAAAACATTGATGTCGAAGTTGTTCAGGAAGTGAGAAAATAGTTCTTCTTAAATGATAAATCACGTGTTGTAATGTAAGTACTTTTGTCATGGGTTTAATTTTTCCAAAACTCTTTTTATTATTTTTATAATGATCTAACACAAAATAGAGATATGAGGTTTTAGAAAGACAACAGATATATGTAATTAGCTGTTAAATGTCCAATTAAAATAAATGTATTTTAAAAAAGAAACTCTAAATTAAACTGAATAAATTAAGTGCTTCAATTTATTCAAAGGAAATAAAGGACTATAAAAGCAAAAAAATTTAAATTAAAAACAATTAAACAATTTAGTTCCTAATACCTACTGGTTTTTAATAATTCAATTTCATATAATAGTATAATTATAAATATTAAGAACAAACTAAAAAACAAACTAAACCAATAAAAAAGAAAATTCATTAGTGTGATGAGTGATAAAACTACATGCAGGAAAACTGACCAATAATATTTTGAAATATCTGATAAATAACTGTTAATATTAAATTTAAACAAACTTTAAATCCAAAATGTTAAACTTACAAAATATAAACAGATAGGAATAAATTCTCAAATACTGCAACCCCTTCTAACTAAAGGAGTCATGAAATTAGGATGAAAAATGGATAAACATTCATATGAATTCAACACACATATGAATGAAAGAAAAAACAATCCATTATCTTTTGACCACCTAAAAACCATTTACAGGCCAGCACTTCTAGAAAATATCTAATTCATTACATGAACCTCATATCTAAGACACAAAATAAAATACAAATGAGCTGAAGTGAACCTACATTGGCATGCAGAGCCATCTGTCTCACGAGTAGAGGAAGGTTCCGGTCAGATACGATCTTCGCCACACTGGTGTCAACCAAACCCTCCAGATCTGAGAACCAAAAAAACGTTAGAAAAAGACGCAAAAACATATCTGCTGTTTAAATATAACTTATAAATCACCTTTTCGGCACTGAAGCGTGACCAGGTTACTCTCATAATCAAGAGGCTTTATCAACACTTCAACAAAGTTAAACTGACCCTAAAGGATTGAAAACCACAAACAGTTACACAATGAGACATTTAATCGAACGGAAAAGAATAAAACTATTAGAAACATATAAAGGAGAAATGTTTTGGTTTAAAGTTTCGGGCAAGAGACAGAAGAGATAGAAATTAAAAGTTTAATGTTCCTTTTCTCACCTTAATAGTACCCAGTTTATGTTCCTCGCCCGAGTCATTGTACACCACAACCACAAAGTCATTTCCGATGTGGCGTTTCTTATTGCAGCAGCCCTTGTCGCTCTCTCGGTTTGGCATAAGAGTGGCTATGTGGAAAATGGCTACAGACCAATCAAAATAAAAGCTATAGTCATCCACTATCAATCATCCACAGACCAACAGAAACCTTTCAATCATCTGGAACTGACTAAAAATACTCAATGATCATATGTTGCTTTGTTAGAGATCATGTACAATTCCGTTAAAATAAAGTATGATACATACTCAAACATTTCTCAATAAATTACAAATCCCGATTTATAGGAGCTCTAAGAAAGGATTTTTATTCGATCACCCTGCATGATGTCATCGTGCCAGCAGTAGGTGAACTCGCCGTCATCTCCGTACTGATCCAATCCACCCAGAAAGATCTGATCTGGATCGCAGTCCTTCAGATGGATGAGTTTCCCCAGACCCGTGAGGAACTGTGCATAGCGGTTTGATCCATACTCGTTGGACAGGATGGACACTTCATTATTTGCCTGATTATATATGATTATTATTAATGACAGTTTCTACATGAAACGGGTATTTTGTACAAGAAAGATTGACTTTACCTGACCGGCTCCCACAAACACAACTCCGATCTTGTGCGTGTCATATGGGGGCATCTGGTCCAAGACTTTAACAGCACGATCGATCAGCTGCCGAGACAAGAGATGAGATGAAAATGAGGCTACAAACATATAACAATAAATAAAGATCAAGGGAATCCTTTTTATTGTTTTGTAAAATAAATTTTAAGCAAGCTTATATAATGTAATATAACATTGTTAAAAAACACTTAAAATGAAATGATAATAAAATACTTTTTAAAATATGAAATAGTAAAATTAGAAAATATTCAAATATTAAAATAATCAAATATTTTTAAATAAACATGCAAGTAATAATTAATAAAAAATAATACTAATAAAATACTTTTTAAAACAAAATGTATAATAAAGGCAAATTTTCAACATTAAATGTCATTATCAAAATATGAAAATTAATCTAATTTTACTTCCTAAAAGGTTAAGGAAAACTAAATAAAATAAGAATTTTAAAGCATTTATTGGTCAGATGATAATAATAATAATAATAATAATAATAATGATTTATAACTAAAAATAAAAGTAGAAAATTAATTGTATAAAAAACTATTTCTTTTCATGCATTTTCCAATTTGCTCAGAAGATTTTGGTGTAAAAAAGGCACAAGAGTTTTTAGATGGTCACTTTACCTGAGTTTTTGGCAAAAGGAGGGGCTTGTTGGCCTCGTTTCCAAAGAATGGAGAATGATAGAGTTGCAGAAAGACAAAGCTGTAGACAGGAAGTCAAGGAGAACAGGTAAGGTCAGAATAAACCTTTTGGACAAATGCACACTTAATGTACCATCTTAACATCCACATGGCATATATCTTCCTACACTTCCTACAGCTTCGAACGTACATCCCATCATAGCAGGAATAAACAAGTTAAAGGTGAAGGTGTTTGAAGCGGAAACTCCATCAAAGTGCTGAGGTCAGATCGGGTGAACGTCCAGCTGTTCTCAAGAGAACACATTAAATCTAAAACTAGCAGAACTTTGTACCAGCGGACATGACTTTCCACTTATAATAAAACACGACAAGATGATGTTAAACAGAAACATGCTGCACAGAAATCTTAAAATAGGATAGAATGACAAAACTATTTTCATAGTCTAGATGGATCAGGTTTTCTTGCTAGAATAACTCAATGTAACTCATATAAAGGTGCTTGGAGAACACATTCTCTTTCTCAGATTTGAACAAAGATAATGATTAAATATTGTAATGTATTTTTAACGCAGGTAATTATGTTTTTTTAAGTAAAAATGGAAAAAAGAAAGAATCCAGAAGAATTTAAATGAAAAAACTATTTGATCAGACCTTTATAGATGATGAGGACATTGGCGATCATCATGAACTCTGCAACATTCATGTTATGATTTTAAACATATAGGAAAAACCTATTTAAAATAGTTGCTTATATGCTGACTTTACGTGCTAACATAATGCTTGTTCGACATCAATTTTTGAATTCGTATTCAATTTCTGGTCAAAAGTTGGACATAAATGGCCACTCAAGTCGTATGTTACAGCTTGGAAACCTAACAATTTTGATACCCAGGAATCCATGTTGGGCTAGCCATTAACTTGGCGTGAGGGATACTCAAAAGACACAATGTCAAATGGATGGTTGCAATTCTAATTCAACGTGACAATTCGAAACGGTTTGACTCTGAACTGGCCCGCTTCCGCAAATAAGTGAATAGTAGTTGGGATGATTCAGAATATCCAGCGGAGAGATGATGACAGTAATAAAGACAAACTGAGTACTATCATTATTCTGAGTAATGACATGCTTTGAAAATGGACCATTTGTCAGGTACACAGAAATACTGGATGCTTTATTGTTTGTAGGGTGTTATCACGCCGCCTCCACTATCAGTCCACAAGAATGTCTGACAAGTCACAATTTTGATTTCATTTTTGAAGAATGTTAAAACAATCCATTTACAAACTACATGTTTCTATAACATCCTGAATTAGGGCCCTATGAAATCTGATGTATTTTTTTCAAATTCCAAATTATCATTCTCATACACTTATACCTGAGTATTCTACAGCATTTTAATATATAAACTACGGAAATACCTTACAGATTATTTCATAAAACTATGTTAACTACATTAATATAATACTGCATTTTACACAATCTGCTCTTCTTTTGCTGTTTAAGCCTTTTTACGTTTAATTAATATTTTTGTAAATTCACAGTTTTTGTCATTAAATCTACTTTTATTTTGAAAGCTTGCCATTTTTAATGCATGATTGACAGCAGCTTCCCCCTAATGAAGTGGAAACATGAGGTTAACTGTCAGGGCAGCGCTGGAGATTTCGTGACTCATGTGTTCACATCCCTATAAAAGTCAGTTGCAGGCGATGAAAAGTCCACTTACATTACCAGTGCAGTATACAAAACAAGCCGATTACATATTTAAAACTCAGCAGAATACTTTTATAATTATATTTTAAACAAACCGTAACTTGTTCGGTTCCGTTCCAAGTTTTACAGCAACTTCTGTGAAGGTTTACATTTGCCAATATTTTATTTAGAACCAAGATTTGTCGATCAAATCAAGAAAAGCACAAAATCAAACTAAATCGCCCAGCCTTACGATCATTTAATAATGATTTAGACAGAGACGTCTTACCTAGGACTGAGTCCCGAGCTCTTCTCTGCATTGGTTGGACCGCCGCGATTGTGGTATGAATCTCTATCCGTCTTTCTCTCCCTGCGGGACGAAGGTGCGGAGACAGAAATGGTGTGTCCGCGGGGTCTGTGTCCGGTAGGAGACACCGGTCCGGGCTGGGATGTGGGAAACTCCAGCTTCATTCTAGAGGTGGATGAAGATGAGATAGAGGCGCTAGTGGTCGATCCCAAACTCTCCCCTGGCCAAACGGTTTCTGACGGGACATCTCTTTCAGCGGGAGCATAGGTCTTTGAGGAGGGAGCTTCTCCGACCGCAGAGCTCGGGCCTGTGGCTTTGGCGAAGGCTTCAGGGAGCGTCTGAAGCTCTGGAGAGGAGCTGGATTTATTAAGGGTGGTGGTAGTATGAGAGAAGGTGAGGTCAGAGTCTTGGGCTCCAGGGGTGGAGAGGCTCAAGGGCGGCTGGTCGATGGGGATACCCTCACTCAGTTCCTCAAGGGTGGACTTCTCTTCATCCTGACTGGATGTTGAAGAGGACTTGAGGAGAAGAAGTATGGAAGAAATAAAATTAAAATATATATATAAATAAATACAGTTTGACTAAGTGTAGTTAAAATATATTGATTAATATAATAAACTAAGAAATTGTGAGAACAAAATTAAATTGAACTTTAAAAAATAATAACAGTTTAATTTAAAGCATGTAATTAAAATTTAAAAATTAAAAAAATGCTGTTAAAAATGTGATTACAATAGAAAAGTAATTTAAAAAAAGCAATAAACATGTAATTACAGTAAAAATGTAATTAAAAAAGAAATACAATTCAAATTAACATGTAATTACACTAAAAAAATGAATTAACAAAGAAATACAATTAAAATGTAATTACACTAAAAAAAGGAATAAACAAAGAAATACAATTTAAATAAAAATGTAATTACAATAAAAAAGTAACTGTTAAATTAAGTTACATAAAAAAATGAAAAAGTTAAATGAAAAAATGTAGAATTAATTCTCAAAGCATGGTTGGAAGTCTTAGCGTTCACTGACCCGGCTGAGTCTGCTGGCTGAGGTCTTTTCAGTGCCAATGAAGATCGGGTCAGACGGAACAGCCTCAAACTCTTCCACCTCTTGAGAGTTCGACGCTGAGATCGCCGCTTTGCTCCGCCCTCCTTCTTCCAAAACCTCAGAGTCTGTTAAACATGTCACATGAACATTAAACATGCCATCACAACAAACCGCGAGGAAACAGAGGAATTAGACTAAAAACTTCTTGTTCTAGGTCATGCAAAGGCATCTGAAGATCAAAACCACACAAACGTACACGAGCTGTTTGATTTGACACTGAAAGGCTTTAAAACATGGTTTTCAAATCAAAGAGTTAATTTCAAGACCTTTTATGTTATCGGGGTTGATAAAATTCACCGATCAGACATACACACATTCATAGAATGTTTAAGTTCTGCTTTCAGCAAATACATGTCGATAATCAAGCAAATATGATCAAACAATTGTTTTATTAAATGGTGTCAGATGGAGGATGGATTAGCAAGTACGTGGGCCTTTCACGTCAAAATCAACCAAAAGCGAAACAACATTGGATTAAAGCTTCAAGAATCAGAAATCAATCGCATCACGTCTGTATTGTGATTGGTTGGCCATATTCTCGATTAGTTGGTCCGTCGAGTGTTAATACAGACAGGGAGCTAAAGAAACACTCTACAACGGCACAAAGCGTGTGTATGTTCTCGAGGAGACATAAACACATAGGTGATATATCTACCTGCCCAGGAAATACTCCTGTGTAACCTGCCAGGCGTATCGGAGGGGCAGAGCGAGCAAAGAGCCCCCACTGAGGTAAAACACCCGGCATACACAAACCAACACATGGCAACCCATCAGAATGGACCAGGGAGCAAATGCACAATGGGAAATGACACGAAAGTCAAAATACAATCGAACACTTTAGAGCTGAAAGAAAATAATATCAGACAGAAAAACATGAAGGGGCCCGATGTGTGATGTCACTTCCTCTACAAAAGAAAACAAAGAAATACTTGTGTACTGTTCACTGCATGCCATGCGCAAAAATGTCTGAATTGATTTGGATGGACGCGTTTCTAGCGTGTTGTTGAATGCTTGAACATTTGAGTTTGGTCTCTTCATTCGCGAGTCAAATTCGATTTATTTGCGCAACCAATTTGCTTTATTCGAACGAACAAGCTAGCAAGTTGGTTAAGGTAGCGTGAATTTCCTCCAGAGTTAAAATTTTCAAAGCGCGCGATTCGCGACAAGGATGTCTTTTAGCGTCTCTGCATAGACTTAACATGTAAATAACTCTATCCACTTACGCCTGGTGTGTACATGACATAAGCTGTTTAATGTTTCTAAAAATTACAAAATATAAAGCATAAAAATCTAATGTTTATACAATAACATTTATATTATTCACTTTATTTTACCATAAACATGTTAGTTTTCAGCCGATTTCTCAAGTTTTTATACATTTGAAAAAATATTGTAAAAATTAACCTTTTAAATAAAAAGCTTTTAAATACCACAGAAATGTAATCAAAAATGACGATTGCAAAATTAATATGATTTTTGCACAACAGAAATACTTCAGTATCGAGTATTATATGCAAGTGATACAGGTATAGGTTAGGCAGGTAAGCAGATATACAGATACATTTACCTGTGTTTGAGCGCTGAATGAGACAGGGTTTGCTCTGGGGTGGGGGCACTTCAGCAGGGGTAACAGGGGTAGCAGTCTGAGGTTCTTTCAATCCGTCCAGGGCCATCAGCACACTGGACAGCTCTTGCAGCGGCAGATTTCCCAGCTCAGAGGAGAAGGGGCTCGGGGGATTCTCCAAACACATCAACCAGCTGGTGTTACCTGAAGATAGAAAAATACACACAAAGCATTCATAAACACTCGCTTTAACAATCACAAAAAGAGGACAGCTGAAGACTAATATTAAAAATCAATAAAATATTGACTTGGCGATGACATATGGTCAAATTTTATATATTGTATAGTATTATCCATAAAAATATAACAATAGTCTCATGAATAATGACGGAGGACAAATCATGTAAAATGTCGGAATAGTCAATTACTGGCCTTAATATTGTAAATGTGATAATTATTGTCAATTTAAAGATTTAACGTGTAAGTGTTTTAACTTTCTGTGAAGTAACTGCATGGTACATTCAAACATCCAAAATAAAAATCACATTTTTATTAAAATTTGACATATCATTGACATTTCGAACTTAACCCCTATTTCTTACAATATTTACAGGTTAGACCATTAAAATACATTGCCACGATAGGCTGTCAAAAAACAAGCAGATGAAAAGAGAGTGGAAGTTTTAAATAGACCTCTGAAATTGCCTGTGATGCAATTTATAAAACATTCAAGGACACGTCGCAATTAATACGGGAAAAGCAACGAAATGCTCCCGAGCGGTTCTTCATTTGGAGCCATATGGAGGAAACACAATTATTTCAAATGTGGAGGAAAATAAGGCCTGTGGGCCTGGCAAGCGTGAGTCAAACAATTACAAAACGTTCTAAATGGCAGAGCAGACCCTGCGGGTGCGTGTAGCCGGGCTGCTGGAATGCCCTTGAAAAAAGGCAATTAGATTCTATTTCTGTGCCATACAGTAATGTGTCATAATCGAGAGTGTTTGGTTGATAATTATGGCCTGAGCTGAGGGCATTTTCATGTAAACAATCACATCAAAATATAGTTAAATACCTGAGGGTCTCCGAATGAAGATTTCAGCCCAACCTTGGGTCAACATGGGAACAAACTCTGCCAGGCTGGATTTGTCTTTGAGGGGAGGGGATGAATGAGAAGTGGAGGGCAAAGGGTGGTCCTCTCCTCCTCTCTGGGACCCCAGGACCTCCAGCGGTGGTCCAGGCGGAGGTAAGGGACCACTGTACTCTCCTTCAGGTGATGCCACCAGGGGACTGAGACTTTGAGCTGGGCCAGCTCGCAGAGCATGTCCTCCTTATAAATAAAAAAAAGAATAATGTAAAACCTGTTTATCGTTCAATCTAGTTGTGTAGCATGGGTTTGTTTTTGTACCTGATATGGACCGGACTCGTGTGCGTGTGTTTGTGTTGATCTGCTGGCCGGACTGGGACTCCAGTTTAGCGGGAGCTTCTTTGGTCTGGCGGGTGTGCAGTGATGGGTCTGACCTTCAGGGGGCGACAGAAAGGATTTTTTTAATCTTATCTTGGGTGTTCCATTGAGTAAATTCAGAAAGATGAATTAGGTGAAAGAATAACCTAGTCATTTCTCCTCCAACGGGTCGCCCAGTCATGTCCAGACCCAGCAGGGCTTGGGTTCGGGACCCACCGCTGGTTGTTATGGTGACCAATTTATTCCCAACAAGCCAAGTCATACTGGGTCCACCGGATAACAGAAACTCTGCAATGGGAGATCTAAAAAGGAATTTTATTTCTTATTCCTGTTATACACAACCACAAAATACTAGAGATAGACAATGCTATAGCAAAAACACCGACTCTTATAAGGCTTTTTCTCTTATGCTGGTACCAAAATAAAGATGTACATTTCCACAAACAAAAAACTGTTTTTAACAGAACAAGGTCAAACCCCATGTATACAAACTAATGTTTAAAATGACACAAATATAAAGTAACTGAATTTGATATCACTGTGTGCCACACAGACCTCTTGGGCAGGGCGGAGAAGTTGGAGAAGACGTATCGTGCCATCATGTCCAGGCAGGTCTCCGTGAGCTCCAGATGAACGGTCTTTAACGCATCGTCCGCTTGCATCACAGCGTTCTCATCGGCTGAGCCTAGACTACAGGTGGTACTGGACGTCTGCATCCTGTAGGAGGGGTCAGAGGTCACACACACACAAACAAGATCAAAGGCCAATTACACGTCACTTGGTATTCATCCCAAAGACAGTAGAATTCACGAACAGCATTTATTGGACTTTATTAGGACCCTGACGCTGTGTTCTTATCAATTGTGTCATGATAAAAATCGTCATCATTTTTCACGTTTCATACAGTTAGGGGATTGTTGCCCTCAACATAAACAAACGGCTGACAAAAACAGTGAGTTCAAATGAAATAATGTGGGAAGACATGTTATATGTCTCTTTCTTGAGTCACGGCTGATCAGGACACAGCTTCGGGTCATAGTGTGTGTGTTTGTGTATGGTTAAGAAAGGCAGCGATCTACAGATAGAATTATTTAATAAAGTGATCCACAAAAATCACACTGACATGCACTTTGAAACACACTCTTTCATAGGTTAAAATGAAACCCATACTTAAGTTGAGTCTACAACACTTAAATGCTTATATTTGTCCTATTTTTTCAGCTGTTTATGTTTTCTCTGCTTCTACAAAACAATGACATATAACTGGGACCTGGTAAAGACTTAGGCACACTTTGGATCCATGACACACACAGAGACAAAACTCCCTAAAAACTTAAACTGGCAGCTTGAATCAGACACACACACACATACCCAGATGAAGTGCATTTGATGGCATTAATCTAAGACACTCATCAGCATACTACCCTCCTGTAACCATGACAACCGCATCCCGGGGGAAATCAAGCAGGCTTGCATTATCTCCATACACTAACAGTACACACCCTCACACCTAGCATTAACACACACCTCTGCGGCTGACTGAGAGTGTTCATCGAGCTTTACATCGACTGGCTGACAGAGCCACAGCACCAGAACTAAACTGCAAAATTTTACAGATACTAAACATGAGCAGATCGTTAAAATGCTCCCGAAGCACATGATGCAAAGACAGATAAGTGATAGACAGACAGACAGAAAGTGACACCCACAAAAACTGACAGAACTAATAATCAGACAGTTACAGAAAACCGCCAACAAAGAGAAAGACAGACAGAATTGATAAGACAGCCTCATAGATAGATGGACGGACAGACAGACAGACAGACACAGAAAGAATGGCTTAAAGTGATAAAGAGATAAACACAAAGACAGACAGAAAAAAACAACAAACAGCGATGAAGAAACAGACAAAGACAGACAAAACGACAGGCAGTCATATACAGACAAATAAATTAAGTTTATATAAGTATAAACATGTATCTATCAATGTTACAAAAACAGTGCTCTACGTCAACAAAAGCATTTATCCATACAACAAACAAATAACAAATATACGGATATAAAAACTTTTTGATATAGATGTGTGTAAACTGCACAACAGCAAACTATGTGACCCCAGTCATCAAACGTCAATGTTGCAGAATAATGACAATAAGAGTTTTTTTGTTGCTACTAATTTTGCACCACTGGCAAAAATACTAAGTTGACAAACTCAAAGAATAAAAGTCAACTGCTGAAAGCCCCTCAATTCATCCGTTTCAAATATAATGCTCAATTCGTATTTTTTTATAGCATGTATCTCAGCATATATCAAATAACATGTAATTTACATCTAAAAAACTAAAAGTTGGTCAAATTCTTAATCTACAGATCAGTTTTTGATTAAGATGCAGAATGCACCAGACATTATGCCAAAGGTTATCCAGCATGTGGTGAACACGCACGCACGCACACACACACACACACACACACACACACACACACACACACACACACACACACACACACACACACACACACAGAAATACAGGAAAAACCTCAGGTCCCAGTTTGTGTACTTCGGCCAGAGTAGACCCCTCTCTAAGCTTAAAAACGTATTTACAAAATTCTATCTATAATAATCTTTGGCTATTTTACAACATCAAGCTGAACAAAATCTAAAACTCTGCCTTTTGAAACATAATAAAACATATCACTGCTATAACCCAGAAGATATTTCACAGTTCATCAGCGCTTCACACACATGTAAAGCCTCTCCATCATCTCTATGACCTGCAGACGGATGATTTGAAGGCATTAAATGCGTGTGAAGTAGATGATGTGATTTGTCTGTGTAATTTCCTCTCTGATGCATTAGCAGATGACAGCGCAGAACATAAATGCGAACATGTGCATATCGATGTCTTCAACACAAATCCAAAATAATCATCAAATAAAGGGACAGAAAACACCAAAATGAATTTGTTGTGTCATTTATGTACGTCACCTAAAATCTGTATCTAATTGATAACAGAAGGAGATATTTTGAGAAATGTGTCAAATCATTTGTGGGAATACAAGTCAATTTACAACATTCTTTAAAATATGTTTTTCCTGAGTTCTGGACATAACATGATGGTTGGTAGATTTGGAGGAATTTTTAATTTTGGAGTGAACCGGCCCGTAAAGGAATTCATTGATGCTCAAATGTGAAATCAAACAGGTTCAATCTCATGTTGCATATGTCAATTCTTTCAAATAAAGCAACCTTGACTTTAGCAAAACACAAAATCTGAACACAAAACTCCTTGAGACTATATTGGGAAACAATGACTAACATCAAATGAGGTTTGTGTCTTAATGAGAAAAAAGACAAATATTCCCTCTTTCTGCTGGAAGTGGACACAGGAAATTAATCACGGCCTGTAGCCTAAAGCTGTCCATTGGCTAATAAATAGATTTTTTGATAATTAGAGGCACTGGGAAAATAAATCCTCAACACCTTGAGAATGAACCTGACTCTCCTTGTGAGGACACAGAGACTACACTGCCCTCCACTGGTTTACGGCTTATAAGATTCAAACAAAAATTTGACATTAAGGATGTACAAAGTAAGTTTGTCAACCCTATGGAATAACTGTCCGTTTATTTAAAGTGGGCAACAATGAATTCTTAAAGAAACAATTCAACCAACAATTAAAACGATTCTATCTCTTTGCTCTGCACAACCCAAAAAAAGATATTCTAACACAACATTGTCTTTCTTTAAATCACACCGTATAGACATTAAACCGTAGATATTTTTTTTATATCTTCTTTCGGGTTCCTCGGAACAAAGAGTCACATGATGGTGGATAAATGACATTTTTTTTGTGTGTTTTCGTGCACTTTGACAAACTTAAGATTCATGATTCAAAACGAACATCGAGAAAACAATTATGGATACTTTACCTGCGTTGTGAGCAAAGGGTTTGTTAATATGATGAGTTTTGTGGAAATGAGTGTACACTGACAAAAAGCGCCTTCCAAATGAATAAATGTAAATGTAAATGATAGGTGAAGACCCAGACAGGCAGCAGGCTGATGAGTGAGTGATCACTAGTGTTCAGAAGATAAGTGACAGCAGCCCATTCCAAACAACAACCACCAATGAAGCTCGCTGTTAAAGTTAATGTTCTGTAATGCAGGGCGGCGTTTTGTTTTGCATGCTTGTAAGTGTGCTGCTATTTCTAGGCGTAAAAACAAAAGCAAGATCGAATATTGGATTGATGTATAAATAAATGAAGGCACTGTCAAGCTGTCAGCCACAAAGCCTCAGCGCATGCAGCAAACATTACCACAAATAAATGCAAGAAATGTCGAGAGCATGCACCAGTTCCCCCTCAAATCAGTAGATCCCCAAACCGGATGACAACGCCCACCCACGTATCGCCCCGCCCTGAATGTCCAAGCCCCACCCACAGTCCCTGCATTCATAGAAAGGAAAGCGGGGTTTCTTATGTAGTTAAAGAATCGACTGATGTTACCAAAAATGCTCTACCTGCGCACCGCATGCTCGGACACACTGATGCTTCGTGAGCGGAAGGCGTCCATGGCCGACAGATCTTTCAGGTCTTTAACGGGCGAGTTTGCGCTGGGGCCTTGCTTCAGCACTTTGGTCGTCCGCAAACTGCCCCGAGGGCAAAGGAAAAGGGGGCAAATTTGGTGAGTTTGAGGTGACCAAAGCCACAGAACGTTCCAGCAGCACGGCAGGGGATGGGGAACGTGGGCCGATCGCAGGTGATGGATCCAAGGTGTCGGCACGCCCCCCATACAACACCCACCACGCAAGGCCCAATCAGAGGAGGGGGAGGAGTCAAAAAAGCCAGTGAAAGGAAAACAAAATTAAATTGGTCAGCAGTGCACACTAAGGACTAGAAAACAGGGTTACAACAAAAGAGGACTGAGAGGAAACAGCATAAATAAGAGAAACAGACACAGAACAAGGCAAAAGTAAGCAATATACTTTTCAGCATTCTACGAAAGGAATGAACTATTGGAAGAAAACAGCACAAATATACAGGGAGGAAAAGCATTGGGACACGCGAACGTGATTTTTGTACAGGAAATTATCAAACAGTGGTATGATCATATTAATACAGTAAATAAAACACAAATGAATTACAGGAGGAGATGAAGAAAGGGTCTGGAACAGAGAATAGGGGCAAAACCTTAAACATACAGTATATTTAAAAAGGTATATTGATATTGAAAAAACAAAGAATCTAACTTTAACAATTTACAAATTAGATGAAACTACAAAAAATTACTATACGTTTTTCAGCACCATCAAAATGGTGGCACCAATGGTTCTGGGGTTTAAAATGAACAAAACCTTCACATTTATCTTCAGCAATTTTATTTATGAATGCATTTAATTTGGGGTAAAAGAACCATTGAACGTACGTAGAATTGTCTCAAACCTACTGATTCCTTTACAAGCTCTCAGGAATCATGATTTATATTCACACTTTAAAAAATCTAATCAAACTAATTGGGATTGCCAATTTATTAAATCAACAGTCAGATCAGCTTTTCAGTCAAAGTCTAGCCCCAATGACAGCAAAAACAACACACACACAATACAAACAACAATAAGATCACATGATGATGTCGCTATGGCAGCATGGATGACATTGAAATATAGTTATTGATGATCAGCCTTGAAAAACATAGACTTTGGCAGAGAGAGTGTTGGTATAATGGTTTAGTGTTGTTGGTGATTTGCTTGTGTAGTTATCTGGCATATGAGATGGTGATCCAAAACAACAACAAACTAACAAAAGAAGACAAAGATGAAGTAAACGTGGAAAACAGGGCAGGATGATAGAAAGGAGCAGGCTCGCTTCTGATTGGGCGATTCAAATCCGCACGTCAGTGAAGGGGACTGTTATCTTATAACCTATAGCTTTCTGTAAAGCAATATCTTATTGGCTCCTGCTAAGATTAATAAGAGCAGGGAGAGCTGTGCTCATGCACTTGTTATTGTTTCTTCAACTACAGGCACTTTAGCTGCACATTTTTACAAAATTAGCAAATTAAGTTGATTTAGTTTAATTAATTTCATGATGTGATCATTAGACATGCATCACACATCTGAAACATTTGCCAGCATCTCAAAATTGACAGAAACGGGGCTGGATTGAAATTAGATTTATATGTCAAATAAAATCATGGCTTATCATGGCTAAATACAATTTAATATCTACCTTTTTATGCAATATGTATATTACTTACTTTGACACAAAAAATGTATTCTATACGTTCACATGTCTCATTGTAAATTGTTGTTTGCATTGGCAATGAGACCACAACCAAGAGAAAGTCCTATATTGTGTCAATTTAATATGTTTCATATTTATTGCTTTGTAGATTATTCTCTAATCTTTAAGTACAAAAATAAATCTAAATCCACTGAGATCCATAGTTGAAGTAACACCCATTAAATAAACGGATAAAAATATTTTATTTAAGCGAAAGTCTGCCTGTGAAATGGAATCACCGCTGAGATCAGATCAGAGAAAAATTTATATTGAAGAGAAGATTAAGCAGGCGAAACAACTCACAGTCAGACTAGCAGCACTGCGTAAATGTTCTGACATCACAACATTTCCAGCAGTGAATGAGTCAATGAGACGCCTGAATGACGGTCATGCTGGAATCCATCCATGTGTGGGTGTGTTTGTGCGTGTGTGTGTGTGTACCTCTTGGGTCTCTCATTGAGACTGGTGCTGCGGGCTCTGAAACTGCTCTGCTCATGTGTGTCATCAAAGGGCAGGAGAGCATTTGAACGAAGACCCTAAATGATGAAGGTTGTATGTTAAATCAAACACTAAAGCATCATACTGCAAACAGCCGTATTCACTTAAATACTGAACAGATTGTCGACATGGCAGAAAAAATTATCTATGAAAGATTCTGAGCTTTGAAAAAAACAAAAAAAAACAAAAAAATTTGACTACAAGGCTGAAAGGCTGACCTTGGTGATGTACTGAACAAAGTCTTTTCTAAACGGCAGCCGGCAGCGGATGAACCACATGGCGATCACATGATGGGCTAGAGACACTATGTACTGATTAAACCTATATACAGAATGGAGAAAGCACATTATTTCTGTATAAAATAAAATATGATTTTTTCAGAACAACTATACTTTGCTCTAGATATACATTCTAGATTTTGTGCACAAAATATTATTCATTGTATAGGGTAGTACAGAAACTCACTTTGAGGGGTTTGTGTACGGCAGTGATATTGCGAACACGCTTACATACTGCTCAGCTACAAAGTTTGCATACAAGTGTGGAAGCCGCACCAATGCTAAAAAAGAAAGAGAGAAATAAAACATAAAATTAGGACTTCAACAGTTTTAAGTAAAAGGCATTCCGGTTGGTCAGAAAGAAAAAGAGAAGAAAAAAAAAGAGAGAGAGAGAAAGAGAAAAGAGAGAGAGAGAAAAGAGAGAGAGAGAGAGAGAGAGAGAGAGAGAGACAGAGAGAGAGAGAGAGAGAGAAAGAGAAAAGAGAGAGAGAAAAGAGAGAGAGAGAGAGAGAGAGAGAGAGAGAGAGAGAGAGAGACAGAGAGACAGAGAGAGAGAGACAGAGAGAGAGAGAAAGAGAGAGAGAGAGAGACAGAGAGAGAGAGACAGAGAGAGAGAGACAGAGAGAGAGAGAAAGAGAGAGAGAGAGAGAGAAAGAGAGAGAGAGAGAGACAGAGAGAGAGAGAGAGAGAGAGAGAGAGAGAGAGAACACGTTTAGGTGAATTGAAGCGAGAGGGCATATCCATGAATCGGAGCAAGAGAGAGTTCCCGTTTTTCACAGCAAGAGAGGGCGATGAGAGGTATCAGAGCAAGTGAGAGTAACTCAACTGGTTGGAGCAATAAAGGGCAACCCCCCAATCCAGAGCAAAAGAGGGTTTTCCGATTAGTTGTATTGAGAAAGTCATTTTGATTTGTGAGACAGCGTTTCGATATGGATCGATGGCTGTTGTTTTGACTGGCATATTAGTGAGAGGGCCTTTCGATTGGTCAGGCTAATATGTGTACTGTGTGTATGTCCTGTCAAACATGTGTGTACTCACTGGACAGGAACTCCAGCATGGGCGACGCCATGGCAACTGTCGCTGAGATGTGCGTGAGCTTGACGATGAGGGCAGGAAGAAGTTTAATCATAATGTCAGGCATCTCCACTGTACACATGGTCAGTGCGACAACACACTGCTTAGCACAGCGGTAAATAAGACCTTTCTCCAGACACTGAACCAGCTCCCTCTGAAACACAAATATGATCTTACTCTGTGACAGTGTACGTTTCTCTGAGGGGTTTGTGTGTTCGTGTGTGTGTGTGTGTGTGTGTGTGTGTGTAGGATACCTGTCGAGACTGTTCGAGATAACTGTGATAAGAGGTGAGGGCAGTTAGAACAGGAACAACAGCGAGCTGAACGTCAGTGAGGGAGAAGCCATCTGGAGTTTTTCTCAAACGCTCTGATATGAGACGATCCGTTACCTAAACACACACAGAATAACGCGCTTAGAGTTTGTGTGTGAGTGTGTTAATGCTTTATATTTCAAGCGTGTTTTACCATCGAACACAGAGTCGAGCAGAGCTGGTCAATGTTACACGGTGACGTCAGTATCAAAACTTTGTTTTGTATAGTGCAAGACATCTTATCCAGAACCAGCTTCAGAACTTTCCAATCAGTCTCCTACATATCAAACAAATATTATCAGCATTGAGCAAAAACAAAAAGTGACGTGTGTGTGTGTACAGACGCGTGTGTACCATCTTTAAACACTGCAGTAACACATTAAAGGCCAGGTTGTAGGGCAGATAGGCGGTCCGAATAGAAGAGGGTGGAGCCGCAGGTGTGGGACTTCCTGCAGGCGGTGACACGGCTCCTGCTGGCTTCTTTTCAGTCACTCTTTTCTCAGCTTCCCTTAAAGTCAGAAGAACGAAAAATGAATTGGACAAAAATCTGACGGAGACAACATCACAGACATGCGAGACTGCGTGTATGTTCTTACCCCACGTCACAATGACAATACGGGCTGAATCTCATGACTCCGTCTTTATTGGGCACTCCCAGCCGATGAAGAGAGTCAGCCCTCATCATCAACAAGAAACCAAACACCTGAGACATGGATATATTATCATAATTCATCTGTTATATAATGTTTTCAGTTTCCTGTGATTTATAAACCCAACTCTGTGACCTCTGACCTGTAGTCGTACTGAGCTGGCGATGGCACTGAAGTATTTGTTTTTGTAGTGCAGCTGCAGATGAGAAATCAGCAGCTCGTACACTCGATTGGCATGACTGGCGGGGAGACTGTATAGTTTACTCTAAAAGATAATAAATAAAAAATAAATAAATAAGGAAAAGAGGCGAGGCAAGAGCACCATAACCAAAACTGTGTCCGTTTAGAGAGGCTACAGAAAGTGTGTGTTTTGGTACCTGGAGTATCTCTAGGAGGCCCAGTATGGCGGTTCTGACATCCTCCATGGGTGACTCCAGTGACAGATCTCTCTCTCCATCCATTGAGCATGTTAATGGACGACTAGCTACCTACAAGCAACAAACAAACCATTTTACTCAAACACACATTAGAACAAACAACAACAAATAAAAATCAATTGGCATGCATTACTATTCAAAATGTATTCTTGTCAACATCAACCAGTGCCATTACCCTCTCGATGATGTCCAGCAGACTGCCAAAGTGATGCGTGTTACAACCCTCTGCCAGATCCACCAACAGCTGCGTGGCCTGTCTCCTGACGGACAGATCTCTATCTTCAGCAATCTGACCCAACTGAGGAATCACCACCACCTCGATCAGTTCCTCCTGGATCAAGAACGTTTGTTTGTTATCTCATACAGACGACATTAAGGGGCTTTTGTGCTTGTGTGTGCATTTGGGACTGACTTCATAGAGTTGTCGGTTTGTGCTGAGTACAAAGGACAAGATGTGCAGGACCTTAATCCTGATCATAGTTCGGTTTTCGTTCCTGATGGACAGAGAGATATTTTTCAGTATTGCATTTAAAACATAAAGTAGACAGTTAGTGTTTAAATAATCATGACCTGAAGAATTTCTCCATTAGTTTCAAAAGGTTTTGAAGCCATCCGTCTTTTGCTGGCTGAATGGACTGAGCTCTGTATGAAATCAGCGTCAACACTGATGCGTCCTGTCGAAAAGTTTGAACAGTTAGTTGTAAAACCTCAGCCGCCGTGATGACAGAGATGGAGAGAGACTCACAGGTCTTTTATCAGCACATTTCTCCACCAGACTGAAAAATCTTTGCGAGGATCCATGAAAGTCGTTCTGCTCGTAGAGCTCCTCAACCGTGCTCAATAACTCATACACGATCACCTTCAGATCAGAACTACCCATTGTCTGTAAACACACACACACAAAGGTCTAACACACCCAGCCAGGTAAAATAACATTATAACCCCAAAGCACAGGTACTGCATGTGTACCTGTATCTGTTGCAGAAGTCTCTCTATAATAGAAAGAAGTATGTCCCACGTCACCACCTGCAGATCTCGGCCATATTTCTTTATGAGTCGTGTGATGGAGAGAACGATTTCATATGACACAACCTCATTAGCACAGTTCATAGCCTAGAGTGAACAATACATAAAAACACAAATAAAGAATATATATACACACAAAAACAGTAACCACACTGAGTAAATGAATACGGGTACCTTATGAAAAGAAGGCAGAACTAGCGTGGGGGAGTTTTTGAGAGCGGGAAGCCTGTGAGCCCCCCACAGCGCCATACCAACAAAAAACACAGCACCCCTCAACAGAGCCGCGTCTTCAGAATACACCCTACAGAACAAAGACACAAACTAATTTTAAGTGACTATTTGTTACAATTTTTGTTAAACATGCATTAAAAACATAAAGACATTTTTTGGGGGAAAATGAAATTAAACAAGTTTAAGTTGTGGTCCATAAACTAGAATCAAAACGAAACTTAAGTTAAACAGTGCTTCAAGTAAATTTCCTGTTTAAGTATACACACAACACAAACTTTAGAGGACAAAACATCTTGTTTCTGATCCTGTGTCTTTAATATCTTGCAAAAAAGTCTAAGTGCCAATATAAGATAAATCAATATAAATAAACGAATATACAACAAAGCATATATACATAAGAAAATTGCTACATATTAAAAAAACATTACATTTAAATATTTGTATAAGTGTTATTTACTTCCTTGAAAAATTATTTAAATAATTTGAAAAAAAAAATATTTTCAAATGTAAGATATTAAAATATTTCAGTACAAATACATTTGAGATAAATACTGCTGTTTATTACTTAATTGCATGTTATATCAGTTAAAAATGTGCTTGTGAAGCTAAAACACAATGCAATGCAAAACAAATGTTAAACCATTTAATAATATTTTCTTACTATACATAAATGTATGCCTATGTGTTTTTGAATCAAAATTTAAAAAACAAAGATGTATTATGTAAACATATTCTGGATGTGATTAATCAACTTACAGCACTAACAGATTAATACAATTTATTATGTTTTTTCTTCTACAAGACATACACATTACCTCTCCTCCATAATACGGCACATGGTATAGATGGCACTGTGACCTAGGTGAGTTCCCAACACTTTTCGCATCAACTGAAAAAAACAGAAAAAAACTTTTAGTGCTTTTTGCTCTCCTGTAGCTCAGCCTTTAGAGCATGGCGCAAACAACAAAAAAGTGTCATGGGTTTAATCCAAGGAAATGCAGATTCTTAGAATAAATCTGTATTATAATGTAATGTTAATCACTTTGGATAAAAGCATCTCTTAAATAAGTAAACATATTCGATAGTAGTTGAACTAAACCCCAGGTATAGTCGAATTCTCATTACCTTCCAGCAGGACTCGCAGAACTCCTTCACGTTAACGGTTCGACACAGAGTGATGATGAAAACCGTCAGCGAATCAGAGGGCAGGCAGTTATAACACACCACAGCATCCAATACCTGCAACGCAACCTTTACACACACAAACAGATGAGTCAGCAATACAGTTCTGTTGAGGTAACAAAAATCCATGGATGTATTTGGCACCTCAATATCTGTGGAGGAAGTGGTCCGGTTGCACAGAAGACAAACTTTCCTATGAAGAACATTGTTTTATAACCATGAAGCAATGAAGGAACATCATGTCTCTAAGACAAACACGTATGCGTGTGTATGAACTCACTGAACCATCAGAGAGACGTTCTCGTCCAAATAGCAGGAGTTAAATTTGACCAGGTTGACAAGCACATGCAGGAAATCCGAGGACAAACCGATGTCCATCCACAGCAGAACGAATCGAGCTGAAGAGAGAAAGCACAAACACTGATCCCAGACATGACCCACACAAGTCAAAGAGCATCTCGATGAGCATCACATCTACCTAACTCCTCCTCCAGGTAGGTGATGTCCTTGCCGTTTTCAGTAAGGGCCTTAAACACCTCCAGCCTCTCAGGAAGGTCCTCATTACAGGGCTGATAGTCCAAAATGATTTTGAAGAAGTACGCTCTGAGCGGACCCAACCTCTCGCCCTACACACAGACGAACAAACTCAACATCAGATTCTAGAAGGCGGATTTGGAGCTCAGGTGTGTGTGAGGGTACCTGTCCCTGAATAATAGCCCTCAGCAGGACCAGCACCGCATGCCGGGCCTCCGGAGGCTGATCGGGGTGAAGCATGTCCTCCACGGCCTTCCACAAAGCTTCAACAGCATGCTGAAACGCAAGACAATTAATGTCCATTCATCCGGACACACACGGTCTCCGGCGTAACATGAGCTCACCTCCTCAAACTTCTTGGATTTGGCGAGATCGCACACATGGTTGATGACTTTGATCCTGTGGTGTAGACCACATTCTGGTGTCAGCTCCTGAGGGACAGAAAGATCTTACACGTTTGGAAAGCACTGACGGCATTTATCCGTGGGAACGAAGACCCGTCTCTGACCTTTAGGATGTCGAGAGTGATGATGAACTCGGAGGGTTTGCTCTCTGCCTGTTTGCTCTGGAGACGGGTCGTCCCGAGACCCAAGATCCCTTTCACTTTGTCCTTCAGAGACTCTTTGCTGGGCTGTTTGTTCATCTCGAGACACGCAAGAGCCCTGAATGACACAAAGTAAGAAAGATAAAGTCGTTAAACAGTGTGTGTGAAGATGTGTAGCTGGCCCTTTAAGAAGAAGCAGGGTCTCCTCAATAACAAACCCCTTGAGATCCTGGTCTTCATAAACTCCTTAATAAATCAAATTAAACCTTTAGAAACCAGTTTTTGATCTTTGGAAATGATTTCAACCATTTAAATGTGAAAACAGAACAACAATGACAATTCAACCAGAGACAAGTAAACAACACTAAATAAATAAATAAACACCACACACATGTATTTACCGTCTGCTGATGACGTCAGCGGGTCTATATCACACAAATATAAGTGACAGATGTGACAGAAATGTATGCATTTATATGTGACAGGTCGCCCCAGTCCGCAGAAGTGCCACAGCTCTCCCCAAAGCCCCTTTAATGCCCCCCGGAAGTCATGCCTGACACACTGGCGTGTATTTCCGTTGAAAACAGGTCACGTGGTGGACGGCGCTGTGACGTGTCTGGGTGTTGTAGTTCTTTCCCTCGCAGAGCGCATTCACTGAGCTCGTCTAAGAACTACAAACGCTTGGCGCTGCAGAGGCGAGGCGTGTTGCGTGCTGTAGGACCCGATGGTGTGCGATTGTTTCATTTATGACGTGATGTTTGGGAATGTGTCGTGTTTTGTTTGCTAAGATCCGCAGTTCGTATATTTGTGTCGGGTATTTAAAAATGATCTCTCCGTATTTCACGGAATCCGCTTCCGGGTTAAAAACTCACAAACCGGACAGCGCGAGGGGAAGAAATGCAAAGGGAATCCGAAGATTGACATCCGGAGTGAAGTCAGATCATGATGACGTCAGAGTGAAAGCAGATTATGATGACGTCAGAGTGAAGTCAGATCATGATGACGTCAGAGTGAAAGTAGATCATGATGACGTCAGAGTGAAGTCAGATTATGATGACGTCAGAGTGAAGTCAGATTATGATGACGTCAGAGTGAAGTCAGATCATGATGACGTCAGAGTGAAAGCAGATCATGATGACGTCAGAGTAAAGTCAAATTATACTGACGTCAGAGTAAAGTCAGATTATGATGACGTCAGAGTGAAGTCAGATCATGATGACGTCAGAGTGAAAGCAGATTATGATGACGTCAGAGTGAAGTCAGATCATGCTGACGTCAGAGTGAATACAGATTATGATGACGTCAGAGTGAAGTCAGACATTGATGACGTCAGAGTGAAAGCAGATCATGATGACGTCAGAGTAAAGTCAAATTATACTGACGTCAGAGTAAAGTCAAATTATACTGACGTCAGAGTAAAGTCAAATTATACTGACGTCAGAGTAAAGTCAAATTATACTGACGTCAGAGTAAAGTCAAATTATACTGACGTCAGAGTAAAGTCAAATTATACTGACGTCAGAGTAAAGTCAAATTATACTGACGTCAGAGTGAATTCAGATTATGATGACGTCAGAATGAAGTCAGATTATGATGACGTCAGAATGAAGTCAGATTATGATGACGTCAGAGTGAAGTCAGAGATGCAGGAGCACAGTGTTTCAGATGCACGTGCAGGTGAGGGAATATTATTACTATATTATTAACAAACAATGTGTTTTTTTATTATTATTATTATTATTATTACTATATTATTAACAACAATTTGTTTTTTATAACTATACTATTATTATTATTTTTTTTTTATTTTTATTATTATTATTATTATTATTACTATATTATTAACAACAATGTGAATATTTATTTAATTCAAATTATAAACAGCATTTTAAGTATTTTATTCAGTTTGTGTAATACTTGTTTTGTGTAATGTAATTTGCATTTTGTTATTATACATAATACAGTTTACACGATGTCAAAAATAACAAACCAAGTCAATACACAGTATATCTTTATTCTGAAAATTCATCAGAAAGATCAGAAATATCTGCTGTATAAAATCATCTGTTAACATCTCCGAAGGATTTCAATCATAAACATCTTACAGACATCTTCAGGAGGTCTACATGAGGTCTACATTTACATTTACATTTAGTCATTTAGCAGATGCTTTTATCCAAAGCGACAATGAGGTCTTCAAGTCTCAGAGATGACTCTCAGAAGAGCAAACAATGTTTGCCAGACGTCTTGTACAGAATACAGAAACCAAATATTTTCTAACATTGAAATAGCTCAACCGATGTCATAAAAGTTGTTTTGTGCAGTGTCTCAAAATCCCTTCTTTCTTACAGAATTTACACCAGACTGCAACAAAACTACCAACACAGCAAAAGCAGAGACGAAAAATAATTTGGGATCACCGGGAAAGCCAAGACGAGGTCGTGTGAAAGTGGAGTACGAGGAGGAAAGCGTGGTGTCGAAGAGGGAGCGCTGGGAGCCTTCTGATTGGAGAACGCAGTTGTCGTTTATCCGGGAAATGAGAAGCAAACGAGACGCTCCGGTGGATCAGATGGGAGCAGAGAAATGCTACGATACAGAAGCACCACCTGAAGTGAGCAAGAACAAACCATACATCACATCAGATCCAAAAAGGGATCTCATTATCATTATAATATTAATTTAAGTTATTTATTTGTTCTCAGGTTCGTCGGTACCAAGTGTTGATCTCTTTAATGTTGTCCAGTCAAACGAAGGATCCCGTGACTGGCGCTGCCATGCAGAGATTACGTGAGCGGGGCCTCAACGTGAACACCATTCTCAACATGGATGATGACACGCTGGGCAAATTCATATATCCGGTGGGATTCTGGAGGGTATGACATCACACACCAATACATACAAACACACACACACACACACACACACACACAAACTCTCACACCTCTCTCTCTCTCTCAGACAAAGGCAAAGTACATCAAACAGGCCACGGATCTGATCCGTCGGGAGTTCGGTGGAGACATTCCTAACTCGGTGGAGGGTCTGATGCGCCTGCCGGGCGTCGGACCCAAGATGGCACACCTGGCCATGGACATCGCCTGGAACAACGTGTCAGGGATCGGTAAAGAGATGGCGCACAAAACAGATTATGTAAAATGTTTGGTGTCATAAGTTGTAACGATTTTGTGTGCACATGTAGGCGTAGACACCCACGTCCACCGAATCTCAAACAGGCTCGGCTGGACCAAGAAGGAGACCAAGACGCCGGAGGAGACGCGGAGAGCGCTCGAGGAGTGGTTGCCACGGTAACCTCTATTTTCAGTGGTGTTGCTATCGTTAATCTCTCGGAAACATCACGAAAATCCTCTCACTCTTTTTCCATCCTGTAGAGATTTGTGGAGCGAGATCAACTGGCTGCTGGTTGGTTTCGGGCAGCAGGTGTGTTCACCTGTCAGGCCCGTGTGCTCCATGTGTCTGAATCAATACACCTGTCCATCAGCTCACCGCTCGGCCACCAACAAGAGGAAATCAAATCCACGAAGCACTCCCGGGAATAAATCCCCACGTGTTAAAAAGGAGACGTCCGATACGCCTCCTTCCCGCTCCCCCAACACATCTCAACGGGACGTTTTAGAAAAAGAGCTTCAACCTAAACCAAGTCTGTCCTCCGATTGTAATGCAGAACAAGTGACAGAAGTGAAAACAGGAGATGATGGAGTCCCATCTGTCCCCAAAGAGAGAAACAGAGGAAAGGGGCGAACCAAGGCCCCTCCCTCACAAAAAAGATAAAAATCCTGTTAACACTAAATATCCGATTATTTCGAGAAATTGTTAATTGTATGTACAAATACAATTTTTTCCTATATTTCAGAAATAAAAGTAAATCCTCAAGCTTGTGTTTAGTCAAACACTAGATGGCATAGCAACCTCAGAAAATATAAACTGATACAAAATCAAAATGTTCTCTAAAATAAAACAAGTTCCTCTAAACAAAACAATCATATCTCTTTAGTTTACTTGCTATTATATGTGTTGTGTTTAGTATCATCTTACTAGAAAATGCGGTTACATTGTGTCTGATACGTATCTATTCCATTGTGTCTCATTGGTTGTGTTGGAAAGTTGTGTGTTGAATGAGCTGATCCCAGATCTGTTTGGAGATGTAAAGAGGAAGACTTCCTCATGGATTTTTCTGGACTCCTCTCATTTGATGTGACTGGTGCTCTCTGAAGCTCACTCCTCTCCTCCAGAAGATTGATGCTTTCTCAGAATCAGATCTGTTCTTGGACCTCAGATGAATGGGTTCTCATCTCTGGACTGTTAGTTTGGGATAAATCCTGTGGGAAACACAATGGAGTGATGTTCTCTCTTGTATGATTTGTTATGCATTATTTCCACACCTTTATTTCTTATTATGTGAATCCGAATGAGGAATAATCTTGCAGATTCAGAATGTGGAATGGATGCATCCTAAGGAAGATCAGGAATACACTCATCCAACAGAGCCATTGATGTGAATGGACTTATGGCCAACACTCTGGAGAGAGAGATTCTGGAGCGGGAGCTCCGTCCACGCTTGTGTTATGTGACGAAGGGGGATCGGGGTTATGGGTTTCATCTTCACGGGGAGCGCAGTCGTGGATCTCAGTACATCCGTAAGATTGAGCCTGGATCACCAGCTGACCTCTCCGGTCTCAGGTCCGGGGATCGGGTGGTCGAGGTCAATGGAGAGAACGTGGAGGGAGAAACCCATCAGCAGGTAAGAAGAGAACCTGATGGATCACTTCTGAGGGATCAAGGGATGTGTCTCAAAACTTGAGTCAACTGCATTTTGGGGAGTCGTGTTTGCATCATTGAAATGTTGTAAAAGGTTTGTGTGGGGGTTCCTTAAAACCCATCACATCAAGTATTGTCCAGATAGTCAGTACAAGAGTTCTTTACAACTGATTAAAAAAATTTTAAGTCGAGTGCACTGCCTAATTTAAGTACAACTTACTCGCCAGAATTAAGTAAACTCTACTCATAAAATATATATTATATTTGTTGAAATTTCAAGTTAATATATATATATAAGGAGACACAATTAAATAAAAAATATGTGAATTAAGTAAAATCTACTTATGAAATACATATTACATCTGTTAAAATCAAGTTAATATTACTTAATATATATATATATAAGGAGACACAAATAAATAACAAATATGTGAATTAAGTAAAATCTACTTATAAAATGCATATTATATGTGTTAAAATATTAAGTTAATATTACTTAATATATATAAGGAGACACAAAGAAAAATGATTATGTTGAACCAAAACGTGTCTAACTTTACCTTTAAAGTTCAGTTACTTATGAGTTTATAATATGATATTATTTTAAGACATATACCAAATAAGATGTGGTTGAGATCTATACAGGCATCTACATGGTTATCACTCAATAATTGATATTATACAAATTATGACAACTCGATCTAAACACACGCACAACTCTCCTGAACAATGGTAACTTAAGAGTAATACAAAACTCTCCTAAATCTTATTGATAAATTAACAAAATAAGTATGTAAACTACATTTTTATCATTTAAATAGCTTGAACATAATGAAATTAAATTGGATTTGCATTACAATTGATTGTTATAAAATGACTCATGCAAAATAGTTTCAGTTTAAAGAAATAAAATAAATAGATTGTTTCTCGTGGTTTAACTTTTTAAGATTTTGACATAAAAATGAGAAGTGGGCTTGCTCGAGGGCACCTACGTCATTGCTGACCAGAGACTTGAACCCACAAACCCAAGGAGTCAAACTCTCTAACCACCGGGCTTTGACTTCCCGTGGATAATGAGAACAGAAACTCGACTTGATCTTTGCCAAAAGGCTGAGAAGTGACACCAGGAACTAAACAGTAACATAATATATTTTAATATGTTTTTTTTAATCTTCTAAGGGAGGAAATCGGTTTTGTAGAGTCCCATTCCCCACCGACGTGATAGTTAATGTGTGTATGTTTAAAACTGTGTCACTGTATGTAAATGTTGGGAAAACACTCCAGGCTTTCACAGTTTGGTAAACCTGACCTATTACAAACATTTCCCAACGTCCAAAGCTTCTTACACTCAAGGTATGCAAAGGTCATGGGTTTGATACCCAGGGACCCCGATATCTCAATGATTTCTCCCAGACATCAATGAGATTCAACAGTGTGCAGAAGTGTCCTTAATATGCCCAAATGTCTCCTTCTGAGCTCCAGAAGCTCAGCAATGTCTCAAACTGAGCTCAGATTTCTCAAGTCAACATTATTCAAGATCTCTCAATAACTTCTCACCCAAATCCAGATTATTTACAATCTACATTCATTTACACTCTTCGTCTCAGGTTGTCCAGCGGATCTTGGATGTGGATCACCGCACCAGGTTGCTGGTGGTGGACCGGGTCACCGATGAGTTCCTTAAGTTTCACGGTCTCCCGTGTACGGAGGAGAGGGCCGTAGAGATGGGGTCTCTCTCGTCTCGCTCGTCCGCTGCGTCCTCCCCCCGCGCCTCACCCAGAGACTGCGCTACACCTCCGTACAGCAGACAGAGCTCGGAAAGTATTTTAATAAACAAGGTCTGGATTTATTTCATCTATAACATTCAATTGATTTGTCGTGCGATGTTTAAACGCTTGTTCCTCAGCCGATGAAAGGATGTAAATGAGAGATGCAGATATGACGGATGATGTCTGGTGGTTTGGAAGGGGAGGTTTCCTTTTTGTCATATCCAAATCTTATGGGAGGGATGCGGGTGTTATCCTTTCTAAAAGTCATCAGGAGAGGAAGGTTAAGAGGAAATCCACACACGATAAAGACAATGGGTTTACTTTTAGATCCCTCTACGGGGAACGCTGTGACGTTTACTGTGTACAGATATAGAACAAGAAAAAAGGGAATGAAGAAAAACCTAACTACATTTTTTATCATGAATTGAGTTTTGTCCAGACGTCATAACAAATATTCATTGTTTCTTATCAAGAAACACACACAGTTCCTTGAATTTCTTATGTCGTTATTTTCTCGGCGTCTCATTTGAGCTCAAAGAGAAATCAAAGGCCGAAGAAACAAAATGAATGTTGGTGATGTAAAGATCATTTAATCTGATTTAACCCAGGTGTATGGATAGTCGTCATCCTGTTGGCACTTTAAAAATGAATGAACTTATATAATAATAACTTATATAATAAATCAATAAAAAAATCTGTTTTTATCTCACTTTCATATTTGATACAGATTACTATGAACTTCTTGTGACTCATAAAGAGTAGATTATTGTGTTAGCATTCGGTTGATAAGATTTTGACATATAATCAGTGTTTATGTAGTTTTATGTAGTGTGTGTGTGTGCGTGCGTGCATGCGTGCGTGTGTGTGTCCAGAATACAGTTAAAGGTTTGCAATATAATGTGTTACGCAAATCTGAGCTGTACGACTATCTTTCTTTAGCAAAACTCAAAAGAAGATATTTGGAAGAATGCCGAGTAAGGAAAACATTGGTCCCCATTGCCTTGCATTGGTTTGCATTTAATAGAAGTCAACAGGGAGCAAAGATTGTGCTTAGAAAATATTCTTCCAAATATCTTCTTTTGAGTTTTGCAAATGTTTCTGCTTTCCAGTTTGGATTTGACCGTAGCTGACGTCGTACCGCTTTACCTTAAGCTCTTTAGGCCCACGTATCTTGACCCGTCTGCATCACGTAAGATCTGTGTCTTGACACCTGTCCAGTTGACAGATGGTGACAGGATCAGCGGGCATTAATAGATCTCGTAGGTCATGTTCATCGATGCAAACCAACAAGCATCTTACAGTGTTGAACATATACTAACCAATGGAGCCGATGCGTCATTGTTATCTCTCTCTGTACGCATGCTTTAACAAATATTTATCTTGAAACACACTAGAAGAATTTCTTTCTCTTCCAGATGATATTATTCTTTAAGCAAATTGGTTGTGTTGTAGTTCTCCAGATGCATTGTTGCCTGCTGTTTTCATCACCTTTTCTCAGAGGTGTTAACCACTTTTTCACAACAATAGAAGGAATGTGTTTTAGTACTTGAATACATGTGAAACCTCCCAACTTACCGGGAACTTTCCCAGAGCTTTGATGGCGTTCTTTAAAGAAATGCTTTTGCAGTAACGGTGAAAACAGAATGTCTTGAAATTCTCATGCACCTATGGTCTAAAACATTTTCAGAAATAACAGTTTCAGATAAATGAGAAAAATGTTCTCATGTAGTATATTTGTTTCATTTTTAAACCTAAAATGTCATTACAAAACATTTTAATAAACATGTTGCCGTGGAACCTTTAAGGAATAACGTTTTCTAAACGTAAAAAGAACGTTCTTAGAACATCGTTTTTGTTTTCGCTGAGAATGATAACGTTTACTCAACGTTTAATGTCAAGGCTAAACATCTTGAAAACATCCTATAAATGTTTCCATAAAAACGTACGTTTTTAAACGTAGTAAGAATGTTAGAAAACGTTTTTAGGAAGCTGGGTTTTAGCTGTATCGAATGAACCTGATTTGTTTTTGTGTGTTCGGTTTCACATTCAGACGTTTAATTGTATGTCCTCGTGTTTTTGTTCTTTTTGTTTAAGGTTCCCGGTAGCCCTGGAGTGTTGAACGGTTCTCCCCTGTACAGAGCTCACTCTCGCCTGACATCTCCGGTGTTCCTGTGCCCTCCATCTCCATCCGAACCCAAATCTGAAACAATGTCTGAACTCAATACTGAATCCTTTGAAGCCAGCGTTGAACTCCGGAATGAATCCGACACCAAACACATTACAGACAGCGCTGAAACCATCACTGACCTCAGCGCTGACCGCAGCCAATCACACACCAGCACACAGGTACACCGTGTTTTCTCTCGGCCTCTTCTCTCTCATTCTGTGTGACCTTATTTCTCATGTACCTGCGTTTTTGTTAACACTCTCTGGTGGCGAGTTAGACGGTGTCTGATTTCTGGGTATTTTCCCAGAACTCAGAGAGAGTGTTTTGTGTGTGTGTGTGTGTGTGTGTGTGTGTGTGTGTGTGTGTGTGTGTGTGTGTGTGTGTGTGTGTGTGTGTGTGTGTGTGTGTGTGTGTGTGTGTGTGTGTGTGTGTGTGTGTGTGTGTGTGTGTGTTGTGGCCTGTAAGATTGGATGAACCGCACAGTCACCCCCAGGAGGTTATGCCCGTCTTGTGTGTACAGTAGCAGGTCTTGTGTATTTTCTTCTGTGTATGTAAGGCGAGGTTCTGCAGTCACTCAATCCCATGGGATACAAACAGACAACACCCTTGTATTGTCTCAGCGCAGGAAGTGACAGCATGTACCTTATTCCTGTCGGGCGTGTTTCGCTTCTCGAAGGAAATGAGCCGGGCGTCGCACACGCACACTCGCACGTCCTCGCAAATGACCAAGATTCCAGAACGGGACCCCGCGCCATGTAATGCCCAACGATACCAATTAAGACAATCAACAGAGCCGAAAACTGGGATGGGTTACGTCAGCGCCCCCTGTTGCACCCGTTGATGTTCAAAAGTTTGGAAAGTTTGTGTAGCTAGCAGCGATTGCGTTGACGTACGTTCTGAACTACACACCAACACTGTACACATATGATGTGCACTGCGTTATTCATTGTGTCACAGTTTACATAATTGTTTAGCATAGTAAAAAAATGCTGAAATAAACAATCTGAAATTCAGAAATAAATTTAAAAAATAAATAAATTATAGGAATTTCTGTAAACACAACGATGTAACTTGGTGCAAAATAATAAAACAGGCATGAAAATTTCTTGTACTATTTCTTTAAAAATTTTGCCCTATATTTATAGGTTTACATATTTGTTCCCTCTTTTATGGATCCATTTTGTTCATTTTTCATACTTTTTGATAAACAAAAGTGGTTTGATAATCACAAAATAAAAGCATTGCAGATTCAATGCTTTGCTTTTTTATTCAAGCAATAAAAGCAAAATAAAAACATTTTTTGGAAATCGAGAACTAGTTTACATTGTTATGCCTAACTTTCAATTCTGTCCAGGGCGAGATGCCATCAGAGCGGGATGAGGAGACCCAGGACCTGCGTCCGCGCTTGTATCACATCACCATGGACGCGCAGGGCTACGGCTTCAACCTGCACTGCAAAAAATCCCGCACCGGGCAGTACATCCGCTCCGTTGACCCGGACTCCCCGGCAGAGCGAGTGGGACTGAGACCCAAAGATCGTCTCATAGAGGTGATAGAGCGGGATTACACAAAGCTTTATTAGTCTGGATTAACAGCGCTGGATTACAGTAAACTGCTTTAGAGACAGATTAAACGTCAAAACACTTGAACGTTAAGGAGAGAGGTGACGTTTGGTTTTTTATATCTGTGTGATTGTGTGATCAAGAGTTTAACAGCAGGATTAAATCTGCAGGCATCTGGCATCACATCAGTAATGACACTTATAATGACTAACAAGGATAAGTAGAAAGTATTTCAAATAGTTGTCCCTATAAAGCTTTCCGACACACAACATTCTCTATGAATAAAGAATAAATGAGGAAGAAGTGCAGGATCTTGAGGATTGAGTTTGTTTTGTATCCTGCATCAGCAGGAACTTACACACCCAAAACTCTTCTAACACTGAGAAAAACGGCTGCAAGAATACAAGAGAGAGTTGTCAGAAGAGAGGAAAGACAATACAACACACCACCTCCTGGTGAAACAGTGCACACACTACTGTGTTTACACTCATTCACCTTTGTGTGGTGTTAAACATGCATAGGGCTTTTCTTTTGGAGAACACAAGGAAGATATTTAGAAAAATGTCCCAGTGGTCAATGGGTTTCCATGATGTTTGGTCAGTGCTTTTCAAAATATCTCCCTTTGTGTTTTGCAAAAGTCAAACATCTTGATTTTATATACTATATGAAATAGCACATCCTTTTTTTCTCTTATATATTCAGGTGAACGGCAGAAGTATAGAAGGTCTGCGTCACGCTGAGGTGGTGGCATTGATCAAAGCGGGTGGCACAGAGACCCGTCTGCTAGTGGTCGACCCGGACACAGATGAGCTCTTTAAAAAACTGGCCATCGTCCCGACATCCACTCATCTTAAAGGTACAAGACAGGGAGGATTTTGTGTGTTTCTGGGATAGGCCGCATTGACGAAACCGAGAGAAACAAACACGGTTATCGAAGAGCTTCTTGTTTGTTTAACCCACATGACACGCGCGATGTTAAATATCACGCAAACCATCACGAAGCTCAATGCAAACATGACATGCAAACACAGACGTTACACACACACACACACGCATGTGCACGCACACACACACACACATCATGATGGAATGTATGTGGCATATTTCCAATGTGCTGAAATAAACAGTTGTGGCACAAACACTTTTCGTCAACAGAGGACTGTGTGGACGGACCAATCATGGAGAGTCCAGAGATGAAACGTCCAATCTCCGAGCACACAGATGTATCTAAGATCTCTCCACCAATCATAAACATCACTCTGACGGATCCACCGATCACAAACGGCTCTCCGCGGCACAAGAGTTACGGAAGCTCTTCCTCCCGTTCCACGTTATCGGAAATGAGCATCGAACTGAGCGGTTCTGACTCCAGCAGCAAGGTCTGTGTGTATGTTTATATACCAGCACATGATATACATTTTAAATATGTTCAAAAGTCATGTTCATATTTGATTGATGCAAGTAAAATACTAACAAACAACTTTCACTTCTGCAGGCCACCGATTCTGAGCATCACTCCAGGGACGAGATCCGTAACGTGAAGCGAGATGGCAAATCTGAGCAAGGTTCCCAAGACCCGTTCTGGGAGAGCGGTCTAAATCTGAGCATGACGGCAGCCGAGGCCAAGCAGAAAGTGAGGGCCAAACGGGTGAAGAAAAAAGCGCCGCCCATGGACTGGAGCAAGAAACAGGAAATCTTCAGCAACTTCTGAAGAACGCACACATCTAACTTCAGACGTCTCAAACGTACGGACATAACGTTTCGACCAAAACCTCAAGAACATTTCCCAACTTCAGACCTTTATAAACATGAAAAGAAAGGAAAATCATCAAACCTCCGGATGGACATGTCTTCAATATAATGTGGATATAACCACAGAGGGAATGAAGGACCGGTTTGAAGTGTTTAATATGTTGGAAGGGCAGATCTGAAAGAAATGGTTTTGGTTTAGGAAGGTGTCAGAATGTTGTGTCAGGTCGGAAAGTAATGTATGTGCGTAGGTCAAAGATTAACATTCAAACATTATTTTAGTGCACACAACATTTAAGTATAAAGTTTTATGTGTGAGTTTAATGAATCCAGTGTTTAACCTTCATTGCTTTAAGACTCATAGTTGAGAATAATAGTGTTTATTTTAAGTCCACTTTATCACAAAATGATATTTATTTCTTACATTTGGGATATTCTCACTGGCTGGTTCACACCAACGCTTTCCTTTTATACACACACGTACGGAGTATTTATACACATTCTATTGCAGATCTTCTGTTCGACTTAAAGTATGTATCCTTCATCTCTTCAAAATCGTCTAACTCATACAAAAAATCCTTTTAACATCACATATTTAGCTACATGTATGATAAAACAGATAATATATTCATATAACATGAAGTTAAACTACAATATAACAGTAATATCTCTAATCCATATATAACTTATTCAATGTCTGTTCTAAGACTCAACACACATTTTTAGTTTATGTTTCACTAATGTTTAAAATGGTATAATAAAGACAATTTAAAAATGTGAAATATACATTTTTGGGATCTTTACACGTGTAAACTACATTTAAGTTGTTATTGCATAAAGAAAACAAAATGTTGTATTAAACTGGCGGTGCAACATGACGGTTTCTCCTCCGGAACTGTAGTTCCTCCAGTCGATACAAGCAAAGGTAAAAATACTGAAATTATACCATTGTTAAATCCACTTTCAGGTTTAGAGCATTGTAATTTATTTGGACAAAAATACTTTTGTTAATAGTCGCAGATCTGATCTATAGAGAAAAACAGTTTCCTGGAAACCACAAACGTATTATGCTCTGTGACTTTTGTTTCGATCTATAACTTATGATATAACTTCTAATTGCTTTAAATAAATATAAGGGAGATTTCAAAACATTAAAAGGCTTTGAATTGAATATGAGAGGATGTAGAAGAGGTCATTTAAGATCTTATAGTGACAGACATTCATTCATTGCTTACTATATTACTTCTATGGCCAGAATTCATATAATGACAATATTTTGAGAAAATCAGTGAAGTGTATTTATTAGTTTCTTTTTAATATTATTTGTTTCCAAACATATTCATTACCACTAATAAAAATTAAGTCATTTGAAAAAGGAATTAAAAGATATTTAATAAAAATGCTGGACTCATGTACGAAAAACCAATTCAAGTCAAAGGGTATCATTGGTTTTCTGTTACCAACATTTTTCCTTGTATCTATTTCTGCATTCCACAACTGAAAACAACTTCATTTGAGCTTAAAATGAGAACACGTTGAGCAAATGATGACAAGATTATGATTTTTTGTGAGCTATCATTTTCAACCAATTTACATCAATTTTTTAGATTATTGTTTTTGGCAGAAGATTTTATATACAACCTGTTTCACACACACACACACACTATTTTTTCTAGTACACATGTGATATGATCACTTCACAAACTATCTTCTTCCTCTTTTCACCTCTCTGTGACCAGTTCATTACACACATTGTTACACATTTATATTTACACGCACACACAAAAGCATCTGAACATTAGAATGATAATAACACAATTATCATGTGCTTAAACTAGAACTTCCTCTTGGCTCATTCTGTTTCCTGTCTTGTGGGTGACTAGGGTGACACACACACACACAAACACACACACGCACGCACGCACGCGCGCATACACACGTAAACATCTATAATAAGGGTAGGTTTTGGACACAGAAAAAGCAAAAAATTCAAACTTGGGATGAAAAATCCATATTTGATCTTATCACAAACAAATACACAAGTAGAAATGACAGAGGAAACGGATCGTAAGCTTGGTAAAAAATTGTTTTATTTTTCCTGGCAAGGTAAAGAGAGAAAGATGTGATTGTATTGTCTTTTAGAGTTTCAGTGCAGTTTTCCATACACAGCAATCGTTCGTTTCTCCATCCCTCTAACTGCTCTACCTGTCCTTCCTTCCTTCAACTCGCTCTTTCATTCAACAAATATTGTCACGAAGGAAAAAACAAGACGCATAATGAGTCCCAACATTTTATCTGTAAATTTATCAGCAAATTCCTTACAAAAATAAAAATAGCAAAAAAGTGCATAACAAGCGTATTTCCAATTTAAATGATGCATTTCGCTCAAATAGAATTTAATATGAATTATTTCTATTTCTCAATGCAACAAAAATTTCCAAGTAGCAGCAAAACTTAAAAAAAACTAACGTTATTGTATTGTAAAACTATATTTGATATAGTTGTGGTTTGTTGGATGAGCCGATTAAATCACTAAATAGCGAATATCAGTATGGCATCGATATTATTACAAATACATTCGTACACACACTCACAAGCACGCACACGTTGTTGGTCACAGTTTACAGGTCAATAGGGGTCCAGGAGTCAAGTGTAAGGTACCTTAAAACAGTTAACAACCTATTACATGAAATGAAATACACAAAAAAAAAAAAAAACACGTGGCAATGACGCTAACACACTTAAAAGCTCCCAACACAAGTACAGTAACACAAATCTCAAACACGACGCAGGTCACAATCTCTATACTCCCTATCCTCGTTCCTTTCTCTCTTCGACGACATCGCATCGCTCCCAAATCACGACAAGATTAACAACTGTGACATTTAAATCAGTGAATCACGATGACGGCAAACACTGACCGAGCCCAGGAAAAAACTACAAGCCAGCTACAATGGCGAGAAGAAACGTCGAAAAGAAACGAAACGTCAAAAGAGACACGAGCAGCGAGGAATCATGAGGACAGTCAAGACAGAACGATGACAACGACGAAGCCGATGATGATGAAAACTGTGAATTCATAGATGCTCCCTTACTAACAATCAACAAAAAAACAAAAGTCACGATACAACGTAACCATATTTTTCTAAGCCAAGAATTTTCTCTTTTCTTCCATAGCAGAATTTAAAAAAAGAAAAAAGCGACGCTAGTCATTCCTAGATAGTCTCAGTGTTAAAGTTCGATTACGCTATTGCTACGACGGCGGCGCCGTTCGCAGTTATTGCAACTTCATGTGCATGTGTCTCTATGGTCAGTCTGCGAGTGGATGCGTTTGATTCGTATGCCTGGGATTAACTGGAGATTTTTTAAAAGTTGTATAATAGTTGCTGCCTAGCTTCCCTCCCTAAACTTAATCTTTAAGCGATTATTCCCAGATACAAGTCTAGACCTCCCTCCCGCTTAACCTACCACCTCCCTCCCTCACTCTTGCTTTCTTCTCTCTCCCTCTGTTACTCTATCGCTCAACTTCCCTACATTTAAGGTATATTCCCGTGATTGGGTGCATTCTGCAGTTAACTAGAGGAGTCCCCTCCCCCCTCCCACCCACCCACCCACCCTCATGGACACACAAAGGGCGTGGGATCTGTCCGTCAGGCGGAGCGGCCAATCGCGTCCCTCTCCCCCACGATCAGGGCAGTGCAATACACAGATGGATGAGTTCCCCCCTCCTAAAGGTTCAACTATGGGAAAAAATATAAAATCAGTTTTGGTTTCTTAACATTTTTATCGTTTCTCAGTAAGAGGCTAAATGATTAAAAATTTCAATTGCAAAAAAGTACTTAAATTACTAATTTGATTAGTTATTTAGATGACTAAATAATAAATGTAATATTAAAAGTAACATTAATCAGCATTTGCAAATTGTTATTTCTGCAGTGTGATCATTTCGCCCAGCACTTTATGACATCACAAAAGTAGCCAGTTACCTTACAGCGTGTGCCGTGTGTGAAGCAGGGGGGGCGGGGCTACACGCCATAGCATGCAGAGAGACGCTCCTTTAAGATGGGAGGGAACTGCTCCGAGAACTGCTGCCAGTTCTCCTCACCGACCTGATCCTTAAAACCATGCAAGATCTGAAGAAACACAACAAAATCACCACTTAAATGCCATGTAAAATATGCAATGACCATCAGGCAGTACACCTTAATCTCTAACCTTATAGAACATGTCCCTCAGGTCATCTTTAGGGTTGACCCACGAGGCCACCGCATCGCAGAAGAAGATGAAATCCTGCAAAGAGGGAGATCGGTGTGAGGACAAAATGAAAGTAATCCATCAGTATCGATTCAGTGGCTTAGCGAGAAGATCATACCTGGACCACACCCCCAGGATTTACACCAATCATTACGCAGATGCCTCTAAAAGCAGAGTCTTTTTCTTCATTGTCTCTGATGTTCCGTAAAGATGTGCACCTGAAAAGAGATGAGAATGTTAAACACAACTGTAAAAGCAAAAGAAAGAACTGTGTATTCTAACAATGAGCGATGAGGCTACTCACCAGGGCCTGATGAACTGTTGCAACATGGGAGCCACTTCCTGTGGACAGACGTAACCCAGACGACCAATCGTGATTGCTACAAAACGAAAAACACATTAAAGAAAGAACAGGAATAGATTTTTTACAGCAGATAAAACCCCACACCATTAAAACCGAAGAGAAATGTAAAAAAGAATAGGGTTTTAAAACGCCCATAAAGTCACTTATTAACCTAAGATAACAAAGAGGCATGATATTAAAAGACGTTGCGCATGCCTGTGTTCTCCAGAAGGGTTTTAGGAGTGTTGGGTCGGTTTATGATCTCCACCAGGTGAGGGAGAACCAGAGCCACATACGGTTGCATCTCCACACCTACAGCAAAATCAAAAACATGATCACATTCACCTGACTGATGACATCACACAAATATTATCCCGTTCATCCCACTGAAGACGTCACACAAACACGATCACATTCACATGGTCTAGGAACTACAACAATCATATGAAATGTTAGAGATGATACACACCCATCTGCATGCAGATCTCTCCGATGGCCCAGGTGGCATTATTACACACAGAGATGAACTCCGGGTTCAGATTCGTCCCAAGGATCGGCATGAACTCAGCTACACACACACACGCACGCGCACATACACACACACACACGAACACACACACACACGAACACACACACACACGCACACACACGCACGCGCGCACACACACACACACACACACACACACACACACACACACACACACACACAGTTCAACAAGTGACTTTAAAACAATAATACAATCTAAGTATGAAGTCAAACACACGCTGGATTACCGATGCATGGCTTGACGTGTGGAAAGCAGGCTTTAGTCAGGTCACCCAGCAGAGCAAATGAGCTCTGTCTCACCTCAGGCATTGTGTCCTGAATATAACAGATTATATCAAGTCAATCATTCTTGGACTTAAATGTTCAATCCTAGTTTTAACAGTGCACAAGTTTCACACTTGTTAGTCAGAGATTACTGAATGTCTGTGTGGCTGCCGAGAACACAAACAGTACCTGCATACACTGGAACAGAAGGGTCATGATGTTGCTCCGGGCCACCAGCTGATCCACATGACCGCCCAGACCCTCGGCCAGACCGCTGAGCAGATCCAGAGCCACGATCATGAAGTCTTTATCTGGAGCTTCATATTGATCTGGCTGCTGACTGTACATCTAACACGAACACAGATGGGTGAATAACCCACAGAAGGAAGGCGATGAAAACGTGCGCGTGTGTGTGTTGTTACCATGGCTTGTGCAAGTGTTTTCTGGACCAGGGTAACGCAGCGTTGATAAACAGGTTCACAGTACGGCAGAAAACCGCTCTGTAAGGCTGTAGCCACAGACGACAAACACTAGAAACACACAGTGGAAAGAAACGTCATACATATTTTAATGCTTTGAATATATTCTACTGTTTGGCTGGCACTTCATGTTCATATGAATAAATCATTACAACCAAATAATCTCACCTCTAATAGAGGAAAAAGATCTTTGTCTTCATCTTTCAGTTCATTCCATTTCTGAATAAGAGGGGGCATCAGTTTCTGGATATATTCCTGCACACACGCACATCACAAACTCAAAAAAACGTACCCACAAAAACATCACACAAAAAGTTATTGACTTAATCTAGTGTCATAAATATTTTACTGACATTAATATTACTGAAACAGCTCAATGAGTAACAACTTATGAAAGAAGGTATATTCATTTATTTACAATACGTCAAAAAAGCTTTATAAAAATTTATAAAATGAACTGGATTTATACTAAATATTAAAAAACTAAAAATGATAAAATAATGACCATAACAACAAAAAATATTAAAAACACCCAGTTATTACAAACTGTAAATAAAAACTCTTTTGGTAATTATTTGATTTTAAGTAAAAAAAATTTTGTACCAAATATTGTTGGAAAATCTGCACAAAAAAACTGAATCGTTTTGTTTTTAATATTTTTGCAGATTCTCAAGAGTCCTGAATGTTAAGTAGTATGGAAGAAATAAACCTATCACGAACGAGTTAACTACCGGCTGGTTCAGATGATGTCCGACAGAATCTGCCAGCGTGCCAATGGCATCATAGAGGATGAGTAGGTTCTTGTGCTGATATTTCCCAAATGCAAACACCAGAGTGTCCAGAATAAAGCTGAGGTACGGCACAAGCTCCGTGCAGGCCTCTTCCTCCAGAGTCGCGAATGCACTGACAGAGAATAATAGACTAGTAATTTAGAAATATGCCCTTTAAAAATTATTTTTTAATAAAGTAATTTTTGGCATTTTTAGACCCACCTGCAGGCCGCCTCTTGCACTCGTTTGTTTCCGTCCAGGATGCGTTTTAGCAGTTCTGTCATGAGCGGTTTCAGATGGGCGTCAGGCGGCTGGCTTACCACCCAGTGCGCATAGCGACTGAGCGTCCAGCAGGCGATGGAGCGCACCAGAGCTTTCTTATCACACAGACACTGGATGAGGTGCGGGATGAGCTCGGGCAGATATGGCACCATGCCCTGCATGCAGCCTGAGAGAGAAATGACACTATTGAGTTCATGAGCGAGAGAGTATGCGTGTGTGTGTGTGTGTGTGTGTGTGTGTGTGTGTGTGTGTGTGTGTGTGTGTGTGTGTGTGTGTGTGTGTGTGTGTGTGTGTGAGAGAGAGGGACACACACACATACCCTCAGCGATGGCTCCCAACACCAGTATTCCTGATTCTTTAATGACCCAGTCCGGATGAAACAGCAGACCCTTCAGAAGAGGCAGGAGATGCGGCAGGAGTTCGTCACGAAACACGTTAGCTAACACATCCAGAGCAGCTGCAGAACATTTACCTACATACAAAAACGCATTATTTCAACAACACACTAAATATCAGCTACACTAATAGACAAGAATTGTCATATAGTCAGTTTTCCACTTTGATCACTCATCACTCACGCAGGTTCCAATCAGACAGGGTGTCGTCGTCATCATCCTCATCTTCATCGATATCCTCTCCCTCCTCGCCCTCTCCTCCCTCATGCTGCAGGGTGACAGTACGGGACTTATGGAAGCGAGGCTTGATATCTTGCTCGCTGTCAGGAACAGTGTCATCCTCCTCCACATCACCCTACATAAACACATCAATCAAACACTGTATTAAATCAGTAGACATCCACTTCACAAAACATTCACATTTATTAACTTTCCAGTCACTCTTAACTCAACCAACACTCACCTTCAATAAGATGATGTCAATCTCAGAATACTTCATTCCATTCACCAGAATGGGAATAAGCCTTGAGAAACAAACGTGACGTCAGATAATATATCATGATGAACTGGATACATGTGTGCGTGTGTGTGTCTGTGTGTGTACTCACTGGACCAGATGACCTGACAGAGCCTCCTTACAGATGGGCTGTTCAGCCAGGGTGAGCCAGAACTCGCACGCCTCCAGTGCAACGTTCTCATCCCCATCCTGTGTGCGCTGAAGCATGTACTGAACAGAGAGCGAGAGAACAGAAGTAAACCTTTAGTTAAAGAGTCATATGAATGCATTGATTGCATGTTCTCATTTCTCATCAATTTTCATCTCTCACCTGTATGATGCTGTGCATGTGCGGTATCAGCCGGTCGATTCGGACCTCCAGCAGCATAACCAGCGCTCTGCACACATTCTTCCTCACCTCACAGTCTTCATCGCCCGCCAGTGCAAACAGTGACTGATGAAACAACACACTCACATTTAATACTTCCCTACCATTCACACACAAACTTCTGATATGTTATGAGGAATTCACCTCGATGAATGTGTCAATATTGTCCATCAGAGCTTGAGCCCTGCCGATGATGAACTGATTCACACACGCTATTGCATGAGACCTAGAAAAAGAGAGAGCGTGAATGTTAATGATGTCATAAAACACACAACATTCAGTGTGAGGTGTGTGTGTGTACCTGATTTTCGGGCTGCAGTGTTTGAAGAACTGAAGGAATTTGGGGATCATGATATTGAGAGGTCGATTCAAAGCATCGCTGTCCAAGAGCTCAGATGAGTCTTCACAGATCTTCTGCAGCGCACCGAATGATCCCTGCACATAAACACATTTGAGTTGATTGCTCGACGTTGTTCATGGATGCATCGTGGAAATACAGGAATTAAGTTACTCACGTTTGTTGATTTTACTTTCTGAACACATAATTTTGTATTTTGTTGGAATGAGCCACTGAAGAGAATCTCTGAATTTGTGTCTTACCTCGCAGGTGTTGTAATCCTCAGAGTTCAGAAGGTTGCAGAGTTGTGGCAGCAGTTCTGGCCACGTCTGCAGCTCGCCTTTAGAGGCGATAGTAGTGATGAGAATACCTGCGCGCAAAGAGAAAAAAAAACTTCTGTTTAATGCTACTGGATGAGATGCACACATGTGAGCTGTTCCAACCAATTCTTGTACCAAAGACATTTTGCATTTCTTAATTTTTATAATTAAACTTGTGTTACAATCCAGTTTCATTTTTCTATTTTTTATAATTAGTACACATTTTGAAAAATATTCTATTCAAAGTTTGTGTTCATTCGTAAATCACATTAAAAATATCGTAATAAATATTTTTGTAGTACTTTTAAAAATGTTGACATGCCGTTGACACTTTTTATTATATTGGATTCCAAAGCCTAGTAACAATCGTAAGGAGTGACTAAAAATGATAATTCATAAACAACAAAATCAGTGAAATAAAAAACCTTCAGTCTGTCACTCATGTGCATTTTTAAAAGATGAGTTAAGACCGACCGATGGTGGCGCGGATGAGAGGAGAAGGGTCGCCGATGTTGTTGAGACACTCTCTCTTGATGAAGTCAGCCACAGCGGGAGGAAAGTTCTGGTAATGAGCCTTCACATTGTTCTTCAGGATGAGACCGCTCAGAGATCGTGTGGGCTCATCTGCAGACAGACAGAAGTGTTATTTCTCTAAAGAGCAGGCGAGCTTAAAGTGTATCATTAGAGGAACACAAACCTTCTGATTTGAGGCTGGTGAGGACAAAGATGAGATAATTGTTGAAGTCGGGATACTGATTCAGCTGCTCCAATTTCTAAAAGAAAATACGATAGAGAAACCTGTTACAAGCTCTCCAAGCATTTTTAAGGTATTCCCTCACTTGTGCATTGGTAACGGGTCCGTGTGACGTGCAGGTTCATCACATGCAGATTGGTGTGAGCTCACCTCTTGAACGGCTCTCTGTGTGGCCGTATCTGGAGACTGGGAATCTTTGAGCAGCTGTAGCACCTGCTGTAATCCCTGTTCATCCGGCTGCCACTCCATCCTGTCACACGCGGGACATAAAAGATGTGTGAATGTGCTACAAAACCAGAAATGAGCAAGATGCGACAGGAATAAAAACACACGTACACAACAGTGTGGATGAGGCAATGCTCGTGGGAAGACTGTTATATATCCACAGGGAAAGAGAAGAGAAAACATGAAGATGCCCAGTTATTTGTTTTTTAAAAAGAGAATACAGCCAACGCAGTGATACAACTACACAACAAAGATCCACTTATTAACAATAATACAAGCGTCACACTTATACTGATTGTGTATGTCTAATGTATGTTTATTAAAACTGTGTGTGTGTGTGTGTGTGTGTGTGTGTGTGTGTGTGTGTGTGTGTGTGTGTGTGTGTGTGTGTGTGTGTGTGTGTGTGTGTGTGTGTGTGTGTGTGTGTGTGTATCTCATCCAAAATGTGTGTTTATATGTGTGTGTCATACACGATTTGTGTTAGTGTGACATACAAAATGTGTGTATTTGAGTATGTTACATGTATTATGCATATGTCTTTATAATCAGTGTGTATGTAAGAGCATCATATTTAGGTCAGTAAAATTGTGTTTGCTTTGTGTAATTATATAAGTGTTTGTTGTTCTTGTGTACCTACGTGGCTGTGTGTGCGAAGTGTGTTCTCTGTCTTGTACATCTATTAATGTGCATGTATGATATGCTAAATATTGTAGTGTGTTTGTGTGTGTGTAATCAGTGTGTGATTGCATGTGTGTGTGTAAGTGTGTGTGTGTGTGTGTGTGTTCACTTGTGAGGATGTGTGTTTGCGTGTGTGCGTGTGTGTGTGTGTGTGTGTGTGTGTGTTTTCACTTGTGAGGATGTGTGTGTGTGTGTGTGTGTGTGTGTGTGTGTGTGTGTGTGTGTGTGTGTGTGTGTGTGTGTGTGTGTTCACTTGTGAGGATGTGTGTGTGTGTGTGTGTGTGTGTGTGTGTGTGTGTGTGTGTGTGTGTTCACTAGTGAGGATGTGTGTGTGTGTATGTGTGTGTGTGTGTGTGTGTGTGTGTGTGTGTGTGTGTGTGTGTGTGTGTGTGTGTGTTCACTAGTGAGGATGTGTGTGTGTGTGTGTGTGTGTGTGTTCACTTGTGAGGATGTGTGTGTGTGTGTGTGTGTGTGTTCACTTGTGAGGATGTGTGTGTGTGTGTGTGTGTGTGTGTTCACTTGTGAGGATGTGTGTGTGTGTGTGTGTGTGTGTGTGTTCACTTGTGAGGATGTGTGTGTGTGTGTGTGTGTGTGTGTGTGTGTGTGTGTGTTCACTTGTGAGGATGTGTGTGTGTGTGTGTGTGTGTGTGTGTGTGTGTGTGTGTGTGTTCACTTGTGAGGATGTGTGTGTGTGTGTGTGTGTGTGTTCACTTGTGAGGATGTGTGTGTGTGTGTGTGTGTGTTCACTTGTGAGGATGTGTGTGTGTGTGTGTGTGTGTGTGTGTGTGTGTGTGTGTGTGTGTGTGTGTGTGTGTGTGTGTGTTCACTTGTGAGGATGTGTGTGTGTGTGTTCACTTGTGAGGATGTGTGTGTGTGTGTGTGTGTGTGTGTTCACTAGTGAGGATGTGTGTGTGTGTGTGTGTGTGTGTGTGTGTGTGTGTGTGTGTGTGTGTGTGTGTGTTCACTAGTGAAGATGTCTGTGTGTGTGTGTGTGTGTGTGTGTGTGTGTGTGTGTGTACACTTCTGAGGATGTGTGTGTGTGTACACTTCTGAGGATGTGTGTGTGTACACTTCTGAGGATGTGTGTGTGTGTGTGTACACTTCTGAGGATGTGTGTGTGTGTGTGTGTGTGTGTGTGTACACTTCTGAGGATGTGTGTGTGTGTGTGTGTGTGTGTGTGTGTGTACACTTCTGAGGATGTGTGTGTGTGTGTGTGTGTGTGTGTGTGTGTGTGTGTGTGTGTACACTTCTGAGGATGTGTGTGTGTGTGTGTGTGTGTGTGTGTTCACTAGTGAGGATGTGTGTGTGTGTGTGTGTGTGTGTGTTCACTAGTGAGGATGTGTGTGTGTGTGTGTGTGTGTGTGTGTGTGTGTGTGTGTGTGTGTGTGTGTGTGTGTGTGTTCACTTGTGAGGATGTGTGTGTGTGTGTGTGTGTGTGTGTGTGTGTGTGTGTTCACTTGTGAGGATGTGTGTGTGTGTGTGTGTGTGTGTGTGTGTGTGTGTGTGTTCACTTGTGAGGATGTGTGTGTGTGTGTGTGTGTGTGTGTGTGTTCACTTGTGAGGATGTGTGTGTGTGTGTGTGTGTGTGTGTGTGTGTGTGTGTGTGTGTGTTCACTTGTGAGGATGTGTGTGTGTGTGTGTGTGTGTGTGTGTGTGTGTGTGTGTGTGTGTGTGTTCACTTGTGAGGATGTGTGTGTGTGTGTGTGTGTGTGTGTGTGTGTGTGTGTGTGTGTGTGTGTGTTTACGCGGCCCGGTTTACCTCAGCCCCCCCCCCCACACATTAACCTCGCACACGCGTGAAATATGACGTAATTAATCCCGCATAAGTGCGTTCACGCGTGTAATGATGATGTATAGACGCGCTATGTGATGTAGCCGCTAGCCGTTATGCTAACCCGCCAAACGCTCTCACCTTCAATCCGTCGATCTCTCTCTCTCTCTCTCTCTCTCTCTCTCTCTGCCGCTTCACGAGCGCTGCTGGGCGTCAGAACGCGATGACGCGACGCTCGTCCCGGGATTATCGCGCGTTTAGTTCGGTGTGTTCGTTACTTCTCGATCGCCGGTGGCGCCTGATGCATGGCGGATGCGTTAATCGCACGGTGTGGATCTGCGCGGCTTCCGTACCGCCGCGCTGACGTCATATGTGATTAGCATACTGTATGCTTGTGCCGTTAGCTTGAGTTTTATTCGACAATAAAAACAGTTTGTAACGATTTATTCAGAAATTCTGTTTGTTTTGTGCGTGATGTTGTGGGAGATTTAAATTAAAACTTTAAAATGATGTTTTTATGTTGTGACCAGTAGATGGAGACAAAGTAATGTCAATAGTTTAACTATCTGACAGAAATCTTTTATAAACAATTTCAGAATAAACAAAAGCCATAAAACATAATAATAAAATAATGTTTAAAAATACTTCATGTGACTGTGAGAAATATTATTAATTGTGTTCTCTGAGTCCTCGACTAATTGTTTAAATAATTAATTATTAATTTTATTATTTACTTTGTCTCTCCTCATGTCTGAAAACACAACATTTAGTTCCTGACTCTTTAAGCCCCGCCTCCAACATACTCTGATTGGTCGGACGGCCTGGTCTGTTTTTATTGGTCGGCTTGGCTTTCAGTTACTGCATCGCCGCCAATCACGAGACGACATCACATGATCACGTGATCACATCTGTAACGGCTCTCTGATGACACGTCACAGAAGTAACCTGATGAACACAATCCTGACGTTTGTTGTAGTCCAAGAAACTTTATCATGAACTTTAGTTGTAACTCAAAAAACACCTAAAAACTCATCTTTTCCGGCTACATCTAACTCACTAACTCACTTCTTTTCTAACCTAATCACTCTATCAAAAAAAAAAAAATTTATATATATACTTTTTGTAACTTCTCTCTCTGTGTAACTCGGTAGCATTGTTGTAGCACTTGTTCACCTATTGTTGTATCGGCTATTTACCGCTTCATTGTCTCCTCGACTATTGTAAGTCGCTTTGGATAAAAGCGTCTGCTAAATGACTAAATGTAAATGTAATGTAATGTAACTTCACAGATCTTTACAGGGACTAACAGACACACAAACAAAGGAAATGCAAAATGAGAGTTTTAATCCAAGAGGCAGTTTAAGATCATTTCCCTTTTTACACAAGGGTATAATTGTTTTAAAACTTTGAATGACATATAATATAATAAAATTAATATTAAAGCACTGGACACTGAACTCTATCGCAAACAAAATTTTATTCTCATCGCTAATACTGAATGAACAAGACAGACGATAACACTGACATGTGCTTCACTTTGGCTAAACTTTGCTATTCCTACAAACTTGACACAGGTTCTTACAAGAATACTGTTGATATTTCTAAACAGGAACACCATCCACCCCCTCACAACATCTCCACGTCATACGAAACACACGGAACGGGTGGAGAAAATACTGAAATATAGGATCTCCCAGTCTTTTAACATAGCGAGCTGATTTCACTCTTACTGCAGCCCCATTTACAACAGGCATTGGACAGGCCGACCACCACGTCCCGCCCCTTCCTGTCTGATGTGCGCAAGGCCTCAAGCACTTCCTCCGAGATGAGCGAGCGGGCTGGACGGCTGAACACGGAGCCCTCCTGGCCCTCTCCGGTCCAGGCAGGGGTCTCAGAGTCAGTGCGGGGTCTCAATGAGAGGCCGGTCGCCCAGCTGTCGGACGCTTCTTCATCATGAACATTGAGAAGATCACTGGACAAGTCACCTGATCAGGGACGATATCATAAAGATTATGCAATGAGATCATACATGCATGTCACAGTGTATAGATACGATATAGTATATCAATATCAAGCATAGTTCTTTCATCTTCTCCCTGCTGTTTTAAGAGAAACAACTAAAAACTTGTAACATAGATCCGTCTCACCTGTTACATCCAAAGATCTTCTCCAGCGCGATCCTCCACAGGTGAAGATGACCGCACGTATGAACTCTCTGCCGCACAGCTTCACTCCGTAGATGGGGTGACCCTCCGTGGCATGAGCGGTGCCCATGAATGCCACTAAGAGGGCGAGGGTGAAAAGCGCAACTTTATACATGATAAAGATGAAAAAAACCTTTTGCCTTGAGTCCAAAGAAAGTCTCTGATGTACTGAAGATCTCTGCTTTCTTTTTCTGTTGACTGTCACTGTCTTAACATCGGTCTCGAGTCTCTTTTATACGGTCTCGAAGGCCTTACGCCGTTTGCGTGGCATGTTGACAGTGATAACGGGACCTTTAGAGGACAAAGACTCGACCCAACGCTTTTGTAATTAACCTGTGCTCATCTGTGGAGCTAATGTCAAATGAAAAGACCTGATATCGTCACTTTTGACCTTTCTTATGCTGAACACAGTCACAATCACACAATACAAGACCTTAGTTGTCACAATGGCCTTTCCTTTTGAGGAATCTCTCTTGTTTTTATTTCTTGAACCCATTGAAAGTCCATCCCAGCCCTAGAGGCGGATCAACATTTTTGGGATATAAAAATATAAAAAATAAACATTTTTATTAGACACCGGGGATAAATAAAGAGAGTGCATCCCGGGTCACATGACTGATTTCAATTTGAAATATCGGGTGACATTTTCAACAAAGATAAGTGTAGAATATGAAAGAAATGTGTGGTTATTTAGATTAACATTATAATCAGGGGAAATACGCATATCGGCACAGCTTTTTTAATCATACAACGAGATAAGAAATTCTGTATAATAGAATTTAACCTTTTGGCATTCAGGAGGATAATAGCGCGCGGTTGTGTCTTTATGTCGGATATCTGGTTGCCAGTCTCACAATAATAACATGAACGATGGGTCTGCTAAATGGGTCAATGGGTCTGCTAAATGACTAAATGTAAATGTAAAATGAACGACATCACACTTAACAAACTGCTAAAAAAATATATATATTTTTATATTTAAAAAAAACACTTACCCTACTTTTTATTTAAAATGATTACAATATTTTATTAATTTATTAATTGTAAAAGAAGATATTTTGTAGATCATCCAAAGCCATTCAGACACTTTTATGAAACAATTTTATATTAATAATTAAATTAATAATATAATACATAGCATGATTTGCATGTAGATTGAATAGTTCGTCATTTTTTGTTAAATTATTGGATATGTACTTTAAGAACACAATATGTCATATATCATTTAGAATTGTTATAATTAAATATTTTATGTATGATTACCATCAAAATATCTCACAATCATCAATAATGATTGGTAAATCTATAATGACGTCACAATATAATTAATAGTTTAAGAGTGTTTTTAAAGTTTTGTTTTATGTGTAAAGTTACTTGTTTTGTAACTTCCAGTGAAAGCGGAAGTAGCTTTGATACATTTTCTGGATAAATGTATCGCAACGTCTTCAAAGTCAAGACACGTTTAATGTGTTTAACTCTAACAATATTACTTTACTTAATCATTAATTCTCTTTTAAACTCTTTTACAGAGTTACATTTCTCGAAATACCATGCGCTTCACGAGCGACATGTGACAGGTTTGACTGACAGACACGCTGTCCACTCATCAAGCGCAAACGAGGCGTGGTCTGATGACGTAACGCCGTGACTCGACTGACAGCCGCTGTCAACAAATGACAACTTGAGCTCAGAACTGACAGCCGTCTCATCCAATCACGGACCGACAAAGCGGGTCCCGTCGGCGAGCTTTAACCAATCACCGCCAAACAAGAGGGTGGGGCTTAAACGGGTGGGTAGCAACAGTTGCCCCGGTGAGGACGAGGCGCCATAGTCACGGTAGTCGTGGCGACAAGAACCCAGCAACGAGAATCAACAACAACAATTTGAAGCTTTAAGAAAATAAAACTCCGCGCTAAACTAAGAGCGTTCAACAAGACACAAAAGGTGAAAGAAACAACTTTATTTCACACAAACTCTTGTTTTTATAACATTTGCTGACGCTTTAAAGCTCGCACGCGCTCGCGGTTGTTATGACGATGTCAAATCTGCGCGAGCGCTGCAAAATGGCGGGTGTTGTGACGTGATATTCTGACACTTTTAATTGTTTGTTTACGGCCGCCGTGACGTCACACGTCAGCGTTTAACTGACTTGTACAAGGAAATGGAGCAGTTTACGATCACATGTCAAACAGAGTTAGCAGAAGAGAAACTGACGTAATATTAGAGCTTATTTGCGAAGCTTAAGTGTGTTTTTAGCGATTAAACTCTATAGAGTTTTCTCTTTAAAAGCTTCCGAAAGTTTCTCCACATAGACGACGATCGCCAGATCAGCTCGTGTGAGGGAGTGAAGGGGGCGTGTTCTCAGGAAGGGGAGGGGCTTGTGAACTTTAGGGGCGTGGTTGACATGTGCCCACGTCAAGTTGTCTCCTCGACTATTGTAAGTCGCTTTGGATAAAAGCGTCTGCTAAATGACTAAATGTAAATGTAAATGTAAGTTAAAAGAAAACATTAGATTATTTTCACCTGAATTTATTTGATTATAATAAAATATAAAACGCTTTGCAAATGTGTTCGTCCATTTTTCTCTTTAAAACGTGATACTTCAAAAAAGTAATGTGATGGAAGTTTCTCTCTGTAACTTTAGGAAACAAGCCCATAATATGTTCACAAGACTCGACACGTAAGGGATGTTTCTTCTCTTTAACTTTAAAGGAAAATGAGAGGACTGTAAGACAAGCTTGAGAGAGGGAGGGAGAGAGAGAGAAGAGAAGAAGAAGAAGAGAGAGAGAGAGGGAGGGAGGGAGAAAGAGAGGAGAGACGAGAAGAGAGAGAGATAGAGAGAGAGAGAGAGAGAGAGAGAGAGAGAGAGAGAGAGAGGGAGGGAGGGAGGGAGAAAGAGATAGAGAGAAAAGAGGAGAGAGGGAAGGAGGGACAGAGGGAGAAAGAGAGGAGAGAAGAGAAGAGAGAAGAAGGAGAGAGAGAAGAGAAGAAGAGAGAGAGAGAGAGGAGAAGAAGAAGAGAGAGAGAGAGGGAGGGAGGGACAGAGGGAGAAAGAGAGGAGAGACGAGAAGAGAAGAAGAGAGAGAGATAGAGAGACAGAGAGAGAGATAGAGAGAGAGAGAGAGAGAGAGAGAGAGGGAGGGAGAAAGAGATAGAGAGAGAAGAGAAGAGAGGGAAGGAGGGACAGAGGGAGAAAGAGAGGAGAGGAGAGAAGAGAAGAGAGAAGAAGGAGAGAGAGAGAGAGAGAGAGAGAAGGAGAGAGAGAGAGAGAGAAGGAGAGAGAGAGAGAGAAGGAGAGAGAGAGAGAGGGAGGGAGGGAGGGAGAAAGAGATAGAGAGAAAAGAGGAGAGAGGGAAGGAGGGACAGAGGGAGAAAGAGAGGAGAGAAGAGAAGAGAGAAGAAGGAGAGAGAGAAGAGAAGAAGAGAGAGAGAGAGAGGAGAAGAAGAAGAGAGAGAGAGAGGGAGGGAGGGACAGAGGGAGAAAGAGAGGAGAGACGAGAAGAGAAGAAGAGAGAGAGATAGAGAGACAGAGAGAGAGATAGAGAGAGAGAGAGAGAGAGAGAGAGAGAGAGAGAGAGAGAGAGAGGGAGGGAGAAAGAGATAGAGAGAGAAGAGAAGAGAGGGAAGGAGGGACAGAGGGAGAAAGAGAGGAGAGGAGAGAAGAGAAGAGAGAAGAAGGAGAGAGAGAGAGAGAGAGAGAGAAGGAGAGAGAGAGAGAGAGAAGGAGAGAGAGAGAGAGAAGAGAGAGAGAGAGAGAGAGAGAGAGAGAGAGAGAGAGAGAGAGAGAGAGAGAGAGAGAGAGAGAGAGAGAGAAGAGAGAAGAAGAGAGAAGAAGAGAGAAGAAGAGAGAAGAAAAAGAAAAGAAGAGCGAAGAAGAGAGAGAGAGAAGAAGAGAGAAGAAGAAGAGAGAGAAAGAGTTTTATTAGCTTAACATGCTAAATATTAACAGACTCAGAGAAAACTGCGTTAGGAATTTTTTTAAGGCAAACATTACACTAAAGCTTACAAATGCTTTATCAAAACTTACTTTAAGTTAATAAGTCTGATCACTTATATTTGTTGGTAGGTACAATACTTTACTATTAATTTCTTTTATGAGATGGGACTGATCAGTTTCAAGATTGCTTTAAGAACTAAAGAGACTTAAAAACTATAAGAACATGGACTTGTAAACAACCGTCAAGCAACACTATCCGTTGTTTATCAGCGTGCTAAAAAACACCCAAAACATATTTGCAACCATGTTACAACGTTCACCCAACAAATGACACACATTAGCATTGTACAGCATTTCTGAAACTCACAACTTCCTCAACACAGTCACATGACAATTAATCAAAAAAATAAGTCTGCCATATGTAAGAGCTGTGTTGTACACTTTAGGAATTTGGTTTTGTTATTGTTTATGATTATCTTTGTTTTGTATATTCTCATAATATAAATGTATGCAAATTAGTCAATGTTTAAGAAAGTTACAAATTGAAATTAATTGGACCGCGCTTGTCGATAACTGGTTAATTAACTGATATATTTTAAAACGGATAAAAAATCCAAATCAAATTGTATAGTGGCCAACTATCAGTGCAGAACAAAAGGGGGTTAAGTGCATTGCTCAAGGACTATTCAGTCACTGTCTTGTGGGACTGGGTTTCGAACCCACAACCTTCTAACCACCAGACCACAACTGACCAATCACAATTATTCTTTGACAACCCTGAAATAAATCTATTTCTAGATTGTGAGTAAACCGTCGTGATAAATCTCAGATAACCATGTTAACTTTCTTATTTACAGTGGTATTTGGACTGCTGTTGTCATGGCAACCTCAGGCTACGCTACCAAGGAGATTCACCCATCCCAAACACAAGGAGGCGTTGTGACGACGAGCTCATCCGCGCAGCAGAAAGCCACTTGCACCACCACACCACAGTACCCTGCCGGCATACAGAGCTCGCCGGCAACCGTGTCTTCACAATCCACCTCGATCGCCAGAGCACAGACCACACCCACAAGCCAAAAGAAAGCTGTCCTGGCCACACCCCCAACAGGAGCACAGTACGTCCCAGGAGAGCTTCGAAACTCCGCCTCCCAGTCGGGAAACGACCAGAGCAATCCACAGTATATAGTGGTGACCTTAACGGGTGAGATGTATCAAAGTACACACATTTCATTAACTTTTGTCTAGTATTTTGTGATTGACCCTTCAACCTGTGTGTCATCACCACAACAGGTTTGTTGGAGTTGCTTGTATGAGTGCGTGTGTAACACGATCGACCCGACACATGACACGTTCTAGGCCTCTCCATGAATAGAAAGACCTCGAAATAAACACGTAACAGTTACAGTGTGAACTCCCACCCAACATACGCTTTCTGTCTTTGCTTTGTGTTGTAGGCACTTACACACATACACACACACTTTAGTAACACTAATGATCTATAAAAGCTCTTTTTCCCAAATGTTTTGATATTTCAGATGTTGAAAGTCTTAACAAGACCTGTTTTTTAATGAATGAATCCATAAAGGATTTGCTTGTAGTGGAAGTGAGGGAAAGCACATGAATGACACAGTTAGTAACATCTGCACAAAGTTAAAATGTTCCTGAAATCAGAACAAAATCTGGGCAGTGATTCGCACTAATGTATTGGTCATGCATGATCCGTGTCTCTATCTGATACCTGTGTTTACCTGAACAAGAGATTTCTTGGCCCATCTGTTGAGATTAGTCGATCAAGGCCGTCCTCTATCAGCGTGATATAAAGACACATCTCTGGATGCACTTCTGCATCCTGTACGCTTGTGTTTACAACATGTTCTTCAGCAGCTGTCTGTACAGTTTGGATGTCGTTTATCGTGAGTTTCAGGGATTTTTAACATTAAAGCTGGTTTTGACGTTTGCTTGTTAGTCGTGCTTTCACGTGATTTCTATTTTGTACCGTGGCACAATGTTTCTCCTTCCTGTTGCGCTTTCATTCATTATTTCCTTTTTTTGAAAATTGTTGGTCACGTGTTTCCCTTTATGTCTCTTTATCCTTATTCTTCCGCTCATTGCCTGGCCATTCGTAGCAGTCAACAAACACACAAACACATACATCAGTGGCTGCTGTATGGTTCGTGTGTTTATATTGTTATTAATTTATAACGTGTTGCAGCAATTGTGTTGTAATGAAATGGAATACATAGGAAGTGTTTAGAAAGAGATTTGGGTGTCTGCCCTGCCATACACACACACACAGCCACATGCATGTGTCTCTGTCTTTCTCTCTTTCTTTCAGGTTTAAAAAAATTAGTTCATTTACTTTTTACAAAAATTTACTCCTTTAAATTTTTTATTTTATAAATTTTATTTTGGAAAAAGTTATTCTACTTTTAAGTTTAAAACTGGATTAACTGAATCAATAAAATGTTGTTCCTTGTATCAAATGTAAATCTGATTTATCAGCTGTTTCAGGTGACAAGTGAGTAAAAGGTTGTATCTACTCTCAATAATAAAAACGATAGGTTTGGACATCTTTGTTGTCATTTATAAACGTGAAGGGTGGTGAAATTTGATGTTTAATCTGTACACATTGCTTTGTTCTAATGAACACACAAAATATTTGGCAGAATGGTTGTATCCAATCAATTCTTGAACCCAATAACCTCATAGTAGAAAAAATGATCATGTGGCACATTTAACTACCTACATTGAAAGTCAGTGGAGTCCAAAAATGTATTTCTAATAACTACAGAATGTGTAATTTATTTTTTTTAGGTAAACTATATTTAATATATGTGTATGATTCAGTAATATAATTTATATTGTTGTTTTACCACCAGACTAATGGTAAACAGATGTGTTGTCTGAAGATGGTTCAGTATTGTATTGTTTATATGTATTTTGTCTTGTTTTTGAAGAGGGCTCTCTGCACTCGAGTGACTCCGTGTCAGATTCTAATTCTCCTCCATCTGGGCAGACAGGTGTGCCAACGCAGGTAGTGCAACAGGTGCAGACAGCACAGGTAACAACACACACATATGCATAAACTCATGGGCTCAAAACCACTAGTAAAGACGCTTGCAATTTACAGTTTTAAAAACAAAAGTTTTGTGCCAAGCATACAATTCTGAGTTTGATCCATTGCATCCAGCAGAGATCGGTGGTGCAGGCGGCAAGTAAGAGTCAGAGTGGACAGATGGGGGTCAGTAATCTACACATCACACCTGAGGTAAGAGCAACCTCTCCAAAACCACTGACAAGTATATTTCTTAAAAATAAATCAGTTATATTATCACATTAATCTGTTTTATGTATTTCAGGGTCCTGTACAGCATGTGTACTCCGGCCAGTTTGGTGAGGGTGATGCCAACTACAGTACACCAATGTGAGTGCACACACAGTGTTGAAACTTTAAAAGATTTGTAAACATTTGATTATATTTCACTCTCGGTTTCAGTCGTTCCAGTAGTTTCCCGTACACAGACTCCTCCCTCTACCCTCAGACCACGCCCTCCGTCACTTATTATGATACTTCGCCCACATCCGGGTCGCAGGTCACCTCCCCCTCCACCACCCAGGTGGTGTCTGCCACCTCAGGGGTGGTCACTTCTATGTTCTCAGAAGGTAGTTCAGGTATAAATGTAGCGGCGGGCGGGACCTCCTCGGGTATGGGAGGAGTCGGGGGCATGGTCACTCCTGGAGGGGCGGGGAGTTTCTTGATTCCAAGCGGGTACATGCTTGGAGGGGGGAACCAGAGCTTTTCGCAGAACACGCGAGCATCACCTGCAACCGTGAGTGTTTCATTCAGGCTGTATGTGATGGTGTAGATCTGTCTGTCTCTAACTCTCTCTCTCTCTCTCTCTCTCTCTCTCTCTCTCTCTCTCTCTCTCTCTCTCAGGTGCAGTGGTTGATGGATAACTACGAGACGGCTGAAGGTGTGAGTCTTCCTCGCAGTACTCTTTACTGTCATTACCTCCTGCACTGTCAGCAAACCAAACTCGAGGCCGTAAACGCAGCTTCCTTCGGCAAACTCATCCGCTCTGTGTTCATGGGGCTCAGAACCAGACGTCTAGGCACCAGGTTTGACCAGACACATCTCCATGGTAATGTGTTCCTGGTATGACATAATAACATGTGTTTCGTGTACAGAGGGAACTCAAAGTATCATTATTATGGGCTTCGTATCAAGAGCAGCTCTCCTCTGCTCAGACTGTTAGAGGACCAACAACATCTGGCCATGAGACAACAGCCCTTCTCACAGAAACCCAGGTGTGTGTTTACTAACCTAACATTCACGGTATTTATGAATAAACCAGTAGTAGTTCTATGAGAATCCTTTGTTTCATAGGATAAAGTCTGTACATAAGGTGGAAGGACTGACTAATGGGATGGCTCTGGGGGCGGGGCAGCAACAAGGGGCGGGTCTATCAGACATCAGTGGTCAGGTTCACCAGTATCAGCAGTTCTTGGGTAAGACAATCAAATATACATATAGCAGGAGTGCAATGGTATACAAAATTCACAGATCTGTACGTATCTCAGGTTTTAATTCACGGTTTGGTTAGTTTTCAATACAGAAAGTAGGAAATTTTAAATCATAAATAGGGTTTTTATTAATAATTAACAACATTGATCATTGTTATTATTATTCATGTTATTATAATTATGATCAACAATTGTAAACACTAACAAGTATTTTCAACAGGTTTTGGTAAAACGCCTGCTTGGTTTAAATTAATATAAAAATAAAGTAGAACAAAGCAAAAAAAATAAAGTAATTCTCAAATAAATTAACGATAAAAAAATTTACTTAAAAATGTAATTTTTTATAAAAAAAAATTGCACTATGGGAACCAAACAGTCTTGCCGTTTAATTGTGTGGAAATTGCAAATGCATTCGGTATAGACATGAAAATACGCATACAGCTACATCCCTGATACTTTATATATAAATATATATAAAACATATATAAAACAATATAAATATATAACAATTATTTAACAAAAACAATATAAAAAGCACAAACTGATGTCATGTGTCACTCAGATGCGTCTCGCCCCTTACCGGAGTTCATCGATCTAATGGTTCAGGACAAATGTCTGCCAGATGGAGTTCTTCCTCACCACATACACACTTATCAGCTGCTTTACAGAGAACATTGTGAGGTGGGTGTGAGGAGCTGAAATGCACCGGTGCAGCTCAGATATATGTTTAATGTTTTCATCATATAATGTGTATTTACATGTGTAGGCCATTCAGGATGTCATGGTGAACCTGCAGTTTCCTCTTGTGGAGACGCTGTGGAAAAGTTTCTGGAGGTTCAGCGAAGGACAAAGCAGTGGCACGGACGCATTGGACCTGTAAGAGACACACATTTACAATGCGTAGGGATGAACGGAATCTCAGTGTTTTTGTTCTCATTGATCATTGATCTCTCTGTCCGTGCAGACATGACGCATCAGAGAAGCGTTTGCCAAAGTCTGTTCTGGTTCTGTTGTGCAAATATGAGCCTATCCTGTCCTGGACCCGTGATTGTGACAACTTACTGTACCAAATCCTGGTGGATATTCTCATTCCTGATGTGCTGAGACCCATCCCCAGTGAGTTCAATGCACAATTTAAAGCCTAAAACCATAATGTTGAAAAGGTACGTTCAGGCCTGCATTCTCTCCCAAAGGTGCCTTAACTCAAGCCATCCGCAACTTTGCAAAGAGTCTGGAAAACTGGCTTACCAATGCCATGATCAACATCCCGGAGGAGATGGTCCGCCACAAGGTCTGAACAACACAGAGCTGTGTTGTGTATTAATATGTGAGTTCTGCTTTTGTGTTAATGTTAACACCTGCCATGCCTTCAGGTGGTGTGCGCGGGAGCATTCGCCCAGACGCTGAGACGCTATACGTCTCTTAATCACCTGGCTCAGGCGGCACGGGCCGTGCTGCAGAACACAGCTCAGATCACACAGATGCTCAGCGATCTTAACCGTGTCGACTTCGCCAATGTCCAGGTAACGCAGTTCTGTCTCTGCCCACTTCCTCTGCCTCCAATCACCCTTCTGTTACTTAGTCGGTGTATGTGTTCAGGAGCAAGCATCGTGGGTGTGTGGCTGTGATGATGATGTGGTCCAGCGATTGGAGCAGGATTTTAAAATGACCCTGCAGCAGCAGAACTCTCTGGAGCAGTGGGCCGCGTGGCTGGACGAGGTCGTCTTGCAGGTCCTGAAGCCTTACTCAGAAAGCTCGGCATTGCCTAAAGCGGCAAAACTCTTCCTGCTTAAGTGGAGCTTCTACAGGTGAGGATGAGCGGCACGTAGCATGAGCTGGTATAAATGTCAGAAATGTGACTCAGATGTGTGTTTCTCTGTAGCTCAATGGTGATCAGAGATCTGACCCTGCGCAGTGCTGCCAGTTTCGGCTCTTTTCATCTGATCAGACTGCTGTATGATGAGTACATGTATTACCTGATCGAGCACAGGGTCGCACAGGCCAAAGGAGAGACGCCCATAGCTGTCATGGGAGAGGTACACACACAGATAGACAGAATGAGGACCGCCCTCTAATCAAATGAATATAAAACTGTTTTTTTGCCGTTACAGTTTGCCAGTCTGAACCGAGGTCAAAGGTCAACAGATCCTGATAAAGGTAGTTCACACACATACACTTTATCATTGTTTGCGGTAGAGATATGGTTTTATTAACAGGGCCAGACGGAATCTGTGCACTTTTTTGTTAAGTCCCAGCAGAATTTTGGGAAAAATCCTTGGAATAGGACAAAACGCAAAAGCAATCAACAGCTTTAGTCAAATGTTTGTGCGCGTGAGCCATGTGAAATGCAGAACAACTGCGTTTGATATAATTTCTCTGCCATATAACACACTCTCATGATGCTTTGACATCATGCTGTTTGATTTGCATCATGCCGCATAATGTGAAATACATCTACCAGAGCTCAAACCCATTCTGCTGAGTTTTCCGCAGCTATATGCGGGTGCGGATTCCTTGTGGCCCTAGTCATTATTCATTATTCATTATTCATTATTGCTGTTCCGCTGATGTTGGTGCAGATGATGAAGATGAAGAAGAGGATGATGAGACGGATGAAGATCAGGAGTTATCCGCTCATGCTCACTCTGTCGTGATGGTAGACGAGTCTCTGGAGCCACCAGCAAAGCTCGCCAGAACAGATCTGTTCAACAGCACCACACAAAACTAACACACACACACATTTTTGCTCATCGTCATCTGCTTACCATCCCTCCTCTCACCCCTTCATATAATCAAACCTAAGAAGGAAAGCACTTGTGACAGTTTTCAATTTCTGTTGACTTCTTGAAGGGAATTTGGGTAATTTCCTTCTAAGAAAGAGAATAGGGATCATGACCTCAAACCGGATGTTTATGAAGCCTTCACTGATACCTGTAACAGATGCCTTATGTGTTTCATTGCCTTCCCTTCTCAATCCAAGCTGCCATGTTGTCATTTGTGTTTACTTTTTAAAGTGATAGTTCACTGGAAAATGAAAATTGTGTCATCATTTACTCACCCTCATGTCATTCCAAATCTGTATGACTTTCTTTACTCTGCAGAGCATAAACGACTGTTGGTAACCAAACACCATTGTACCCCATTGACTTCCATTGTATAAACCAAAAGCACATTTCTCAAAATATCTTCACATATAGTATACAGAGTCATATACAGGTTTTGAACCCAGGGTGAATAAACAATAGAGTGGGTCTGTATTGTTCTAAATCCATTTCATATCACCATAGAAACCATCCATGCCAAAGCCAATCACACCTTAAGTAGTCCTGTTACTCATCATTATTCATGTGAGTCATCAGTCAAAATGATTTCGCCTTCACAACAGTAATGACTTACTTTTAAGCTTCTCATTCAACAGATTTGGCAAAAGAAGTGTTTTATTTTGACTGTGTTAATGAAAATTACATATACAACTGATGTGCTTCAACCAACTGTGTAACTTTGAAGCTTTGTGATTTGGTCTGAATAGTATGTGTGATGTAAATGGATCAAATGTGCCTTGTAAAGATATTAAAATCTAAAGATCCATGAACGTAAATAAATGTCAAAACTATCACAAGGAAGCTTTTGTCATTTGTGATTTATTAGAAATCATACTGGCTAATCGTTGACTTAAATCCATTGAATTAAACTCATCATTCATTCATTATACTGCTTGGACCTCACCCACCAGTCATATCAGATTCTGTGTTTGTGGGACAGATGACTGCAAATAAATAACCATGCACAGATTATGGTGTGTATGCTGCCATGCATTAGTAAAGAAAACAAAGATTTAAAGTGTGTTAGAATTTATGGCTAATTTGGCAAGAAGTTAGCGGTTGGATTGGATGGAAATTTCTAGTCATATCGATTAGCTTGTACTTATTTTCTCATGATCATCATTCCATGTAACTGTTTAATGGCACAGACATGCAAGATTATGAATATATTGCAACAACTTTGTAAAATGTATGATTATAAATGCACAATTTTAGCACAGCGTTAAATGGTTTGAAACAGTATATCAGTGTTTTCTATATTATATTGTGAGAGTTTACTGCAAACGATGTCCTACTTGAGTATGTATTTGATAGAACTGTGTATAATTATGCTATCCTATGACATAGTTTTTGATTTTGTACTGTAAAAACCATAATGGCCTTATTTAAAGTCTACCTGTAGCAGAAATGTGTTATTGTGCCTCGTACTGAAAAATCTATGTCCCTTTAAAACAGAATCCTGATGTGGTGATCTTTTTATGAAAAGATTCGGCTAAATCTGAAAAATGTATTCACCCTATTACTGATAACTGAAAACATTATGAAAAATAAAAAATATCAAATAAGTGAATAACGTGTACAGTTGTGTGTGATTAAGTAGTGTAGGTCCAGATTATAATTCATCCCTGGATGTTTATCTCATTGAAATATTCATGCAAAGCGGTTCAGAAAGATTTGAGTTTAATAAAAATAAAATGATGAGTAAAAACAACATACTTATCTATACATAAGGTGTGGCCAGTATTTACCAAAAAGAGGGAGGAGCTACAGCTTTTAAATGAATGTCTAATGTCTTCCTCTGTTTTAAAAAACAAACAAATAAAACCAACCAAACTGACACAGATCAGCCACTACAGCAACCTTTTATACTTCCCAAATCCCCTTTGAATCATTTAAAAAACAAAAACACAACCTGAACCTAAAACCCTAATATCTGACACTTACATTAAAATCATTCTAAATTTATCACACAGACCTGAAAGGGAACAAGGATGTCTGGGGATATTAAAGCTGTGTTTTGCATTTGGATTGCGATTGTTGAAATCTAATCTCAATATTAATGGTGCCCAGAGAGAATCCTCTGTCACAAGTCTTCAGTTTGTTTCTGTCCAGAATCTCAGCGTGTCCCACAGCGGATTTGGGGGCGTGTGTATGTCTCATAGAACAATCCATGTTCCTCTGTCGTTATCAGCTAACACCTGAAGGGAAGAACCTGCAGAGATAAAGATCATGATCACACATCAGGTTAAACAAACGCACAAGAACATCAGAAGTGAGCAGATGTCAGGTTTAGCATGTAACACACACCTTTATGTAGAGCCTCATTGGTCATGCGGTTGATGTATCGTGAGCTGCTCTCTGGGACGAGCCACCTCATGACTGTGTTCACACAGGACTTCCTGTACGAGCTCCACACGCTTCCACTAAGGGACACATACACACACAAGAAGACAACATGAATGGCAGCAGGTGCTGGACACCATAAGGGGTATAAGAATGTATTATGGGTGATTACCTGGTTTGACCTTTGACCTCCGTCAGGTCACCCACGCCCACCGTGCGACATGCTCCTGTGTTTAAATCCCAGCTCACCTGCAGACTGGAGTGAAATGACTTTGGTCTAGACAGAAACACAATTTTAATTGTTTAAAATCCACTTCAAAAATGCAAAAGTTCAAATTGATATAATGTATGTTTGTTTGTGTACCTGCAATGCTCATCGTCACAGTTAGAGAACGCCAGCAACAGTAAACCAATGTTTATCACCACTATATTCGTTTCAGGGCAAACCTGTTGCCATAGAAACACACAACACATGCAAATGAAACATCACGCAGACAACCAAAAGGCACACGCTCCACAACGCACCAAAAACTCTATGAAAAAGAATCACGCACCTCAAGGATGACGACGTCATAATCGCTGAAGGAGCAGAACTGGCTGCCCCACTCCGCATCATTCCTGATGACCTCATTTATCAAATATTCAAAATCCAGCGTCAGCTGCTCGATACACACACACTGACACACAAGAAACATGAAAACAGAGGACTCATGAACAATAATGAATCACACAGGTAAACACACACCTGGCCGCTGTACTGTCCCGTCACCAGCTGTAAGTTTCGCCCCTTCAGATCGGTCACAGTGAACGGAAGCTGCCCTTTATCCTCATCTTCTCCTGAAGAAAAAGAGAAAGTCACGGGTCATGAAGGCAACGGTCCTCACTGAGATCTGATGGGTGTATGTGTGGTACCGTTTGGCTGCTCCGGCGCGTTGGGCTGCTGCAGTCTGTATCTGAGAGTTGTGTAGTTGACGTAAGCGGGCTCTGAGGATGAGGTAGTTGGAGGTTCAGGAGCGCGAGGGGATGAGGAGGAGAGAGAAGAGGTGGACGCGGGAGACATGACTGTGTTACCCGTCGTTGTGTCTTCGGGCTCAGAATTCCGTCTACGCCCTGAGGAGCAAGTCGAGGGTCCTGGGATCTCTGTGTCTCGTTCTCCCGGGACAGCGGGTATCTGCATCCGATTTCTCTTTGGCTTTGGATCTGTCGTAGTCTGTTGTTTTAGCGCCTGCTTGAGCTCGGCGGAAGATGTCAGCGGCGAACTCTCTAGCCCGCACCGCTGCCTGTGAATGTCCAGGAGAGAGCTGCGTGAAATGAGGCTTTTGGTGTCTTGGGTCGGGTGATCCCTGAGATGAGGCGGATGAGGATGAAGATGGTGATGTCGCTCTGGCGGAGGGAGATGATGATGACTCTCTCTTCCTGTACAGAATCTGAGGGTTCTGACTGTCCTGCTGTTTATCGACTACAGAGACAGTGACATCAGAGACACATAAAGCAGATGCTTTTATCTAAAACTGTAAACACTACTGATGCACTCGTACCTGAGGACAGCGAGATGGCGCAGGCCACCAGAGAGTAGCTGGTGTTCAAAAGAACCACCTGATCCTTCTTTAGCTGGAGAGCCGGCTGGAACGTTGGAAACGGATAAACCACCTGATAGCGGGCGTTCAGAACGTACCCGTGCTGCAGACACTCTCCACCTTCATACAAATGATGCATGTGTAATCATGAACCCTTGGGTTTGGTTATTCCATAAACGTGTGTGATGATCACCTGTGCGGATGGTGGATACGGTGGAGGTGGGACAACAATGTTTGCAGGGTTTCTCTGGAGGCATCGAGGTGATGGTGATGTAAATGTCTCGGTTGTTCTCATCACTCATCATCATGTTCATGAGCGCTGTACATCGCGTACTGAAACACACAAACATCCACACAGAGTCAGAGGGTTAAGATATGTGATAGTGTAAAACATAAGATGTTCAAGGAATAGAGGAGCTTACTTAAAGCCGAAGACAACAAGCTTGG
>CM065655.1:3411557-3414057 GCA_033220385.1 Triplophysa yarkandensis
TAAGTGCATTTTGCTTTAAAGAGTATTGAATTGAAATTAAATTTAAATGAAATAAATTAACTTTTGTGTATATTGGATTTTGGTAACAGAGAGATCAAATGTAACATTTAAATACAGTAAGATCGACGGAAAAGTTCACGTTTTTAACACAAAATAAAATTATGATTTTCACAAACATTATTTATTATTTACATTTTAAAATGTTTGCAGTATAATAAAAAGTTTCTGTGCTATCTTTACTTTATTGTCATGGCAGGAACAGTGACGTCACACAATAAAATTATGCACGAATCATAACATTGCTTTCTTTTCATTACTGTGAATTTATTCCTTCATTTTTTTAAACTCTATTTATTTCTACTCAATAGAAAGTTAAAGGATGAGTCTGTGTTTAAATGTTGATGTTTATTATTTAAATATTTGTTCCTCCCGGGAAAAGGGGGCGGGCCTTAACTCTCACACACACACACACACACACACACACACACACACACACACACACACACACACACACACACACACACACACACACACAGGGGCAATATGGCGTCACTTCTCGGTCGTCTCTGTCGTGCTGCTTTCGTTCGAAATACAGCGACATTAGGCCGCAACACCGGCCCAAAATGTGCAAACACGACCGGGACGACCCTCAGCCGAACAGCGATGTCGACCACAACCGGCAGAATCCTCCCGAAACCAGTGAAGGTGCGTTTATATAGCCTCACACGACCGCAGTACCGACAGGACGCAGCCAATGAGAACGAAGAACGGCTTGACGGACAGCATTGATAGCCAATTAAATTGTGGGGTCGGCTCGTTCGTAAAATACGGAAGTGCATCGTGTATAGTTGTTTTTATTTATTTTTGGAATATTAATAAAAATCAGATTACAAGTTAAATATATTCTATATATATGTTTTGAAATTTATTAATTTTTTTTATTAAAAGTTGTAATATTCTGAGATATTTTCATCCCATTACACATTTTGCTATAATAGTTTATTTGTGCTCAGGTTCGGTTCGGGTTGGTTCGCATGACGATCCTTGTGGTTCCGTTCCTGTATGTCGGAACCCTGATGAGCAAGAACTTCGCCACACTTCTGGAGGAACACGACATCTTTGTTCCAGATGACGACGATGATGATGATTGAGAAACATGTACATTTATTTCATGTTTAACCATAATCTGACACACATTATTAATATTATAATATTATTAACATTATATTCGTCTTTCAGGGTGTTCTCCACTCCATCCGTCTGAGAACTTCCTGATTTGATGACGTCATGAAGTCTGCCAACACGTTTTTGTGTTTACGTTCGTGCATTACACTAACCATTCAGAAGACAAACTTGAATGTTATTTTATTATTCTTGAATAATGTCAAATGCAATACCATCTGAGGCTTGCGTCGCATTTAAAGCCTCTCGTCTATTTAATAAATTCTCTGAATGTGATTGTTGTCTGTTTTGTGCAACACGTTTTCACACTTTTGAACATATCACTTGATGCATTTAATATTATAACCGTTATAAATAAGTCCAAGGGTCACTGTGGACGCGACCCTGCTGTGTTCTCATTGGTCGGTGTTGTTGCCTTGGAAACGCCCCTCATCCAGAGGAGCGATGCTGAGTTTGAGATGCTCTTTGAGAGCATTGATTTCTCTTTCGCTGTGGACTTTTAATTCACTTAATTCACCGTACACTTCCTTATAGCGCTCACTCAGGGCTTTATTCTCCTACAGAGAGAGAAACAAATGAATATAACTGCCGATGTTTATTCTAGTAAAGATCTTATAACATTTACATTTAGACATTTAGCAGACGCTTTTATCCAAAGCGACTTACAATAGTCGAGGAGACAATGAAGCGGTAAATAGCCGATACAACAATAGGTGAACAAGTGCTACAACAAGTGCTACAACTTATAAAACATACATCTTTAGGAATAAGACTTAAAACTGAATTTGTACCTTGGTTAGTGTCTGGACTTCTTTCCTGAGACAGCTGATCTCATTGTGGAGATACTCCACCTCACCCTCCTTCACTTTCAGTAACATCTAGAAAATAAATACTCAACTGCACTTTACAAATCTAATGTCTTGATGTTACACCCTTATCAGAAAATATTTGATGTAATGTATTCATTATAAAAACATTTGAACACCCATGTCACAAAAACTCAATGTTTGGGTGTTTGGGTTGACCAGAAGATGTCAGTGTTTAGCCACAATACTGACACATGTCTGATCCACCTGACACTGTGACGTCACACTTGTCAAGCATCTCTGCTACTCTTTTTTTTGTTATAAGATAAGAATGAAGCATTCCACCTGAAAGTGTACCTTTTTCAATAATAATATTAATTATAATAAAAAATGAATGAACTTATAATATTTTGTAATGAAATAAAATATAAGTGCAATGATCTCCTATGGAAAACTGTTGTCTGAAATATGTATTATACAGTGTAGCATATGTATTTCTTATTTCTAGCTAA
>CM065655.1:3419057-3437153 GCA_033220385.1 Triplophysa yarkandensis
AAAAGAAATGTGTGTGTACTGGCAAACTGTTGTTACTCACAGCTGTTTTCTTATTGACGGGTCTGTTGGGTCTTCACCGCCGTGTTGCTTTAGTTTCTCAATCTCATCTTGATGAGCTTTTCTCAAAGCTTCCATAGCTGTAAGAAGAGAGATGATGAAACATGTCAAGCATCTTTTCAAATTTCAAAAAAATCAGAGTGTTGGGGTCATGATTTCTTAAGAATTCCCAACCTTGAACTGTATTGTGCGCTTCCTCTTGCAGAAGTCTCTGTTTCTCTCTCTCCATCTCCCTGCGCTCTCTCTCGTGCTTCTCCTGTATATCCCGAATTCTCTGTGTATGCTCCATCTCCACCTGTTCCAGTTTAAGAGCACATGGAGCGTCAGGACCACAGAGGCCTATGGTCGTGGCCATTAAGCGACCCTGGCGAAGAGAGTCGATCTGTTGTCGCAGGGACACAACCTAAATCAAAATTATAGAGGGAGAAAGTTAATAAACCCTGATGACTTTTATGTTTAGATGCCAAGCCACACCGATATTTCTCTAAATATCTTATCTCGTGCTGCCCAGATGACATAAAGGAATATATATGAATTCATATTTTGGTTGAATCGTAAACTTTAATGCTTTTCTTCACCTCTCTCTGGAGGACCTCATTTGTGGCCTCTGTACTTTTGGAACCGCTCTGTGACAGCGTTTTCAATTCTCCGAATGGAAGCTGCTCAAAATCCTCCCATTTCCTCTCTATGTCCACCCCCTTGTGAGTATCTGGAACCTGCGACTGGATCAGAACCACTGGATTCACTGCACCTTTCTTCAGCTCGACCCTCTCCCAAGGGTCATCACCGTCCCGGTCCGAGGCACCCTCCTTGAACCACTTGGTTCGGTCTTCCAGACGCCTTTCGTGTTCCTTGTCACGCCCCTCGCCGGCCTGAATGTGAAGACATGAATGTGAAGACATCATGTGTGGTTCACCGGCGGCATCTGACCTGGGTTCGTAATGATGTCGTGGTGAGGGACGGTGCCGTTCGTCTAGCGAACCCGAGTTCTCACTGATGTCACTATTGTCACTGAGAACAGAGACGTGTATCAATTTCCTGTTTACATGAAATGCTTCACCAACACTAAATTAGAATAAAATGTTTATTAGTTATGTTTATCCAGTAAAAGAAGCTCCGTCGTACTGAATGCTTTCCGCTGAATCCCTAAAGGAAATTCTGCTCCTCAGTACATTGATCCAGTTCCTCCTGATCCTGGAGGTCGTGGCTGAAAGGGTCACCAGCCCGTCACGCATCTTCAAACCAAACATATCAACAAGTTCAAAATGTAAATAGCCAACAAATAATAGTCAACAAAAATACAAACTTTGTCAACCATCAAAGCTGAGTTCTCACATGTAACTGAAGCCCATAATCTTTGTCAGCATCGAACTCCTCCACACTCAGACAGGGATGTAAATTAATTTCCCCGTCTGCCTCATCTCTCTAGCAAGGCAAAGAGGAATAAAATATAAAGACGGCATCACACTTAAGCTAAGAAGAAATCACATGCATGTTTCAGCTCACCTTTAATGCTTCAGCATCTCTGTAGTATCTCAGGCCTGAATCAGCGATGACAAACCAGTACTTCCTCCACTACACACACACACACACACACACAAACAGAGAACATTTCAGCTCTTTTAGAAGCTAAAGCCATGGTTTTATTACTCACATTTCAGTTGTATATTGTATAAAATCTGTGTGAAATGTTTTTCTTTTGATAATTAGAGAAAATGATATTTGGAAGAATGCTTGCGAACAGTTCTTGGATCCCACTGACTAAGAACAATAACTTAACATGCTTTTACACTGTTGAACACAAAATCAATTTTTCATTGCAAGCATTATTCAAAATATCTTATTCTGTATTCATCCTTAAAAAATGTTTACATGTTAATTCTCTCTCTCTCTGTCTGTCTCTCTGTCTGTCTCTCTTTCTCTGTGTCTGTCTCTCTCTCTCACTCTCTCTCTCTCTCTCTCTCTCTCTGTGTCTGTCTGTCTGTCTGTGTCTCTGTCTGTGTCGCTGTCTGTGTCTGTGTCTCTGTCTGTGTCTGTGTCTGTCTCTCTCTCTCTCTCTCTCTCTCCCCCCCCCTCTCTATCTCTCTCTCTCTCCCTCTCCCTCTCCCTCTCTCTCTCTCTCTCTCTCTCTCTCTCCCTCTCTCACATTCATGCATTTGTTCATATAATTATTAGAACCTTACCTCTTCATCTTCATCCAGCAAACACATCCATCCCTTTTCGCAATGCAAATAGTGGAACTGCAAGGCAAACAAAGAACGTGATGTTGTTAAGTCCAAAGCACAAGATATTCCAGTCCCATTCCAGTACTCACATACAAATTTTCTTTAAACTCACCGACATAAGTATCCGAGTGTTGGCATAAAAAAGGAAAGAAATTGTTTAATTGCTCAGTTATTCAAATAAAACAAAAACACATTAAACCCTTGTAAACTTCACTTAATCACACTAAACATTTTCTTTTAAAGACACAGACACGTTTATATCTAGCCCCATATGTCAAGAATCCCATTATGCTTCTTAAAATCCTCGTCGTTTGGTGTGTTCCTCTCCTGGACCTGAAACTGGATCCCTCAGCATTGGTCAGTGTAGTGAGTGTGTAGTGATCATGAGTTCACCTGCATGTGAGGTTGACCTCTGTGTGCACTGTTTAGAGTCCTGGTGTCTTCTTCATAAATGTTGCTTGATCTCTGAAAACATGATCCCAATATTGATCAATAAGCTATAGCAACACATTTTGCTCTATTTGTTCAAATAAATACATTAATAGGACTGTTATAAACCATATTGTGCACCTGTGATTGGCCAGATGCATTGCTGCTGGTGTTTGATTCTCCTTCCATTTCTTTCCCCAGACGTCTCCTTTCTTTCTCCCTCCGGTCTCGTCCTCTCTCCCTCCCTCTGCCTCTCTCCTCTGAAACCTCACGCTCATATCTCCCATCTACACAGCTTTAAACACAAAAAATGCTATGTGACGTTTACTGATAGTGTGGTTTCTCTCTGGACCTGTCAATCATTTGCTTGAATGTGTGGAAATGTCATTTGTCATTTTATGTTTTTTCCCCAGTGTGTGTCGATGCAACCTATGTATTACATATATCTTCGTAAAACTTTATGTCTTTATAACTTTATAAAATCTTTAAAAAATCAATCCTTTTTTTATTCAAGTTATTGAAACAATTCAGTAAAATGCAACAAATAATTTATCTAAAATTGACAAATATTGACAGATGTTTATTGATAAAAATGGGAAAAAGGAATTTATCAAATACCGGAACATAAAGATTAAATTTTTTTACTTATATGTACACAGAATGTAAACAGCATATGTACATAATTTCATAGCTTTTAAATTGTACTCGTTTTGTGTCATGTAAATACATAAAATACATGAAACATTGTTTTTTTTTTTGAGTTCGTCCAGGGGTTTATGTGGCATTGCACCAAGAAAATTTAGAGAAGTTTAATGTAGGATTAAGTCTAGTAAATTTAATGCAAAATTCATAAATTATAGCAAATATTATACATGAAAATATCGATGTTAATATGATGTTCAAGTTTTATTTCTATTGAACCCAAATAAGGCACCTGTGTGTGTTAGTCATTGTTTTTACACAATATATGTAAGTTATATACTGTGTATTTTCCTTATGTTTAAAAAAATACACGTACATGTATGTTTGTTAGAAAAAGTTAGGTTGATATTTATATTGTATGTAAATATACAAAACAATATTATTTAACTAATGTATATATTTGTTTGTATTAATGAACAAAAAATGTATATGTACTGAACACGGACGTATTTAATAAACGCAAAAATAAATTATAGACGCCATTAATCAGGATTCGATAGTTCATCCCCACCCTCAAGAAAAAGAAGTTTATGGAAGTGTGACAAAAACTGTAAAACTAGCAAGTGGGCCAATTTAGTTCCAAACGCCATTCGTACACCAACGAGTACACTACGAGTACATTGATATTACTAAATAAAGTGCACTTTAACTTATATTTGACATTTGCTGAAGTATACTTAAAATAAACACTAAGTATATAGCTTTTTAAAGGGTAGAATGTGTTGAGAAGATTATTCTCTGAAATTGGATAAGTTGCCCTTACCCGTTCTCACTGTCTCTGCGTGGACTTCGGCTCTGCGGTCTCCGTCTTATTATGACTGTTTCCTCCTCCTCCGGGTACAGCTTACATCTTGGGATATCTGCTATTATAACATAGTCATCTATGGTCATCTCTGGCACTGCTGGTTGGCTGGATGATCTGGGGTTTTCTGAAAGAATCAAGGCTTCAAGGCCTCTTCTGATGTTGCTTCTGCTTCTGTCGGTGAGAGGTTTGTTGGCCTCTGCGTACAATGCTTGAGATTTGGGCGAATCAGAAGGGTCTACTTGATATTGACCCCGTCTGGATTGGGAGTTTGGTGTGGATGCAGGAGAGAGAGGGCTTGTAGGGGACGGGTTGGAGTTTTGTGAATGACAGGACTCCGATCTGGATTGTTTATCGGATATATTGGAGTATGCTCCATTCCTATCGGTGTTATGATTTGCACGGCTTTTAGATTTCGGTGTACAATGACCATTGTCATAATCTCGATGAGGGGTTGAGGTCCCGCGGCTGTTATAGCCTGTGTTAGGTCTGCTGCTGCGACTGTTTCGTCCACTTGTTTTTCGTGAGGCGTTGTGGCCTCCGTTTGGAGAGAAATCGCGGCTGTTGTAACCGGTGTTGCGGCCGCTCTTTTGACTGTTTCGACCACTGTGACGACTGCTGTGGTTTTTTTCATACTCGCCATCTATGTCCACATCCGAATTGAACCCTTTCGACCAGCCGCTTCTGTGTTCCGAAGCCTCTGATTCTGCCGAACTGGCTATCGATTTTAGATTCTTGTACAACTTTTCAGAATCTAGGCTGTGCCCGTAGGAACTCTGGGATGGGCTTCTTCCGTGACCGGGGTTGAACGCATCTGCGTACTTGTTCGTTCCGGAACTTCTCGAGGGGGAGACGCCATGAGAGACAACAGAACCTCGCCTTCGTGAAGGAGTACATCTCCCAGACGCCTGTCTGGAGGACATGTGAGATGTTCTGTGTCCGTGGGCTGTGGAATTGCGGCGATGGGATGAACTCCCAGATTCGGCATGCCTTTGCGGTGAGACGTTCGTGGATCTGGGACTCCCAGACCGAGGGCTTTCACGAGACTGGCTATCAGAACGCCTGAAGTTCGAGTAGGTCATGCTCCGCTGAGGAGAGAGGCCGCTGATGGCCTCACTGCTAAAATTCTCATAGCGCCTCCTATAGGACGGCAGGCCCAGGTCAGGGTTTCGGAAGGGAATGACGGCTTTACGCTCGGGACTGCAGTTGGCAGGCAGAGGACGGCCTCGCTCGTAGTGTCGCACCGGAGCACCGTCATCTTCTCTTTCTTGTGATAGGAAGCGACTGGCTCTCTTAAAAATGGCAGGAACGGCACTTCGTTCCGTTTCTTTTCTGGACTCTGTTTGGGGAAAATTATAAACATTCTTTAAAATATTACAGTGTCATTAGACTTGTAGTAGGTGAATATAAGAAGTGAATAATATGAAACATCAGATGATTGTTGTGAAATCTCACCTGTGTGCTGACTGACACTTCCTCTTCTGCTTGTGCTTCTGCTTCCTATTCTGCTCTGCATTTCCATCTGAGAGCGACTTTCTGAGCGCTCGAGAGCTGCATCCAGACGCGTCATTTCACAGATGCATCTGCTGCTTCAAGTTTCTCACTTTAGATTCCAGATTTCCTTACACTTTTAGTCTTAATGCTGTGTTCTCTTGTTAGCACCTGAGAAGAGATTGGAAACACTCAAAAAGTGGCCTTAATTTTAGGCCAATCACTTGCCAGGCATCTGAAACAACTTTACTGTTTCATAAACATCCGCTACACAATATGAACCGAAGGCAACAGAGCAAAGAGAAAACATGCATTAATAATGTAAATAAAAACATTTAAAACTTTTTTCCTCTTTATTTTGCATTAAAGGGTGGTTGTTGCAAGCTTGACGGACTCTGCCTAACATGAAAAAAAAAACATGTTTTTTACAAGAGTAAAAAATTATTGAATAAAAAACTTTTTTAATATTGAACAAATCTAATTGAAACTGTAACCAACACATAAACCTGAAAATTAAAAGCGGGAAAACATGGCTTATTTCAGGATATTTTTAAAGCAAATGTGATTTTTTGTAACATGGCAGTTGAAATTAACCATGTAGCATTAAATGTATTTAAAATATTATTATTATTTTTTTATTTACACTTGAATCAACAATTTTAAGCTTTGGAAAAACCCTTTAGGACACATGTTTGCCTTGTGCATCTTATCAAATGTGGACTCAATAAAACCGTTTACTAGAATGACTCTATTTAGGATTCAAACCTAGATATTAAAAAAAACTAGTTAAAAAATTCTAGCAGCATTTTTAGTTCATTAAATAACTTTACATTATTGAATGCTTTCAACTATGTTTTTAGGTTTTCTTTAAGTGAAATTGAATTTATATTTATGTATTATTTATTTGTCAGATTTTTACTCATATTTTATGCAGATTCATATTTATAAATATTTTTATATTTGAAATACCTTTATGTTTACTGGTGTAGACTTACAGTATTACACCTACAATTTATAATAAATGCCTATAATGTCTATAATAAATATAGAATTATGTGTATACGTATACATTTCTGAAGTGTACATTAAAGGTCAAAATATATTTTATTATTAGTTTAAGAGAGGTTTAGGAATAACATACTTCAATAACTGTAATGTTGTTAAATACTTTGCTTTAGCTCTGTGTTTAGAGCATGTAGCTAACACTAAGGTCATGGGATTGATCCCAGGGATTGCATATTCCCAGCAACAATGTATAACGCCATGCAATTTAAATGTAGATGCACTGACAAAATCTATATCTTGGATGTATTGTAAGTCCTTGTAAGTTTCTGCCAAACATGTAAATGATAGCCTTTATTCTGTCACGTTAGGAGACGATGTAATGAAGAACAAATTGACATCACAAGGCCTGTTGAGGATACATCACCTCCTTAATTTTCCTGATGGCAAGATTGTGACGGAATCCAAGTGGCCTTGAATAATTTACATGGCTGAGGTGAAGGTAGAGACTTTAAACTCCTATATAGAGCGATAAGTGCAATCTTAGCAGGATCTGTACCAGAAACAAGATATTTGAATGTAGCTCGTGGGTTAATCAAGTTCCTCGAATGTTAAAGGTAAGATGGATTTTATGCCAGATCTGAAACACTAAGTCAAGTGATAGAACGTTATACAAACAGAATTAAAGAACAACACACATATATAGGATTGTTCAGCACTGGTTCCCATTAAAGTCAGTAGTATACATGTTTGATTCAAGAAAAGCAAAAGGTAACCAGCTATGAAGTACCTTATAAGAGGCATGAGGTACTGAAATGCAAGAAATATAGAAGTTCACACAAGAAAAACACATCACAAACCTTCTTAGCTTTTCCAAGACCTTGCTGTTGTGCTTGCCAGCGTCTTGTATCGCTCCTTGTCCGTCCCATCTCTGTGCCGTCACCTCTCTCGTTCATTCGTTCATTACTTTAGCACCGGCGGCTGAAACTCAAGCTCTGCCTCTCCTCATGATTATTTCATCACACCTGGACTGTTCCCATTGCACCTGCGTTCTTCTTATTCTCCCGTTCCTATTTAAGGTGTCTTCCCCCATCTACGTTCTTTATGTCCAACTCTGCCTCTACCATCTTCTGGCTGTCATGGACCTGTGCCCGTCGGGCCAGTTTCAACATTGGCATGTTTGCCGAACTTGGCAGGCCGAACTTGGTCAGAAGCATTTGATGTGTTCAGGATTTGCTCCTATTTTGGGTTTTATCGTCCGTGTTGTGCTGGAATATACTGTTACAGTCTGTTCACTGAGGGCTTGACATGATCAGCTCATTAAAATGCAACGGGATCACAGAGCAAACCTCTTATTGCCTTCTTTGTTTTCCATGAAGTCACACTACGCCAACTCGAGCACTAGTGGTAATTGAAATGCACTTGATCTTGGATGTTTCTTAAGAAACTTTAAAGCCTAAGATGTGACCTTAATACATGAATGAAAAAAATGAATGCAACTATATAATATAATTGAACTCAGTTTTGACTTCCTGTACAAAAAATGATCTTGCCTTGATTCTGAGATGTTCTGACTCCTTGCTTTAATATGGAAAAGTGGTTAAAAGGACTGTTGTAGGGTGTAAGTTGTAAAAAAAAACTGGATTATTTCAATCCATGATCAGCTCAAGTCAATGTAAGCACACAGTTGGGTTTGGCCATATGGTATAGTGTTCTAGAGCCAAGTTCCATATGATGGCAATTAAAGTAATGATTAAAGTGATAGTTCACACAAACAACATACTGTCATCCTTTACTCTCATGTAAACTTGTGACTAAAAAGAAGATATTTAAAAGAATGTTGGTAATTGGTACCCATTCACTTACGATGGCTTACTATCCATGCAATAGAAGCGAAAGGGTGCCACTGCTGTCTGGTAAAGTTCTTGAAACCATCTTCATTTGGGCAGTAGAAAAGGAAGTCATACAGGTTTTAATCGACAAAAGTGAGAGTAAATGATTACACAATCTATAACTTTAAATGTAAAAAATATATAAAACAAAACATATAAATACATAATTATTTAATAGATTGCATAACAACTGTTAAAGAAATAACATTAATCTTAAAGATGTTGCATCAGTTGCTTTAAATCTGATGTAAAAAAAAACATTTGCAGTTGAGTTTTATAAGTTGACTAAACTCCATGGTCATACAGTTAATTATTGATCTAAGGCTTAAATATCTCGATGAGACAATGGGCTCTTCTGCAGAGTGATGTAAAGAAGTTTAATGTTACACTCAGATGTGAAATTTCAAAGAAGAGATGTGAGATGAAGGTCTCCATTGTGTCTCTCCTCCATGGCCATGTGGGGTCTAGCTGGTGTTTTCTGCCTTCAGGACGCTTTGACTCAGGAGGACAGACAACATCTGTCGTTTTGTGCCTCCTCCCTTTCCTCCATTCACAAGCGCACACTGCCTCTCCCAAATGGTGCCCTTTTGTATCGGCTATTGTCCCCGGGTACATTGTGAGGCACGGCTTGTTCCCCCGAGTCCCATTGATGAGTGTTGTAAGAGACCTCGGCCAGAACTCCTCTGAACTTCTCCTGTAGCCTAATGTTGAGCCATAAAAGTTCAACAAAAGAGTTGTTGTTCTCTATGTTTCATTAATGTTAGGATGCTCCAAAGAAAACGCTTTTCGAATTTAGACCACGATGTCGTTCAACAGTTTCCAGGGCTGTTACTCCAGTGGGATTTTAGTCTATGAATCAAGGAAGATGTTTGCATTAAATCACGGTTCGGAGTGTCAGCTTTTCCTAAAGCTGTAGATCAACTAAAGACTTGTAAACGTCCTGCAGCTATTTGACAGCGTGTCTTAAAGGCCTCTCTTTTGCCGTGGACCCTTGTCAGGCAGAATGTGGAGTAAGGCGATGAATAGCCCAGTATGGGGTGACCGAGAGGCCAGAGCAGATGTTAATGATTAGCTTGGTTCTCATCACTATAAAGAACCCACGTTCAAATCTTTTCACACTTTTCTAAAGAACCGTCTCTAGTCATTATAGAGCGCCACACACAAAAAGTCATAAACACAACTAGAAAAAATTTAAGCAAAAACACAAATTGAACTTTAAACGCTGTAGAAGTTGGATGTGTTATCGTCAATGTCGTTTATTCTGAAATTAAAAGTTGAACTAAGTGTTTTAAGACCAGAACATTTAAATAAGGTGTGCTGTGGCTTCCATGGAAAAAAATCAAAAAAAATTTCAATAGTTCATAATCTTTATTTGGAAAAATAATTTAAGCTAAAACTTCATTCTGAGAAAGAGGATCAAACAAAAGCCTGTTAATGAAAACAATAGCATTAATAACATTTTTTACAATCCTTCTTTAAATAACATGTTCTCAAAACATCCCAGCAACCCGAAGTGCCTTTGCAAATAACAGGAACAACGTAAGAAAAACATACATCTTAAATAATCATTACATTATAAAACATTACAAATATTTAGAAATACAACTTAAATAAAAATAAATTAACTTAAATCATACAGCTCTTGTTATAAAAGGAAAATAAAAAACAACAAACAAACAAGGATATTATTTAGCATCAACACAAACATACTTAGGTCAAAAAACAACTTACATACATATTCTAAACAATAATGCAAAAAAGCGGAGGCTTGGAAGACTTTGAGATTTTTGAGCACTTATTTTTTTTTCCCATTTATGCAGTGATCAAGTAATACATATAGCTTACACTGGTCATGTGACAGGATACGACATCATGCGACATTTAACCAAGTGTAGATAGGCCAGTATGACATCCACTGTTCTGATGTAGTCCCTTGTACACTGACTTGTGGGGCCAGCAAATGTTGCCAAAATATTGCTAAAATGTTGTCACAACTTTGCCACGGTATCAGCGAGACAGTCAATGGCAAAAATGCTGTGACACATTTCTTTTAAACTACTTCAACATCATTAATGTTTGGTGCAGTTTCTGAGCACAGTAAAAGTCTGTGGGAATTATTGGCGAAAAACAGCAAATGTTGCCAAAATATTGCTAAAACGTTGCCACGATGCTGACGCAGGATTGGACATCACATGGCAAAACACTGCGACGCTAGTCTCATCTTCATTCCTATTTCCTTTACATTTTCCCAATGCCATTTACGTGTGATGAAAGAAAAAACATTAAAATGGACAGACATTGTCCAACACCTTTAAAATGGCTTTACAGGTAAATTTTACAACTACATTTGAAATTGTAATGACACTTCTGCCATCATTTCCACAAGTTTCCAAGCCTACAGGCCACGACCGCCTGTGCCTCTTTCAGTACAGAGAACCAGCTCATCCTGAATATCAGTTAATCAGTCCTAGTTTCTCAGCAGCAGTAGTCACAAGGTGGGAAGTTTCCACCTAAGGGTTCGAGCAGCAGCATTTTCTTAGGGAGTTCAAAACGTCTCCCATAGGACACAATGAGCATCGGCCTCCTGCAGGCTCATTACACCTGAGTGAGAGAAACATAAGTAATAGTTAGTTTTGAGTATGAAGTTGACCTCTACGTTGCTGTACATAAAAACTTAATGAAATTGAGTATGCTGTGGGTCACTCACCTCGGTTGCAATTACACATTCATCTTTCTCCTCCGACATCACCATGACGGATTTGTATTTGGTGTCGACACAAGCCGACGAGGATGCCGATGCACATGCCGACGCACATGCTGACTCGGGATACAGCGAATCGGAATACTTTGATTCCGAATATTTGGACTCTGAGTATTTTGACTCAGAATACTTAGATTCAGAATTTCTGGTTTCTGAATACTTGGACTTTTCTGATGCATCGCTGTGGAGAAAAGAGACAGCAGCACATTAGTAAAACAGTCCATGTGTTGGCTTTCTAAAAAAACTATACATTTTTACAAATATAACATTAACCTTTTCAGACGTTTTCTGCGTTTCTCCTCAACCTCGCATGACTCTTGAAGAGATTGACACTTTACATCCTCACAGCTGTCGGACAGGTCCTTCGCTGCCATCTCCTTCCCAACTTGCTCCAGTTTCACCTCATGTTTCACTTCGTACTTTACTTCCTGCACCAAATTATAGTCTGCTGGTCCGTGTCGGGATTTATAGCTCCTCTTTTCCGCGCTCAGACTCAGGTCGTCATGGTCGCTGTGAAAGTCAATCTTCTTGTTGATGTTTTTGATCGGCGCTTGCGAGACAACGCTCACAGACAGATCTTTGTCACGGTGAGTATTGTTCGTGAGGTTGTTGATTGTTTCCGTCTCCCCATTAGCGACTTCTTCCTCTCGCTCACGTTGACGCTGATTGACCTTCGATCGAACACAAACTACCAACACTGCACAGGCGACGACCAACAAAAGCACGAGCAAAACTCCGGAGCCCACTGCGGTCCAGGGAACATCACCGACTATCTGTGAAGCTCTGTCTGGAAGCAAGAACTGGCAGTTGCGTCCTCCATAACCTGGGACACACGCGCATACGTAACGGTTGTTTCGTTCGTGGCAGGTAGCGCCATTGTGGCAGGGGTTGTGTTGGCAACGACTTATAGGTGAGCTGCAGTTCTGTCCGGTGTATCCAGGTGGGCATGTACATACGTAACCGTTTGCACCTTCCTGACAGGTTCCACCATTTTGGCAGGGGAGAAGGGAGCACTCGTCCCCGACACGGTCGCAGTTCAAACCCGTGAATCCTTCTGGACACTGGCACAAGTAGGAATTCACCAGATCTACACAACGGGCACCTGTGAGTCGATAGAGGAAAAAGTGAGCAAATTTCGGATCATCAACCTGGTAATCAAAACAGGTCTTAACATAAAGATGTAAATTCGTACCGTTTGAACACGGACTGGAGGTACAATGGTCGATCTTCTTCTCGCAGTTGAACCCTGCGTAACCTGTCGGACACTGGCAGAAGTAACCACCCTCTGGGTTGTCTGCACAACGTCCACCATTAAAGCATGGCCCGTCGGCGCATGTCATGGCGCTGAGCTCGCAGTTTTTGCCATAGAAGCCAGGTGGACATGTACAGCTGTAAGTGTTCTCCATGTCCTGCGGAACCAAGAAAAGAAAAGAATCAGTAAGCTTAAAGTTCTAAACCTGAAAACAAGTGAGTGTTACTTAAAGTAATTCACGTACGGTGCAGCTTCCTCCGTTGCGGCAAGGGTTGGCTGCGCACGCGCTGACTTCGATCTCGCAGCTGGCTCCACTGTAACCCGGCCGACAGGAACAGGTGTAGCTGCCCTGACCAGTGTTACTACAAGTGGCTCCATTCAGACAGGGCTTATGATGGGTACAGTAGTTCAGATCTGGAAAATACAGGCAGACGTGTGTTCAGCACATGTGGATTAATCGATTTGAAAGCAGCGACACATGACTGCCGGACCGCAGCTGGACAGCTGTTGCTCTCTTACTTTCGTTTGATTCCTCTAAACTTTTTTCCATTTTCTTCTATCAAAACCCATCTCCGTCTTATTCCCGTTTTGATGTTAGTATAACCGCTTTTATTATCTGATCCTAATGCATCAACTTTTTCTTCTCACCTTGGTTGCAGAAGAGACCACCCCAGCCTTCCTGGCAGTTGCATTGCCACGGCTGCTGGCATGTTCCATGAAGGCATCCCGGGTACCGTATGCACTCGTCGCAGTAGCGGCCTTTGAACCCGACCCTGCACCTGATAAACAAATCGGAAGATCATCAGACTTGAAACTTGCTTTGATTTCACAGATTAAGTCTTCCGTTTCAACTAATTAGGGTTTGAAACACACTTGGCTTGGCCAACGTTGGAATGGATGGGTTGGGAAACTGTTCACAATGCTTACGTGATTTGAAAGCTTTCCTTGTCACATTAATATCAACATGTATGAATAAAACATACTTGCACTCTCCAGGTTTCTCACAGAAGCCGTGTTCCTCGTCACATCCAGGAAGGCAGATTGCTGTTGAAGACAAGAAAACCCGTTAGGACCTTGGAATTACGCCACTCAGGCTTCTTTATGATTATACGCAATCCTGACTCCTCTTGACTCAAGAAAAAGAAGCGGGGGTCCTAAACCTATTAGCTTCATCTCTCCCCGAGATAACGACTAACATCTCCTAATCACCAGTGAGGAATTTCTGCTTAACACATGACTACAATGGGGCGCTCAAAAAACAAGGGGTCCCTTCTTTCCAGGCCCTCTTGGAAACTTTTTTCCTTTCTTTCCCTGAGCTCTCAATGTCTCGGGTAGAGAAGATAAGAGTGGACAGCTGGTGTATGGGCGGCCAGCGGGCGACAGCTGCTCCATTGTCTCGGCGCTCCCGGCAGCTGCCCACTTTTGAACAATACCTCCCCTCCGCCAGCCAATGAGAGGCCGGCCCACTCTCCGTGGACCCAATCGGACGCGAGCATGCAAATGTATGGCACGCGTGAGATTATTCCTAAAAACTTGTCCTCCTCCCGAGTGGAATAAATCAAGTGGGGTGTCGTGAGACTGGCCCGGAGGAGGGGTGCGCGTTCCGAGGGCGGGGGTATTACTTACCCCTTGTTCAACTTTTACATAAATAAAACATGGATGTTTCAAACACGTTCCATGACGTCACTTACGTTCGGTGCAGTACTGGCCCTTCCACCCGGCGTCGCAGATGATCTCGCCGCGTTCCCCGCAGGTGAAGTGTCCGAACGCGTCGTCTCTCGGCCGGCAGAACACGGAGCATCCCTCGCCGTAGTAGTGCTCGTCGCACACGAACCGGTAGGAGAACTTGAGCTCGGTCCGGCCCACGCTGTGCAGGTCCTGGGACCAGTCCTCGCCCACGGTCAAGTGACGCTGCGTTGTCATGGTGCTGATGATGCGCTCCGGGTTTTCTGCGCACAGCAGGACGTTTAGTGTCACGGTCACCTCAAATGAAAGCGTTTAATTAGGAACGCTTACCTGTTGTGAGGTCGTCTTTGGTGTCAGCGTGCACCGCTTCGATAATCAAAGAAAAAGTTCCCTAAAGTCCAAAAAAGAGTCCATGAGCACACAAGTACCCACATCAATCATGTGTTGCGCAAGAGAGGTACTCACCGGCCACGTGAACCCGAAGTTCATCCTGATGGGGTTTGTGAAAGACCCGTCCGGCAGGCTGTCCGGCACCTGGAACGAGTTGGAACCCAGCACGGGCGTAGCGGTGCCCCCGTAGGTGCAGGGCGGCTCCGGAGACGCGTTGGGCTGGTAATGTTTCAAACAGATGCGGAAAAAAGTCTTGCATTCGCACTGCTGGTATGGAGATGCCAAGCCCCCCCTACAGCAGTTTTTGTTGCCCTGTACACCCTTCTTGTTCAGAAACTCCTGCAGCTTGAGCTCGAAGACGCCCGAGCAAGACGCCTGGAAAGAAACGAGCGCAGGAACTTAACATCAAACATCTCGTGTGGGTTCCTGATCTAAAGTGTTCAGAAGAAGTTCTTACCTGGCACAGCAGCATGGCGAGGAGCAAGAGTAAGGGACGTCCCATGACGAATAAATATGAATAAATAAGTTTGGGGAAACGTTGGTTCTAAAAGCCCTTCCTCAGATGCATTGGTGGAGAGGTTCTCACTGGAGACGTTGAGGAGGAGCGTCGGTCCGGTTCATGTCAGGTGCGCACGCACAAATCCAAGACGCGTCCGAAAAGTCCAAGATCTCAAACGGGTCGGTTTAATTCCGTGGGTGTTATAATCCTTGAGTTTATGGTCTGTCGGCCTGGGACACCCGTGACGAGACAGGTGCTTATAGTTCCTTCTTGGTGTGCTCCTAAACCAGGTCGAACATCTCTCCTGACGTTCTTCTCTCGCGGACTCTGTGGGTTTGGATCTGGAGGGAGGCCGCCTGCCGTCAGTTTTATACGGGGTGCCACATGCCGGGGTAATAATATGCTAATGAGTCACTACCCCCAATCTGTCCCACGCTTCACAATGCGCTTCACAATGCGCATCCCATGCGACCCAACAACCAAGTAACCAACTAACCAGCACTGCCGAGTTCTCAAAACGCGTTTTGTCATTTACAACTCAGGAACGTTTTGCACCCATAAGTTATTTGCAGTAATCAGAGCATTAGTAAGATGGCACAGAGGTGGCATGTTTAACTTTCACCGGGTAACAGTTGTTTTGTTAACTGTTTTCATTCTTGTTTTTATGCGCGGCCAAAGTTTGTAAACAACACAGAAGTTTTAAAAAGTTTTACTTTGATGTGAATTCCGTTCCTGCTTCAGTGGTTCCCTGATTTGTGTCTAAAAAACATTCCTCATGCCAGCAGTGTGTGTGTGTGTGTGTGTGTGTGTGTGTGTGTGTGTGTGTGTGTGTGTGTGTGTGTGTGGCACACTCACAAAAGAATACGCATCATTTGTATGGATGCCAAATTCTCAACTTGCTTTTTCCTCTTTTGCTGTGTGTGTGTGTGTGTGTGTGTGTGTGTGTGTGTGTGTGTGTGTGTGTGTGTGTGTGTGTGTGTGTGTGTGTGTGTGTGTGTGTTTGTGTGTGTGTGTGTGTGTGTGTGTGTGTGTGACAGTGTCAGTGTGTGTGTGTGTGTGTGTGTGTGTGTGTGTGTGTGTGTGTGTGTGTGTGTGTGTGTGTGTGTGTGTGTGTGTGTGTGTGTGTGACAGTGTCAGTGTGTGTGTGTGTGTGACAAGTGTCAGTGTGTGTGTGTGTGTGTGTGTGTGTGTGTGTGTGTGTGTGTGTGTGTGTGTGTGTGTGTGTGTGTGTGTGTGTGTGTGTGTTAGACAGTGTCAGTGTGTGTGTGTGTGTGTGTGTGTGTGTGTGTGTGTGTGTGTGTGTGTGTGTGTGTGTGTGTGTGTGTGTGTGTGACAGTGTCAGTGTGTGTGTGTGTGTGACAAGTGTCAGTGTGTGTGTGTGTGTGTGTGTGTGTGTGTGTGTGTGTGTGTGTGTGTGTGTGTGTGTGTGTGTGTGTGTGTGTGTGTGAGTCACGCGTGGCCATCCCCGGGGCACTGCTCTATTGTGTGCGGGTGGATAAGTTCGTGTTCAGCTGTATGGTAATTCGTGCAGCACCTGCGCTCCAGTCCTCATCATCGGAGCCCCACAAAAACAAGCAAATCGCCTCCTTATCGTTCCGTTCTCAGGACCCGTTCAAACAAACACGTGTTTGTTTTTCTCCGCGTCTTCTGCCTCTCCCATGGCCTACTGTTGCCTTACATTCAAACAGGGTACGGACCTATCCAAAAGTTTTGTGCGTGTCATTGTGGAGCGGGGTGGGCATTATTTAAGTGTGACTGTCGTGGGCACACGAGGTCCAACCAAACCCAAATGCACGTGTTAAGTGTTCTGTATCTCCAAATCAATCAGCCAACAAACTTCAAGTTAACTTTGATGACATCATGTGAGGGCACTTGATCCAACTTCTCCCTGCCCATGATGTGATGGGTGGGTGGGTACAATTGGGCATGTCCCCTAAAAATCCTACAATAGAGTCCACTGACTGTCTCGCTGTTTCTGTGCCATGGGTGTTCCAGGTTCGAACCAGAGAGGAACCGCTAAAGTGCTGGTTTACTCGAAGCAGGGGGTAACTCAAACCCCTCTGGTGTGACGTCAGAGGGACTCGCGTTCCTCTTGTTCTTGCTTTTCTATGCGCTTTCGTTTTTCATTGATTGCGCGGCCCCTCGGGGGACAGTCGCTCGTGGGGGTGGTCGGTTCCCCTTCAGACGCGACCAGACCCTTACAGACCATCTGCCCGTCTCCTCCCTCCCCGCGCCCGTGCGTGCCGAACGCCCCGCGTCTCAATGGCAGCAGAAGCATGTTAAAGAACCTGTAACGGTATGGGCCGGCGGGGGCAGATGGCGCGGGAGAGGAGTTGCGGTCCCAGTGGATTTGGGCAGCACATGGGCGGCCGTGGGAACCTAAGCCCGGCTCGCATCACACGGGATCGATCATATGAAGTCGCGTGGGGATCACAATTATGGGCTGTAATGTTGTTTGCGACCTATCGATCCGGGAATCCTTCACTATGGGATGGTTTAGGGAAATGGCCGGGGACGCGCGTGACGCGGGTGTTTGCGCGCTCCCGTTCATCGTGGGGCTCGCACTACCTGTGGTGCATTGTTTCAGATCACTTTACGACCCGAACAATCCACGCGCGCCCGGTTCCGAGCGCGAGTTCATTGACATGCGCGGTTGCCATGGTTGCGGTGGTCGTGGCTTCTCTGCGGGGTCTCCCGAGGGGAACACGATCATCAGAGAATCACGCGGAGATCTTGTTTGCGTGGCGCGCGTCTGTTTGTGGGTGTGCGCGGAAACGGGCGTCGACGCGGACGCTTGTCGCGTGCCTGCGCGTATCAAAACACATCTGCTTACGTGGACTCGAGGGACTGACGCGCGCGTCCGGACACCATAACAAATCCACACCTCTCTCTCTCTCTCTCTCTCTCT
>CM065655.1:3442653-3528320 GCA_033220385.1 Triplophysa yarkandensis
AAGGAAGACAAAGCATCTAGCAATAAAACCCCAACAAATAAAACTAATTAAATCAACAATTTAATTAACTTTTTTAGTTATTACTTATTAATTCTTGTTTTTTTTAAAGAGCAGGGATTGAGATGCCCTGACAATTACATTTATTGCCTTAAAATGCTCTTGTATGTTAATTTAAGCAGTCTGACAACGTGTCTAACCAAAAGTGCATTATTGACAAACATACGGCTTGGAAAAAACAAGTGATTTGTCTACTATTACAGCAAGGATTGACTGCTGCTAATAGTAAAGGATGACACAAATCTAGGTAAATTGAAGTAGCCTTTTTTCACAGATGGACACATAAAAAAAAAACATTGCTTAGAAGAGGAGCTCCAGTAAAAGAAAGTAAAGGTAAGTTATAACATTAAGAGGATTTATTAAAATATGTACGACTATCAATAACAAGAGCAATAAACAAATGTCAATATACAAATAATTAGTTGAATAAATGCCTCTAAAACCAACGCATGACACTACACAAGCCATTATAAAGGAGTTAGTAGATCAAGCTGACCCGATATAAATTGACACTTTAGGACAAACCAACTTAATTCACCACCAGATCCATACTATTAATGAGATTCCTGTAAGGAAGAGAGCTGATCCTGTTTCCAACAACAAACAGAAGTTTAGTTTCAACCTCTCTTTCCGACTAGAACCATCCATCATAGAACTCTCCAGGACAGCAAGAAATTTGGGAGTAGTAATAGATGATCAACTTACTTTCAAGGATCTTGTCACCGTCCGGTCCTGCAGATACCTTCTATACAACATCAGGAAGATAAGACCTTTCCACTTGGAGCATGCTGCGCAAATCCTAGTGCAGGCTAGTCCTGTCTAAGCTGGATTACTGCAATGCTCTCCTCGCTGGACTGCCGACTTCCACCACCAAAACTGCAGAGAATGCGGTGGCAAGAGAGATCTTCAAGGAACCTAAAAGAGCACAGGTAACACCTCTCTTCAGGTTAAACTGGCTCCCTATAGCCGCTCACATCAAGTTCAAAGCTCTCCTCATCGCCTACAAAACCACCACTGTTATAGCACCCTCCTACCTTCATCCGCTGATACATACGTATTAGGGATGGGCGTTTTCCGCAAATATCACATTCGAATATTTGAGCTCACAAAAATCGAATATTCGAATATCCGTTTATTTAAATTACGTTTATGAGACTGACGTCATTTTTCAGTAACATTTATTGTTTCCGTCATTTTTGAACAAGCGTATATACACAATAAGCTTTAACATTAAACTACATCGTGTTTTGTAGCCTTTAACAAAGTGTGCACACAAACAAAAAGAAGAGAGCAAAAGCAAAAAAAAAGGTAAATAAAGCCGCCTGCAGCAATTAGGCTATTGTACAGAACGTAGCCTAAGCTACATTTAACTTTGAACCTTTTAAACTGTCAGCAAATCTTTTTTGCTTTATTTCTATTGTTTACATGTTCTTGTTAAGTAACACAAACATGTCAACATGATCGGGGGAAAGTTGGATCATTAGTCTGTTAACTATGAGGCGGACTGCGGAGAAAACGCGCTCTGACGGCACAGAAGTGTCCAGGACACACAAGTAACGCTGTGCTAAAGTTTTGTGAAGCGCTTATGAAGTATTCATTCCACCACTGAATGGGATCCTTATCTGTATCTATAATGTTGTATAATGGGATCCTCATCTGGTGGAATACATGTCTCCAGCAACAACTGTTCCCACTCGTCTCGGTGTGATTCTCTGTATTCGTCGCAGAAGAACTGGCTCAACCTTTTCCGACGAGCGGGCATTGCCGCATCCTCTTGATGCGCGCGCCTCTCGCATGAAGGAAAATGCTCTGATAATGTTTAAAAAGTGTTTTTCTTACTACTTCTCTCATGTGTTCTCCGAGGAACCTGAGATGTTTGTGTCGAGGGTCTAGAGCGGACGCGAGAAGAGGAGTTTTCCCTGCATTCGAATATAATCGAATAATTACAGCAGACCGAATATTCGAATATCCGTGCACACCCCTAATACGTATGTGCCTGTCAGATCCCTTTGCCCAGCGAATGATCCACGTCTGGTGGTACCGACCCAAAAAGGTAAGAAATCGCTCTCACCCACCTTCTCTGGGTCAGTTCCACGATGGTGGAATGTTCTGCCTGTTACAACACATCTGGCAGACTCTGTCTCTATCTTCAAAAGCGGGCCTCAAAACCCATCTTTTCCGTTTGCACCTAACCCACAAATAAACCTACTAATAAACCTCCTCTAACATCCTCTCTCTTCAAATTAAATAAAAATAAAAACTTCCCTTAGCACTTGGTATGGATGTTGTATTTTTCTTGCTAGGACTGGCATCAATTTAGCTTATGATTGCTTTTTTATCGCCTATTGTAAATGCTTCTTTTGTAAACCTCAGTTGTAAGTAGCTTTGGATAAAAGCTTCAGCTAAATGACAAAGTGTCATATGATTCGGACCAAAACAGTACTGGCAAGTAGGAATGGATGAAGAGAGCACCAAAAAGACTTCTTTTGTCACCAAAAAATGCCCATTATGAGTTTGTTCACAATCCTTTTGGCCTTCGAAATGCCGCTCCATCCTAGTGGATCTTATAGATCCTTTCCCGAGAGGCCTCCATTCTAATGAATTTTTGTTAGTCTGGGCATTACAATCTCAATACATATGTAACTACAGTCAAGTCAACAACTAAAACCTTTTAAAACCTTAGACATATTTGAATGAAGAAAATGCATATTACCGTCTAAAGACAATATAAAAACAAAGCAACAATAAAGTAATATACGTGACTTAAAAATGCAGTCATTTTTCACTACCTCTAGTCTAAAGAAGCCTACACACATATAGATACACACATATAGATACAAAAAGACACCTATAAGCAGGCCACCTGCGGATATCAGCGAAAATCTGATTTCCATGGAAAAGATACTTGCTCCCGGAGTTGAATTTTACTCAAAGTGGCGCAAAGCGTACTAATGTCCACATTACATGACGTTACAGGCGGTTGGTCTGCACGCTGCACACAGCTTGCCACACTCGCCAGTAGATTTAAATTAATGCATTTAACAGATGCTTTTATCCAAAGTGACTTACATAGCATTATACAATGCATTTATTTGTGAGTGTGTGCAAACCCCAGGAATCAAACCCATGACCATTGCGTTTCTAGCACCAGGCTCAAACCACTGAGCTACTGGAAGCTAAACAAAAATAACTACAGTATTAATTGCATTTGCATTTTTTCTTGAATAGGTATTAAAAATAAGTGAATTAAGATATCAAATTTATTCCACTGATTTTCCCCAAAAATGTATGCGGAATTATAAAAGGAGTGCACAGATTCCTTTTGGCCCTGCCTATAGTGATTTTTTCAAATCTGCCTCATTAAGTTAGGTTGAATCTTACTAGAGTTCGTTTTCATACTTGGTGCGGTTTGTTTGGGCAGGTGTGGATGTAAGAATCCCAAACCCGAGTGCACACCAAAACCGGACCAAAATAGCAAACCGACACCTCCTTGAAGAGGTAGTCTTGGAACGCTTTGTAAGCGGTTCGTTTGTATTGAAAACATGATCCGAACTCTAACAGACCAACTCTTAAGTAACATTACCACATGGCAGTTGTGAGGAGGTGCAAAGCCTGATGATAATTTGATTATCATATTAGGTCCCAACTTCGGAAAGTCAGAAGAACACCACAATATTTTCAATAGTCGTCCGCTGATACCTACACTATTCTCACGGTAGTAAACGTACACTGGTCTCACGGTTTGGTTAAATTTAGTGGTGGGCCGTTATCGGCATTAACGTGCTGCCATAACGTGAGACTCTTATCGGGCGATAAAAAAAATATTGCCGTTAATCTAGTGGTCAGCCATGCTGCTGCGCCCGGGGAGTAGTGGGGAGGACGGTGCCTTGTTCAAGGGACTTACCTCAGTTGTGGAACTCCTGCTGGTACCGAGTCTCGAACAAGCAACCTTCGGATCACGAGTCCAACACTCGAAACCACCAGGCCACGACTCTGATGGCTTAAGTAAACATAAAAGCAAAAACATCTCTCACTTTACTATATAACATCCTAATATTCAATTAATTTGCATCAATTGTGTAGTATAATATCAAATGATACTCAAACAACTATCAAACTTTCACTTTGACAAATTAGAGTAAACGGCTCTGTATGATTTTAAATCAAGCTCATATTCTGTAATATTACAAATCTACTCGCTATAAAGAGAATTATAACTAAAGAAATTTTTGGACAGCAGAATTTCACGGAAGAATAAACTGTATATGACCATAGAGAAGCGTCAGTACATCATTATCGGTTATGGTCTATCTATGAAAGGGTTACGAATCGATCTTGTCTGATCTTGTGGAGACGATTAATTTTCACACCCCTACACTGAATCATTTCTTGAACTTGGTCCAGATCAAATTAACCGAACCACTGATGTGAATGCACCTTAAGTCAACCCAAGCATTTTAGGCTTGATGTATAGGGAGGGAGAGTTGTGGCAGAATTAATACCCAAACTGGCCTCTTCACTTTGCCAAGCAGTAGGGCAGGTGGGGACATAACTTTTACAGCTAATCAGATTTTTCTCAGCCATATTTGTATTCAGGCTTTATACATGACACAGGTGTGTGTGTTTTTAAGATAATAATAAGATAGATCTTGATATAGATAATAATAAGATATACATTTATATTACGAATATACCCAGGGTAACATAGCCTTTCCTGCTAAATGGTTGCTAAGCTAATGGGTTGGTTGCCATGGTGGTAATAATCCTTGGAGTCTGAATGGTTGCTTGAGGAAAATGAGCTCACCGCCTTTGATATTGTAGTGTGAAAGATATCTTCTACGGGATGTTTTTTTTAAAATGGCAGTCTATGGGATTCCATTTTACATCATAGATCTATGGGAAATTCATCTGAAAAGAACACCCAAGGCATACATCTTACACCCCATTGTGGGGTATGTTTTATAGAGCGTGCAAGCCTCTTCAAAATGAGGAGACCCACGTTGCTACAAAATCCTCCCTCTGAGCTGTGATCCTTTTTTAAGTTTATGGCAAATTTCACGCCCCTGGGGTACAACCTACACCCTATCATGACAAATGTACTCACAGAGCCTTCCCCGAGTCCAATTACGTTTGTTTGCCTTTCCAATGGACGCTGCACTAAGGGATCATTGATTACAATTTATGTTTTACTGGGTCCCCGAAAACTACAATCTACACATAAAACTATGTGCGGCACATTTTACTGAGGACAGCTTCCTCAATCAAATCAGTTTAATGCCGGATTTTCACAAGGATTATTGTTGAAAGATGGAGCAGGTCCCTTCTATTGTTTATGGACCACAACTGTAAGTGTATTTTATTATTTAAGTTAGTGCGTTTAACAGTTTCTGTACATTATTACACAAAGGATAATGCTGTTTAGCTTTGTTTGTTTGATTGGTTATTGAAACAAATCACCATCGATTGTTTGTGTTTGTAACGATCAGTTTAAATTATTTGCTGATTTTATCTATTGTTTAAACACATGCTGGTTTAGATCGGCATAAAGTACAGCGGCAGACATGTGAATCATCGCCCTTTTTTTAGGTGTATGCTAAAGTCAAGCTGGCACAGGTACTACTCAATCCCCTTCATCTATGTTCACTGGGTCTGTCTTTAATGTTATCAATTTGAGCCAGAATCAGAGTGCGTGCATACATGTGTTGGTAAGCTGTGTCAGCTTTCTGGGCTATACGTGCCAACGTTGCTGTTGAATCACAAAACAAAAACCCCTGTCCCAATCAGAACTCGTTACGGCATCTGAAGGCGGGACTTTCAACAGAATGGGAAATATCAGCAGTTTTCATGACAGGGCAAAAAGCGTTTAAACAGAGAAGTGAATTACGTGTAAAATACTGATTATTCTCCTGCACACTGTTAACACGATCAAAGCTTCATAAACACGCGGAGAATGGGACCTTTAAAACTGAATGCATGTAATCTTGTTTTGGTAGTATGAAGTCTCTTATGCTTGAGATACCGAATTTATTGATTGAACTGTTGAACTGAACTGCACTTTATACAAGAATCAAAGTGCGATAATAAAAATTGAAAAGAGGGAGTTATGAAGATCTATGCCATCCCCTCCCATCCCCCTCAAACTGAACCGATAAAGTAGTATACAATTGATCATATTTCTTCAATCTGTTTTAGTGAGCACTGTAGATGTTGTGGTTGGAAGCAGCTTAGGTTTGTTTCAGTTTCCTGACACCCATCAAGCAGTAGGCAACTTGTGTTCATAAAAGCATGAAAAAGCATCTTGACGTTCTAACATGTTAGATACCAAGAACCGAAACCAATCTGATAGAATGGTTCCATCAAATTTGCTCCATTTCTGTGTCTATATTCAAAAATGTTATTGTGCTGTTAAAAACCACTGCATCAATATGCTTATAAAGTAAAGGATACGCATGAGTTTTTATCCCTGCTTAGACCACTTGTAACATGTGAACTCGTCCAACTTCGGCCTGTTGGCTGGTTCTCTGAATATGCTCCAATTTATCAAGTCGATGCATTCTGAATGGGGTGAGAGCAAAACTTTGCATTGTATGTTCTTTATCTGTTTATGTTGTATATTTTAAGGATGTTAATTTATGTTATTTCCCATAAAGGTTAGCATTTAAAACAGTTTCGCCAATGTTGTACTCTTACCTTCAGATAACTTGACTGAGACATTGTAAAAGCCATAAACCATGTCAGAAAGAATATCAGCTAAACCACCTACTGTAGATGTAACCACATGATCTCGGTCTGTAAACAAGTGAGCAAACATTTCATTAGCATTAATCCTTCAAATCACAGTACATTGGCATAAATCCATTTCTGTGTTGGCTTAAGTGTTTGTAAAAAAGACTTCACATCAGTGCTTAGTGTAAAACTTACCACAACATCTAAAGCCTGGAGTAACTGTATCTCCTGTTTTCACAGTCTATAAATTTGATCTGCAGTGTTTCTGTATTGACCAGGACATTCCCCAAATGAATGTCACCATGATCAATCCAGTGTTTGGCTGCGATCACTGGTTGCTGATAAAATGACGTGCCAGTGTTTCCTCTAGGCCACATTGGTGTTTCAACAAAAAGTCATACATTGTCATGCAGCATTGTGGGCATTCCAATATTAAGAGGAGCTTGTTTCTTTCCTCAAACTAGTCGAACATTTGAACGCAGGGTTTATATGCCAGGCTGCTGAACAAAAAACATTAAAAAAGGTTAGCTGATTGTAACATTTCATGGGGTCTAAAAACCAATATGAGAAATTAATTTTCAAGTTGGTATGACATTAAGAATAAAAAATATTTGAATATAAAAACACTGACTTAAAAATGGAAATTAAAAATGTAATGTTAAAACTTAAACAATGTCCAAGATTTGATTTGTATGAGACCTAGGAATAGTGCATTATCTCTTAATTTACCATCATCTTAGATTTTTGTTCCCTACATTTTTAAACAAACTTACAGCCAATATACAGTTTGAGGCTGTCTGTTATTTTTCTTATAGATTTGATGGCGACCTGCAAAAGAAGAAAAAACATGTAAGCTTCATAGCAGTCCATCATACTCACAATCTCTAAATGGACATTGAACATCTGTAAGTTAGGACACAAACAAAAAAATCTAATGAATAAAGCAAATGTAATGCTACATTCTGGCCATCAGATTTGCGGATTCCCCTATGATCAGTGTCATAGCAGCCTGAAGTTCGCAGCACAGTTTATAAAGCAATGAAAATTTGCTTAAAAATCAATAAATTCAAAGGAAAGGAATAAGATTTAACAGAAGGTTGAAAAATGTATTTCAAGCCCTTAAGGAGGCAACAGTGTGACTACAAAAAGTTAGACAGAGAGAATCAACCTGAACATAAAAGCATTATACTCACTTGGCTGAGCTTGAGCTGACGGAAGTTCAGCTGTTCTTTCGGAAGCTGCAGACTGAAGTCCAGATGGACCTACTGAAGTTCAGCTGTTCTTTCTGAAGCTGAAGACTGAACTCCAGATGGACCCCGATGATGGTCAGCCAGTTCTTCTGTTACTGCTGAATTGGGTCTGGATAGAACTGGTTGATGGCCAGCTGTATATTCAACAGGTGTTTGTTTCCTGTAAAACGAACCACGGAGGATATCATCCACATCTTGATCCCCCACTGGCTTGAACACTCGTTATCCCTCCTGGAAGAATGGATCATCCTCAACACCACATGGCTCCAAGTGAGAAGATGACTTAAGAAGCACCGCCTTGTTCTTTGCAGAGTGTGAGAAAAGCTGATCTTTATAGCATGCCAAGCATTCTTTAAGCGGGCACGTCTACTCTTCTTCCTCTTATTTTGTGTTTGTTGTTCTAAAAGCAAAAAACAAAATATTATTTTGCGAGTTGTAAAATCTCACATATATGTCCGAAATTTTGTTGAAAATATTCAACAAGTGTTTGATCCATGAACCAGGAAGGAAATCACCATCTTAATCGCCCACTGGCTTGAATCACGTAATTCTGTCTGGATAAATAGGTCTTCCTCAACATCACATGGCTCCAATTGAGAAGATGAAGGGATAGGTACCACCTTGTTCTTTCCAGTCCAAGTGAAGGCACTCTTTATGGTCCGCCAGGCTTTCTTAATTGCTTCGGGTAGTTTTTTTCTGATTTTATTTTTTAGAAAAACAGAGACATCTCAAACAATAGAAATGACCAGCACATACAAGAAATAAAACACATAACAGTAAATCTGCTAAATTTGTCAAATATCTCATTATACCAATATAAAAATGAGTCTAAACAGCTAGTCTGTTATGATGTTTGTCTTGTGGTCCCCTGTCAGTCTTGTCATTTGGTTTAATCCTGCTCAGTTCTGTTCATGTCATGTCATGTGTTTTGTATTCTATTTTTAGATCTTTTGTTTCTCCGTCAGGGCGCCCGACCCCTAAAGACACATACCTAGGACTTTTGGACTTGGTGCCAGATACTCATTACCCTGCTTATTCAAGTTCACTCAAAATGAACCACTCCATTCACAACTCTATCCATACTTGTTCAAGGGAGTTTTGTGGCTGTAAATGAGACCCCCCTGACATTCAACGGGTCACCCTTCATTTTGGACAAGGTCGAGGCTTCCCATAAACATTTTTTGGAGGGGGGCTGTACACCATGGATTCAGCTGGCCAGAAAATCCACAGTCGCCCTGCCAGCTCCGCCCTGGGCCCCCGGCCCTGCCAGCTCCGCCCTGGGCCCCGGCCCTGCCAGCTCCGCCCTGGGCCCCGGCCCTGCCAGCTCCGCCCTGGCCCCCGGCCCTGCCAGCTCCGCCCTGGCCCCCGGCCCTGCCAGCTCCGCCTTGGCCCCCGGCCCTGCCAGCTCTGCCTTGGATTTCGCCTCTGGCCTCAACAGTGGTCCCTCCTTGTTCATGTCCACAGGCACAGAACTGGCCCTCGCCACGTGCACCTCCCTGGTTTCTTTGTTAGTTTGTTCTTATTAAAAAACCTTAATACTGCAATTGGATCCACCCCTCATCTATTCTTTGGTCTTTTTGTTACATAGTCAAACTACACCTAAATATTATCTAACATATTTCATTGGAAAGTGGCACCTTTACATATAAATAATAGTAAAAATAACTTATTTATTTCACCGATAAATTAATGAATAGAGTAAGAATTTTACACATAGGTTTTTGCACAATTGTTACTAGTTTATCGCTCAGTCAGATCATAGGTTCAAACGATTACTTAAGCTTGCACGTGTTTGACGTCACACGTTGTTACGCTCTCAAACCAAAACAGTTTATCAGTAAGAGTTTTTACAATATAGATTTTTTTATAGATGATAGTTTTCTTGGAATATTTTCACAAAGTTTTTAGTCAGAAAAATTCTAATTGAAGGGCATGATGAACTCGTTGCTACGCCAGTAAACAAACAAAGTAAGATCCCAGTGATTGGCTGAAATGGTTTTCATGCTGGTGTTAAAGTCTATAAAAAATTTGAAAATGGAAACCAAGCAGTAGTTTGGTTGTATTGTATTGTAATTTCAAGATAATTGGTTCCCGTTTCCAACGTTCAGTGAAATATCTTTCTTTGTGTTATGAAGAATTAATGTAACTGACAAGAGGTTGAGTAAAATGATGATAGAAATGTGGTTTTTGGTTAAACTATCATTTAAGACTCGATCTCTGGTAGGCATGCGAGAGCCACACTGTGGTCCGTGTATGCTTCTCCAAAATAAATTGACTGTAAAAAAATTAAAATGATAGTGAAATGAATGGCTGAATCGAACTTTGATGCACATTAACTAGAGTTTAAATTTCAGCTTGGTTTTCACAGGCAGGTCACATACATTTAAACCTGGAATTTTTTTTTAAAGGTTACTATTTGTTTAGATCCCTAAATTAGTGTAACAATTTTTAAGAAATCCCTTTTAAAGGACGACTTTTAGGACTACATCAAACTTCTAGAGTATTATTGGTCCGTTGTTGTAATGATTATGTTTGATTCTGAATCTAAGCATTTTTTATTGCGCCTTTATTAACCACCAAAGTCACCATGTCTCCTGTTGGTTTCTCAAATAAGCTTTGGGGATCTAGCCCTGCGGTTAAGTTTGTTTAAAAATAAACATTGTCAATAAATTCTGAGTTTCATCTTAAGTAAATGTACCGTTTTATCACCTGCCCTGTCTTGCTTTATACATTTAAGGGACACCACATTGAGCAAACTATTAATTGAATTACTAATTAATCAGGTATTACTAAATATATTTTAATCATATTTTCATAAAAGTTATGATTTTCTAAAAAACCATTATCAATAAAAAACAAAAACTTTAGGGAGGATGGTGTGGTCATAGATTTTTATTTTATTTTTGTAGTATTTGCCTCTGCATGTTTTAAATGAATTGTATGCTATTAATACTTAATGCATGCAAGCTTGTTTCTCAAGTTTGAATTCTCTTAATCTTGGTATACTGAATTCATTACATATTACACACAAATTAAACCCAGATGGTTGTAGGCACTATGGATGTTGTTGTTGAGTTTGTTTTTGTTTTCTGAAGACATCCACCTAGCAGTGGCAAATTTATATTCAGAAAAGCATGAATAAGCATCTTGACTTTCTACATTAATATTAGGTAAAATACCAAGTGCTGAAATAAATGTCATACAATGGTTCTATAAAATTTTGCACCGTTTTTGTGTCTACGTATACTCCAATTGTGATAGTGGTGATCTGTTACCTTCAATCTGCTAGGATTATAAAAGGATACGGCTGAGTTTTACTCCTGCTTAAACCACTTGTGATCCATGAACTCGTCCAACGTCAGACTTCTGGCTAGGTCGTACATGCTCCATTTTATCAAGTCAGTACATTCTATATGTGTGAGAGGAACACTTATTCATTTATGTATCTGTTTGTGTGTCAATTCTTACAATCTAGATTTGGTGAATGGTTTGCATATAGAAGTGAATTTCTTTTGATTTCTTACCTTCAGATAACTCGACTGAGACATTGTAAAGGCCACAAACCATGTCAGAAAGCAAACGACCCAAACCCTTGACTACAGATTTAACAGCATTTTCGTGGTCTGTTAACGATTAAGCAATATCACAATCAACACAAAGCTTGGGTTGGCAAAATTGTTTCTGAAAGGGTGATGACATCAGTCCTTAGTGTACAACTTACCACAGTATCCAGGGCCTGGAGGGTCTTTAGCTGTGATGAGCCCGCCAGATCCAAAGTCTATAAATTTGATCTGCAGCGTTTTTCTATTGACCAGGACATTCCACATATGCATGTCACCATGGGTGACGCCGTGATCAATCCAGTGTTTGGCTGCGATCGCTGCTTGCCGCATAAAATGACGTGCCAGTGTCTCATCTAGACCACTATGGTGTTCATCCACAAAGTCATACATTGTAATGCACGGTGACGGGTATTCCAATATCAAGATTGGTCGGTCTATTTCCTCAAACCAGTCGAACATTTGGACAATGTAGGGGCACTTTTCAGGTTTGTGAAGCTGCAAATTTACAGCCACTTCACTGAACACAGGGTTTATATGCCCAGGCTAGTAAAAAGAAAACATTAGAATATGTTAGCTTACTGTAACATTCATATAAATCAACTCTGTTGGATCAAATACATTGGGGTCTCAAAATCTGGGATCACCATGAAAGGATTTGGAATAATAAATATTTGAGAGTTAAGAGATAAAACTGTGTCTTGTTTCTGATTTGCTTATTTGTATGCAACCTGAAAATAGTGCATTATCCCATAATGTAACATAATCCCAGATTTTGGGACCCCATTCTATGAGATATTTTAGATAATAAATCTTGCCAACTTACAATATGCAGTTTGAGGCTGCCAGCCCTATTTCTTATACATTTGATGGCAACCTGCAACAAGAAAAAAAACACACAGGTAAGCTTTACAGCATTACATCACACTCACAGTCTTTAAATGGATCAAAACATTGAACATCTGTATGTTATATAGCAAATGTGTTTCTACCTTCTGGCCATCAGATCTGCGGATTCCCCTATGCACAGTGCCATAGCAGCCTGATCCAAGTTCGGGGCCCATTTTATAAAGCAATGAAAATGACCCTAAAAAACAATAAATGCAAAAGAAAGGAATGAGACTTAATAGAAAGATTGAAAATTAGAATTTCAAAACCTTTACAAGAAACAAGTGTGACAGTACAAAATAGGACAAAATAATGAAGGAACATTATACTCACGTGGCTGATGATGAGCTTGATCTTCTGGAACTGCTAATTTGAGCCCAGATGGACCTGGTTGATGGTCAGTTGGACTTCTGGAAGCTGCTGACTGGAGTCCAGATGGACCTGGCTGAAGGTCAACCCGGCTTTTTAAAGTTGCTAACTGAAGTCCAGATGGATCTGGTTGATAGTCAGCTGGTTCCTCTGGAAATGCTGAAAGGAGTCCAGATGGATCTGACTGATGGTGAGCTTGGTTTTTTGGAACTGCTGACTGGAGTCCAAATAGACCCGTTTCATAGTAAGCTGGCTCTTTTGGAACTGCTAAAAGGAGTCCAGATGGACCTGGGTGATGGTCAGCTGGTTCTTCTAGAACTATTGACTGGAGTCCAGATGGACCTGGGTGATGGTTAGCTGGGTCTTCTGGAACTGTTAAATGAAGTCCAGAAGAACCTAGATGATGGTCAGCCTGTTTTTCTGAGCTTACAGACTGGAGTCTTTGCTCCCCACTACAAAAACCAGGAAGGAACTCACCAATGTCGTGAAGGCCCACTTGTTTGAAAACTTGTAATTCTGTCTGAACGAATGGATCTTCCTCAACATCACGTGGCTCCATGTGAGAAGATGAAGGAAATGGCACCACCTTGATCTTCCCAGAGCGAGAGAAGGTGCCCTTAATTTCACGCCAGGTTCTTTTAAAGCCGACATGGATACTCTTCTTCTTTATCTTCGCCCCACTTTGTGTTTGTTGTTCTATAAGATAAACAAAAAGGAAGATAATTTTACAATCCTTAAAGTAACTATACAAGATATAAATCTGTTGAATGTCAGAAATCTCAGTCAGCTGCACATCTCTGCCACAGTTTAAACTACACCTTACACTAATCTAACACATTATTTTACAGTTTAATAATAGTTGGCACTTTGACAAACATGTTACAATAATTGTACAATCTTGAACTATTGGTTGTTTGTAACTATTGTGATGTGCTTAACCTATTTCAGCTGTTAAAAGTTAAATGGTAAATTAGACTTGCACTAAAACAATTAACAATTAAAAGTAATTCCTCAAGTACTTTTCTCCTTTTGAGATGAACCTGGTTGTTTGTCAGCTGGTTCCTCTTGAGCTGCCGTCTGAAGTCCAGATGGACATGGCTGAAAATCTTCCTTCAGATCACATGGATATGAGTGAGAGGGTGAAGAAACAGGCACCACGTTGATCCTTCCAGAGCGAGTGAAGGCACCCTTTATAGCCTGCCAGGGTCTCTTAAAGCTGGCCCTTTTACCCTTCTTTTTGTTTCCGTTTGTTTGTTTTTCTATAAGGTAAAGAAATAACAACTTTGGTGTGTTTAAGTAAAATAAATGGTGGAAAATTACAATTTCAATACCACAGTAAACATAAAACATTATCTCTAAAACGCTTTACTCAATCTTAGACAAACCTGGTTGATGGTCTGGAGCTGCTGAATGGAGTCCAGATGAACTTGGCTGAGGATCAGCTGTATATTCAACAAGTGTGTGATCCACATTACATGAACCAGGGAGGACATCACCCACGTCTTGATCGCACACTTGCTTAAAAACTCGTAATTCTGTCTGGATGAATAGATCTTCCTCAACATCAGATGGATCCGAGTGAGAAGATGAAGGGATAGACACGACCTCGTTCTTTCCAGAACTAGAGAAGGCATTCTTTATGGCCCGCCAGGCTTTCTTAAAGCCAGCATGGATGCCCTTCTGCTGTCCTCTGTTTGATTGTTTTTCTACAAAATAAAAACAGAAAAAGAGAAATCTCAAATAATAGAAATGACCATCAGAGACAAGAAATATAACCCATAACAGTCAATCACACACACACACACACACACACACACACACACACACACACACACACACACACACACACACACACACACACACACACACACACACACACACAACAATAATAATAATAATAATAAACATGAACATTCTACAACAGATTGCTTATAATATATGATGATAATTCAAGTCAATATAAAGTAAGTTTATTTACCTTTGGTGTCTCTGTCTTGGGTGTGAAGATGATCTGATGACGTCACGATTTCTTCATCTTTCTTCCAGCCTACAGGTAAAGGCGTGACGTCATCAGTGAGCGGTGCAGGTGAGAACACACCGACGCAACCGACCCGAGCGACAGCGTCAGCCCTCGCCCATTTACTAAAAATATGAAACATATTTCTGTGATGTTCGATAACATGAAGTGAACCGTAAGCGACCGAACAGCAGAATGAGCAGCAAACTCTGTGAACTTATCGACAACTACAGTCGACGGCGCGCCTCAGGGAACACGGACGCTGATTGGTCTAGAGGGCGTTCCATTAAGCCTTCAGGTAAAGCGCTGATTGGTCGGTTTCGCTCACTGAGCGTTCACTGGGAGTAGAGTGATAAAATAAAAGCCGCCATTTAATACAAAATAAAAGCACATCTTCAATTTAGATTTAAGACTTTTTTATAAAGATGTGTTTAATGTTTTTTGTTGTGAGTTTTTTTTAAATGATTAAGTATTTTAGAATTAAGTAAAAGATTTCAAATGAAGAGTTTTTATCTAAAGCAAAACACTAAAATTAAACATTTAAAAATAATGAAATAAATATGATATATTATATTAAATATATTTTATTAGATGCTGTATTTGTTTTGTCTTCACAATGTTTATTTACGTCACTAGCTAAAGTTTTATCTGCATTTCATCTAAGAGGAGTTTGGGGATTGTGTTGTCATAGAAACATAAAATAAAAATTTATATTTGATTATCTTCAGTGATGTCACCTTTGGACGGGAATTGTCAGAAATATTTTCTTGTTATTTTCTCGACAGATTCTTTATATTTGGCGTCAGATGTGAAATAAAGAGAAGCGTGTAGACCAGATCCAGTAAACTTGTAGAAGAATTTGTGTTTTGAACTTTGTTTACTGAATTATGGGCTGTGTGAGTATAATCTGTTGTTAAAGAGAGTGTCAGATATTAGTTTTAAATACTGTCATAGTTTCACTGAGTTTATGTTCATTTATTTTCTAAACTCATTGCTGTGCCATAAAGGGCTGATAAAGTTATAGTTTATATCCGTAGCACTCGTGATCACAGAGATATTAGTTGTTTCTCTTTAAGATAGAGATCCGTGTTATGGCCTTACATCTATATTGAGATATACATTACAGCCTTTGTGATTATGATATATATTACGATATATAAATTATAAATGAACCATTTCAGAATATGTTACATAGACTCTAAGGAAAGCCAAACTGTTAAATGTATTTAATGTATGTAGCATTATATGTTCTTTCCTTCTAAAAGGCACTATACTTAGTTTAAGTGCTTGGTTTGATGAACAATAATTTTCTTTGTATTTCACTAATTACTTTAAAACTTTCAAAAGTTACGCCTGCATTGGTTTTCTTGTTGCGTACCATCCACTGTAGCGGTGCGTGGTCTATAAGTAATGTGAACCTTCTCCCGAGGAGATCGCAGCTCCAGGACCGCCCACTTGACGGCCAAGGCCTCCTTTTCCACGGCTGCTTGTTCCGTTCGGCTTTGGTCAGCTTTCGGCTGATGTAGATGATGGGATGTTCTTCTTCCTCAAAGCCCTGCAAGAGGACTGAACCAAGGCCCGTCTCCGAAGCGTCTGTTTGCAGCAGGAAGAGACAGTTGAAGTCCGGGGCTCTTGGGACCGGCTCCGATGTTAGGGCCTTCTTCACCTGCTGGAAGGACACGTCCATTTCCGGGGTCCAGGTTACTTTCTCTGGCTGTCCCTTCCTTGTCAGTTCTTTCAGGGGAGCAGCCAGAGAGGAGAAGTTAGCGATGAAGCAGCCATAATATCCCGTCAACCCCAAAATTGCGCCCTAGGTACCACCATGATCGTCTCCACTTTCTTCTCCTGAGGCTTAATCAAGCCTCGTCCTACCTTATACCCCAGGTCCTTGGCTTTGTACTGGGCAAGGTTGCAGTTCTTGGGGTTGGCGGTGAGTCCGGCCCATCGTAGCTCCCTCAGCACTCTCCGGAGGGGGCGGAGATGTTCATCCCAATGCTCAGAGTGGACGACGACATCATCAATAAAGGCCGCTAGGAAGGCTTGGTGTGGCCGGAGTACTATGTCAATGAGGCGCTGAAATTCTGCTTTTTTCAGCGTTTTACAGACTCACGGCAGGATTTCTTTGTCAGGCCTGCTTCATAACAAAGTTGTGTAGGTGGTATCTCAACCGCTCTGAGGTGCTAAAATCCTTAACTTCTGGAATTCTTCACTTGAAACAATAACATCACCATTAATGCTTAAATGTAAGACGCCCACTTCTGTAAATCAAAGTGGAGAAAACAAACTTCAGAGGAGATTAAAAAAGGCATATTGTTATATTTTTCATGGAGTTTCTGATAACCCTCAAAGACTTGCAGGTTAATCTCTGAATCGCTGTTCAAGTTGTTGATGTTAAATACGGCTCTGCTTTTTCTGGGAATGTGACCTCGGAACAGACATGAGATCATTAGAGACTGCGTGTAACTGATGTGTTTTTCTTCCATCACTCAAGCCACTTTTAATTCTGTCATCTCTCTCTGTGGTTCTCCGTGAAACAGGCGAGTGTTTGACCAGGGAGCTCTAAAACGGCTTGGTCCCGGCCCCAAAAAAAAATTCTTGAAAATTCGTTGTCATTTTAGTTTTTCTGTGCATTCCTTCATAACTGCTCACATGAATTGATGAACATTTATTTTTTTTTACTCTCAGCAGACTTGAGTTCATTATTCTACGGTTACTCTTAGTTTAACTGTATCTGAAACATCATCGTTTTGATATGCAATCAAGCACCATTTTGGGCACACCATCATCCTCTCATTAGGATTCTCAGTATGCACAAACTTTTTTCTATTTGAGTTGTGTTTTTGTTCCCTGTACACAAAGATATCTTCTCTCATTATCCTCCAGCAAATATATATATATATCTTGACTTCCATAAAAAGCTAGCATATATGCATATTATTATTAATATTTAATTATTATTATTTATATTGCATATTTAATGAATAATCTAGATAACATGGCTTGTATGATGGGTCTTAAAAAAGCACATTATCAAAAATATTTCTCAATTTGTTTACATTTTGACATGGATTGCTGCTGCTAAAGTCATTTTGGGATATCAGAACACTTGAAGAAAGTTGGTCATGAAACAGAGCTCGTTTCCTTCTTTTGAGTAGACACAAAATGAACACAAGCGGATATAGCGCCATCTAATGGACCGTTTTACACTGTGCCCCAATACATTTTATCTTTACATTTCATTTTAATTATTATCTAATTGTTCTGAGGAATTTATATGAGGAAACACTCAAGTTAAGATGTATTATCTAAAAGCTAGTTTATATATATTATATATATTTTATATAATCCTTTTTAGTCTCTGGTATTGAACCCATGATCTAAAACATCTCAAAATTAAATTAAAAGATTTAAAACAATTGAAAAGCAAGTAAATAAGGACAAAAATGTTAAATATAAATTAGCTTTTAGATAATGCATCTTGACTTGAGTGTTTTCTTCTTATAAATTCATCAGAACAATTAGATAATGAGATTTGTCATATTCGTTATGTTATATATATATATATATAAAATGCTTTTTAGTCTCTGGTATTAAACCCATGATGTAAAACAACTCAAAATGTATATGATATAATGCAGTAAGGCTCTTTGAACAAAAGAGTATATGTTTACTTGAAATAAAGACTATTTTGAAGAATGTTGGACAGTTCTGGGGTTTATTTTTTACACCTTTTCTATTTTTTCTACTATGGTTGTGAATGGGGCTCAAGAACTGTTTGGACACAAATATTTGTCCAAATATCTTCTAAGCAGAACAAAGACATTTATTCAGCAAACAACTAATAAATAGTGAGAATGCTCCCCTGTTGTGTGTCTGACATGTTGTTTGTTGGGATGTGGGGAAGTATTATTAATTTATTTGTTAAAGAGCGTTTCCCTTAAAATAAAGTGAACACAAGTGACCTGTGTTTTATTAAGACAGCAAATCATCCAGAACATTTATAATACATAGAATATGTACTGGACTACGATATTAAGAAACGTTATTTACAAATAAACATTAAAGTATTTAAACTTGTTGTTATCATATTAATGCATTAGGATGGTTACAGAATAAAAGAAGCTCTTTAGTAACACAAAGAAAATCAATAAATGAAAAAGAATGTATTTCATGAAATAATTGTGGCACAAATAATTGTCACTTAAATACATGTACAAACAATAAAAGATCTAATACTGTTTAAATGGAAAGATCCCCATAGATTTAACAATTATATTAATAGCATATTCAAAAATAACAACTACAGGCATTTACAGTGTGCTGACAAAGAATAATGACAATAGCTCTCATTTAGTGGGTCCAGCCCACCATAGAGTTAAAATGATCAAGAATCTGAGATTTATGATTTATGACCAGCTTGATTCTTTTTATGAATCATTTGTAGCTGTTTGACAGAACATCTCTTTTAGGTCTGCCTCGCCTGATTGCTGGTTTCTTTAGGAGACCAAATAGTAATGAGGGCACTTCCATCCAACGGGGCAAAGAAAGGGTACAACTTCTCATTCTCAGTTTGCATATCGCTGTTATCGTTCCACAGATGTCAGGTGGTCAGAATGGGCAACAACACTTCATCCCCGCTGACCCTAAACACTGGTGCTCCTCAGGGCTGCGTTCTCAGCCCACTCCTGTACTCCCTGTACACGCACGACTGTACAGCCACACACAACTCCAATGTCTGGGAAGGCTACACCAACTTAACAGTGTTAAACTTGGAGTTAAAGTGCAGTGTGTGACATATTGTGTGCGGGATTGTATCAGTTCTGACTGTTCATGAGTCGGATAATCTGAGGGAAAAATCTATCCCTCAGTCGACTCATGCGGGAGCGGATGCTGCGGAGACGTCCTCCTGTGGGTAGCATAGAGAGCAGTCTGTGAGATGGGTGGCTGGAGTCCATGATGATCTTTCGGGATTTCCTTAAGCACCGCCTGGTGTAGATGTCCTGGACGATGTGGCTGGCAGTTCGCACGACCCTTTTCAGAGCTTTGCGGTTGCCAGCAGTGCTGTTTCCAAACCAGGCAGTGATGCAGCTCGTCAGGATGCTCTCTATGGTGCAGGTGTAGAAGGTTCTGAGGATGCTGGGGCTCATGACAAACTTCCTCAGCCTTCTCAGGAAGAAGAGGCGCTGTTGTGCTTTCTTCAGCACCGCATCAGTATGAATGGACCAGGTGAGATCCTCGCTGATGTTGACGCCGAGGAACTTGAAACTGCTCACCCGCTCCACAGGTGTCTCGCCGATAGTGATGGGTCTGTGTTCTCTGCTCTGTCTCCTGAAGTCTACCACCAGCTCCTTAGTCTTGTCCGTGTTTAGTGAGAGGTGGTTTTCCTGACACCATTTAGTCAGGGTGCTCACCTCCTCTCTGTAGGCCGTCTCATCGTTGTCGGTGATCAGGCCTATGACGGTTGTGTCATCAGCGAACTTGACAATCACATTGGAGCTGTGCGTGGCTGTACAGTCGTGCGTGTACAGGGAGTACAGTAGTGGGCTGAGAACGCAGCCCTGAGGAGCACCAGTGTTGAGGGTCAGCGGGGATGAGGTGTTGTTGCCCATTCTGACCACCTGACTTCTGCCTGTCAGGAAGTCCAGGGTCCAGTTGCACAGAGATCTGTTTAGTCCAAGATTCTGGAGCTTCTCAACAAGTTTGGAAGGCACTATGGTGTTGAATGCTGAGCTGTAGTCCACAAACAGCATCCTCACATAGGAGTTCTTGTTTTCCAGGTGGGAGAGAGCAGTGTGTAGGGTGAAGGCAATGGCGTCGTCTGTGGAGCGATTGCTGCGGTATGCAAACTGTAGAGGGTCCAGTGAGATGGTGATGAAACACGTGACAGAGTCTGAGTACGCCTCGATGTCTTCATCAGACGCTGCCCGGAACATGTCCCAGTCCACGTGATCAAAACAGTCCTGAAGTGTTGCGTCTGATTGGTCCGACCAGCACTGAATTGTCTTGAGGGTGGGGGCTTCCCGCTTCAGTTTCTGCCTATAAGCGGGCAGCAGCAGAATGGAGCAGTGATCTGATTTGCCGAACGGTGGGCGGGGCAGAGACTTGTAGGCGTCCCAGAAAGGAGAATATCAATGGTCCAGTACACGATCACCACGAGTGTTAATGGCAATGTGTTGACAGTATTTTGGTGCAATTGTCCTGAAATTAGCTCTGTTAAAGTCCCCCATGACAATAAACGCTGCCTCTGGGTGCACGGTTTCCTGCTGACTTATATTCCTGTACAGATCCTTAAGTGCCTGTTCTGTGTTGGCTTGTGGATGTAAACAGCTGTGATGATGATCGCTGTGAACTCCCTCGGTAGCCAGAATGGTCGACACAGAAGCATATGAAACTCCGGATCAGGAGAGCAGAAAGATGTAATAGAGTGTTGGTTCCTCTCATCACACCATGAGTTGTTAATAAAGAAACAAACCCCTCCACCTCTGCTCTTCCCTGTGAGCTCTTTAGTTCTGTCCGAGCGGTGCACGGAGAACCCAGTGAGCTCGATGGCTGAATCTGGAACCTCTGCACACATCCAGGTCTCCGTGAGGCAGATAATGCAGCCGTCTCTTGTTTCTCGTTGGTATGAGATCCGTGCCCGCAGTTCACAAAGTTTATTGTCCAGAGACTGAACATTAGCCAGAAGAATGGAAGGGAGAGGAGGTCGAAGAGATCGGCGCCTGAGTCTGACGAGCACGCCGGCTCTCTTCCCTCTTTTCCGGCGGCGTTTCCTCTGTCACGTCCGTGCAGCACAAACAAAGGGTTTCAAAGGGGTGTCTGTAAACAAACCGCCGGCGTTCAGGAACTCAAAGTCCGGTTTTCTGTTCGCGACGAAGGCACCTATGTTAAGAAGTGTTTGCCTGTCGTAAACAGTTAAACAAACAACCTCCAAAACATAGGACAAAAACAAACAAACAAGTAGAACAAACGAAAAACTGCAAAGTTTTTGCGGAGCTCGCAACACGGCAGCCATACTCGGCGCCATCTTGGATTGATTATATCCAAGTGAGTGATTATGAAATAAATTTATTACAATAAATACAAACTAATCATGTTTTTATGGAATGATAACATATTCTTACGTTTCTTAAAATCTCTTGTGTTTGCTTTAAACAGTATGACAAAAAAAACATCCGAATGAAATAACATTTCACAACAATAAGACAATGAATTTAGCAATGTTGTAAGCACAATTGAAAAAAAAGAATAACAAACAGTTTTAAATTAATGGTGATTACTTCACAAGTGAAAACTTGGTTCAAACCCAGGTAAAAATATCCCAGGTAAAAAAGATCCCAAGTAAAAAAGATCAGTGTCAGGCAAGGCTCCCCATTCTGTGTACCTGTTGTAGGCAAAATGATTGACATTTTAACTCAGACAAAACTGGGATTATAGGTTTACAGCACATCATGAGTTTATATTATAGGATTTTATGTTGTTAAGTCAGTTAACTGATCTATACATAGCAAATATTCGCAAACATCCAGAGCCTTTCCTTCATTTTAATGCCACATGACGTAATTAAAGCAACAAAAGACATGAATAATAAAATCGACTCAGAATCACACAATCCGCAGTGCCAACAAAACATTAACATTACCTTGTTTAGCACACAAACAAATTATTCCCGAAAGTAAACTATTGTAATTTAACGTGTGACAAAAACACATGATGAAAATGCGTCGTGATTCTGAAATAGTCCGATAAATCTGACAGAAACTATGGATTAGGTTAAATGGAAACTTTTGTTACATGGTAGAGAATGGTTAATCATAGCTGGTCAAATCCGTCAAAATCGGTTTAAATTAAATTTAAACCGAATTCATGTTAATTTAAAAGGAATAATGACTTATACAACACAGGTACAAGCACTGATTTGAAGAGCTCATGTGATGGCGCGCCAGACTTCTCTCTCGTCTTCCTCTTTCAACTTTCGCGGTTGACAGGGTTATCCCAAAATGCAACGCAAATTAAAAAATACGGGTGAAACACCTGTAAAAACCAGGAAAAAAATTTAATTTTACAGATTTTTTTACAGTGAAGCCACCGGATCCAGCCTGTATCCAAGTCAGAGGGGATTGCAGTCAACCGGATCTAGTTCGTATCTAGACCAGATGGTGGATCAGGAACTAGAAAAGATCTCTACAGCCCTGAAAGACAGCAGAGACCAGGACATCTAGAGGCCTGGATACAGATCCCCTGCAAAGACCTTACCTCAGACGACCATTGGGATAAGACCTCAGGAAACAGATGATTCTTCTCCACTCTGCAGCCTGCTAATTTAACTGTTGGTTTCTTCTGATCAGAGGAGAACTTGTACCCCAACAGAGCCTGGTCTCTCCCAAGATTTTACTGTCTGAGAGGTGCTGACGGCGCTGACAGTACCTGGATAGTACATGGTTCCGAATGGCGGAGAACCCAGATGTAGGCAGAGGAGTCGATTTAACAAAAAGATTTGAGTACCAACAGAAAACACCTACAATGAGGAAAATGTTAACATAAAATTACAAACCATACTTCCCACGAGGGGACAAGTACAAACAAAACAGGGATCCAAAACTACAATGAGGCACAGGAGAAATAGGGATTGGATACAAACATCAATACAAAACAAACCAGCACAGAACAGCAAACACAAGGGCTTCGAATAGGGGAAACATAACGAGGTTTAAAGACATGAGGGCCGGTGTCGGGAATGGAACATTGATGGGAAGATAGGCGGGACAACGTGAGGGTGGGGCCAGGTGACGAGACAAGAGAGGAGATTGCATGTCATACCAAACAATGCCATGTTTCTCATACAAAACACACGGGTCTGCCATGATTTTGCCAAACTCATGAAAACTATGACCAAGAGGGGCAAAATCATGGAAGAAAGGAGTCCATAAATGAGTTAATTATATAAATTAAATAAAAACATGTGAAAATTAAATTCTATTTCTCCAACCTGTAATTGAGCCAGCTTGAGGGTTATGGCTTCGGCGCCGGTCAGAGCGCGGGCATCCCCCACAGTTTCAGCGCTGGTCAGAGCTCCGCCTTACCCCGTGGCTTCAGGCTGGTCAGAGAGCAGGAATCCCCTGAGGCTTTAGCACCTTTGGCTGGACCTGAACTTTTTGTTCCCAAAAGTTCCCGATGAAACAAAAGAACTACAAAAGACTACAAAACACATGACAAGAACAGGAACTAAAGAGGACAAGACAACATAAGACACAAATCACAGAAATTCTAACCCTTTGTTTAAACACTCTCCGTAGATGTTATCATTCTATTCACACCGTCCACATACTCTACGCCATGTTTACTTTAGCTTTTTCGGTTTCATAAGATGCTCCCATATCACCATGACTTCCAATTTCCATCCTAAAATTCACCCAAAAATTTCAGACATGACCATGATTCTATATCTCATTTCGTTAAACAAAGCAATACCTCTTACTGCCGAACCAACGTCTGTTCTGCATGTGCCCTAGAAACCCCAACTGTTTCACCCAAGAGCAGCATCATCCAAGCAAAGTATTTACCAGCGGCTAATCCCGCTCCCCTGGTGCCATCTTTTCCACCTGGCAGAAGATTTTATGCAGCAAGCATCGATCTGTGCCAAACACTGGATTGACGATGGTATCAACCGTTGTGACTTTACAATAAATAAGTTCCTGGACAATACAGAGACGCTCCAGATCAAATTCATACACTTTTTAAACAGCAGGCTTATTTCATCGAGCAACCAACACATTTTTGGATATTGTGGTGAGTTTCTATGTTGTTGAATTTAAATACACACAAAGAAGTAGAAGAAGAAGTAGAAGAAACAACAATGTCTCAGTTAAGAAAATAAAATGACTAAATGCAAAGTGTTCAGACAGGAGGAAAGATGCGAAGCAACAAGATAAATAATAAACTAAATAATGTGATCTATGAGGATTGAATGGCCTTTTTGCATAGTTGAGGATTCAAACAACACGATTTTTAATAGTTTCAATAAAAAACAAGGAGAAGTATTACCCTCCTTCAACACATTATACATTCTTCAGAACATGTTGATTTGTCATGTTCAACCTGGTTCGGTAGTTCATTATCAAGTTAAGCACAAGAAATAGTGTTTCTTAGGGATGTGCAGGTCGATACTGTAGTTATGATATTGATACTCAAAAGCTTGGTACCGATATTTTCTGAAAAGTATTGATACTTTAATTATATAAATCATTTCCCTAATGCCTGCATCATTACTAAGCCTGATAAGTATGACTTAAGTGAAGGAGTAGTTACTGTGACAAGAGTAAAGAAAGTCTCAATGACGTCAGATGCCACTACCATATTTCCCGAATGCACGAACACGCACACACAGTTTAAGACCAAAAATGTCAACATGTTACTCTTCTTAAACTCCAATCCAAATTGTAAGGATTACAGAAACAACAAGTGATCTACAGTGACCTGTCCCTTTCTGAGTATTTCTTAAAGTGAAAAGTGAAGGTCATGGCACACACTGTAGTGAAGTGAAGTGACGTATTGCCAAGTATGGTGTTCCATACTTGGAATTTGTGCTCTGCTCCCATCCAGTAAGTGAACACACACACACTGTGAATACACACCCGGAGCTGTGGGCAGCCATGCTGCGGTCCCCGGGGAGCAGTGGGGGGGGAGGGTGCCTTGCTCAAGGGACTCACTTCAGTCATGGTATACCCGCTGGTACAGAGTCTTGAACCAGCAACCTTTGGATCACGAGTCCCAGACTCAAACCACCAGGCCACGACTGCCCACGACTGCCCACTTAGCACTACAAAAATGTACAAAGTTTATGATAAAATAGTTTAAAATAAAGAAAATGCAAAAATATCTGCATTCAAATAATTTCGATAAAATGGCCTGTTGTATAAAAGAAGAACTTTTATTTTCTGGTAAAAAAAACATAATGCCGCAAAAAGAGAAAGATTAATTCGATGCCAAAGCAAAGACTTGTCACAAGGGTGCAAAACAATCAACCTCGGGACTACAAAACTCTTTTCTAGACTTTTAGAAAGTTAGACAAACAAAAAGAGATAACACAGGATAGTGACCACAGGGTTTAGAATAAGGGAACATAAGGAGGCTTAACGACAACTGGCAGGTAATGGGAATGATATACTGGACAAAAAGGGGCGGATCTGAGACTCGCAACATGACCGGTCATGAAATAAGTTATATTTTACAGACAATTTTTCAATTTGACTTTGCTTTATTTGACAAGAACCATACATTTTAACACCAAAGCATTTGCATCTGGTCTGCCTACAAGAAGGGCATATACTTGCTCAAAGTTGACTTTTTGACTTTAACAAAACAATAAACCATTAGAATCTATCAAAATACAGAGTATACAAAAAGGCATAACACACATTTGGGAAATTATGTGAATTTGTAAACCTTGAGTTTACACGTTTTTACCAGAGGTGTTCAGTATATTTATAACAGATGTCATCATTGGTGTTTCAAATACATATTAGGTATGTATTTAGACCAATACTGTTTTTGAGAAGTTTGTGATTGGCAAAAGTTGAGAAATGCACTGAATATTTATGATCATTAGATCTTAATTTGAGGATATCTCACAGCTAAATTGAAACCAAACAGGTATACGCAGAATTCTTGGAGCAGGCGATGAACAAGCTGCAGATAGGAACACTCAAGTTTAAGATGTTCCTCCAAGTTCGCACTATATATTTACTAGGTCAGCTTTTTAAACCATTCTGACTGGTCAAAATCTTATTTAATCGAAAACAACTTTTCGTTTTGGGGTATACATTCATTCATACTTCAAAAACCTTTTAAGGGTTATATTCAGTGTGCAATGGAAAGTTCTTGGGATTTCGTTGTGTTTAGAAATCAATTCTTGGTTATCATAAGATGTATATTAGGGCATTATTGTCTACTTCAGTAATATCCTGCAAGGTTTTTAGTTTGTTTGATTTTTAAAGAAAAAGAATGTGTTCAGATCCTCATCCAAGTCAAAACAAGTCTGCTAAAAGTAATACCACACAGACAATATACGTGGTCATGTTTTTATTAAACACAAAATGTAAACATTCACAGTGCATTTTGGAAAAAAATATCTTTCTTAAGAATACACCACAGGATATTACTTGAGCTGCCCATGAAAATATTTCATCATTTGGGCAAAAGCATTTTTTAGTTAATATTATAACGTCTACAAATAGCACATTCGAATATACGCAATAGGCAGAGGCTGGCTTTTTTAAGAGGGGCAATCCCTGGGAAACCCATATCTCTGGTGTTGTAAGCGCCTTGCTCTAGCTATTGAAACAGGAGAGTTTACACGGATTCAAAAATATCTTAAGGACTTAAGATGCAGTTTTTTGTACATACCGTACTTAATTATTGTGTAAACAGAGCAGTTTAAGTACATTTTGGAAGTGCACTTTTCTTCCACCCGGCCCTAACAAAAGCACACCAGAGCAGTATGTCCCAGCCTAGCAGGTTCCAAAGAAGAACCCTACACCAAAATAAAAGAGATTAATGCACCACTATCATCTTTAAACCAGTCAGAGGCAATAAAGAAAAAGACTGAGCTGAGCTTACTTATTGACACTTGAGGTAGATCCCAGACACAGATCCATGAGTCTCCTATCAGTGAAGCCAGAGGTTGTGAACAGGTTTTTCTTTGTGGGTAGAAATGAAAAAAGAAAGCAGGTTAAAACAAACAACAGCACAACATAAAAGCATCTTATGTTTTCCTGCACTAATGTTTAACGCTGCAAGATGATACTCAGGGCTGGACTGGGACAAAAAAAAAAAAAATCGGCCCAGGCATTTTGACTTGGCCAGACGTTTTAAATGAGAATAAGAAAGAAAAGTATTTATTCCAGCAAACATAAGCTCATATTTAACAGTTATATTAAAACAATTCTAACAACCAGTTATTAAACGTGCTCCTGTTTAGCACGACATCAGCTGGTTTCCTCCTAGCGCACAGTGGGCAATCAATAAATGAGAGAGAGAGAGAGAGAGAGAGAGAGAGAGAGAGAGAGAGACGACATTGTGTCCATTGAGGCATTTTTACAGGTCTGAAAACGCTTGGTGCCGACTGAAAACGCCAGTGCTGGCCGTTTGAACAGCGCTTTTAAAAGTGTAGGGTTTCGAAGTTGAGATGCGAAATGGTTTCTATGAAATGAAATACATGGAAGAAAATAATTTTATTTTAGGGCTGTATATAGAAAAACTGGTGGTTAATTGTAAGCAAGACGCTATGAAATGTTTATATTAAATCATGTCTTATCTGGGCAGTCCAAGAGCAAGTGAAACATTCATCCTAGTATTGTTTTTCCATAACAAAGTTATAATAGTTGGGTTTAAGACATTTCATATATTCTAAATAAAGAGTAATATTATTTTCTCATTCATTTTTTGTCTTAAACGGCTGTGCAGTTGTTGTTCTATGTTGAAAGTAGTATTGCTCCCGCCCCTGCTGCACTGTGATTGGACGGCTGTGTAAAACGTGACATTGATTGGCTGTGAATGTTCTTTCCCAAATTGAACATTTTCCGACTCTGTGCGCCCGACAGAAAACGCAGAGAGCCGGCAATGAGCGGGTGGAAAAATGTGCCAGCCGCTGACTTTCAAGAAAAATCTGCGTTTCCACGGAAACTATACACTATACTATAACTATACACTATACTACAACTATACACTATACTACAACTATACACTATACTACAACTATACACTATACCTGCCTGAAGGGCTTTTTTCTTCTTGGCCCTAATTTTTACAGCACCCCTTTTCGCTTTGTACTGTCCATTATTCTTCTGTTTGTCTGTGATCTGCAATTAGAGCCATTGCCCAAGCAAGGGGGAGGGGTCATCCAACCTCCATGGCTGTAATCGGTCCAGCACAGAGTCGATCATGACCAATTGGCCAATCCAAAACCTTTTAATAGTTTATACCGATTAAAATGAAAAAATATCTGCCCACAAAATTACCATCGGCCCACCAGTCAAATGCACGGTATGCCTAATGGCCAGTCCAGACATGATGATATCAAACGCATTTTATTAGAATATTTAAAAAAAAATTACTTTTTAGACTCAAAAATCCAAAACTTCATAAAATACCTCATAAAATAATGAAATAACATAAAAACTAAATGCAGGTAATCTTGTGTATCTCAGCATAAGATACCTAAAGTTTAAAGTCTCTTATGTTTAGGATAGTGAATATATTTATTAAACTGCTTTAATAAGAAACAGTTCTTTGCAAAAAAATCCTTAAGCTTCTGTTTCAGGACTATTTTCCAGCAGCAAGTCACAATGCTGACTTGTGATCGAACAGTTAACAGCTTATTTATTTATAGGCAGGTATAAATGTTAAAATTTTGCACCATTTCACTGTCTATACTCCAATTGTGATGGTGCTGTTCTGTTACCTTCACAATAAACCACTTCCTAAATATGCTAAAAATTTAAAAGGATACGGCTGCGTTTTATCCTGGCCTGAACCACTTATGATCCATGAACTCTTCCAATGTCGGTCTGCATGCTGGTTTAGATTTGCTCCAATTTATCAAGTCAGTGCATTCTGTATGTGTCAGAGCAACGCTTAGTCATGTATATTCTTTATCTGCTTAATTGGTATATTTAACATTTGATGGAAATTCACATAATGAATAGTTTGCATTTAAAAAAGGATTTTTTCTAAGTGTTGTTCTCTTACCTTCAGATATCTCAAAGCCATAAACCATTTTAGACAGCAAACGACCCAAACCTCTGACTGTAGATCTAACTGCACAAGCTCTGTCTGTAAACAAGTGAGAAAATATTTAAAAAGTCACAGTATAATGCAATCAATCAATCAATCACAATAAACACAAAGCTTGGGTTGGCTATAGTGTTTTTAAAAGGGTCATCACATCAGTGCTTAGAGTAAAAACTTACCACAGTATCCATAGCGTTTTTGCTTATGTGCGATTAGCCTGCCATATCCAAAGTCAATAAACTTGATCTGCAACGTTTCAGTGTTGAGCAGGACATTCCCCATATGCATGTCACCATGGTTGACACCGTGATCAATCCAATGTTTGGCTGCGATCGCTGCTTGCCACATAAAATGACGTGCCAGTGTCTCGTGCAGACAGCATTGATGAAGAAACATGAAGTCATACAATGTAATGAAGGGTCGTGGGTATTCCAAAATCAAGATGAGGTGGTCTTCTTCCTCAAACCAGTCGAACATTTGGACAATGTAGGGGCACTTTTTAGGTTTGTGTAACTGCAAATTTATAGCCACTTCTTTGAACATTGGTTTGAAAAACCAAGGCTGGTAAAGAAAAACATTAGAAAGGTTAGCTGACTGTAACATTTCAATAAATCAACTGTACTGAAATACAATGGGGTATGAAAGTCTGAGACCACTATGAGAAATTCTTTTCGATTTTAACTACTATGTCAACAATTAGAACAATTAATATTAAGTATAAAAGACGTTACCTACATTTGGAAATTAAGAGTTCAAAGTTGGAACTATTGCATGTCAATATCTTAAATTTGCTTATTTGTATGCAACCTAATTGCCCTTAATTTAACACTATCCCAGATGTTGGGACCCCTATTTCATGAAATACTTAAGATACTAAATCTTGCCAACTTACAACATATATTTTAGGCTTTTCGGTTCTCTTATCAATAAATTTGATGGCAACCTATAAAAGGAAAAAGACACACATGTAAGCTTTACAAAAGAACATGACAGTCTGTGAATGGATCAAAACATTTAACATCTGTATGTTGGGTTACAAATGAAAATATCTGATGAATATAGCGAGTGTGTTTCTACCTTCTGGCCATCAAATCTGCGGATTCCCACAAACACAGACCCATAGCCGCCTGATCCAAGTTTGCGGCCCAGTTCATAGAGCACTGAAAATGACCCTAAAACAACACATGCAAAAGAAATAAATGAATGAACTTAACAGAAAGAGTGGCATAGGCATTTCAAGTCCTTTACATGTCAAATGATGTGTGACAGTAAAAAGAATTGACCTGAACATAAAGGTGTTATACTCACGTGGTTGATGGTAAGCTGGTTCTCCTGAAACTGCTGATTGGAGTCCAGATGGACCAGGCTGAAGGTCAGCTTCAGTTCTATCATGCTCCAAGTGAGATGACGAAGAAAATGGCACCACCTTGTTCTTTCCAGAGTGAGAGAAGGTGTCTTTCTTAATGCCAGCACGTCTTCCCTTCTTCTTTGTCTTCTTCTTACTACATTGTGATTGTTGTTCTAAAAGATAAAGGCAGAAAAATACAAACCAATAAAATGCCATTTTGTAATAGTTAAAGTAATTCTGTAAAATATCAATGTGTAAAATGTCGGAAATCTCAGTCAGTCACCAACTCTCCCACAGTTTTTACACCTTATAAATTTCAAACAAATTTATAATAACTATGCTTACACTTTGACAGACATTTTGAACAGTAATTGTACATTTGTACATTTTTGGTTGTTTGTAAGACTTGTGATGTGCTAAAGGTACCTCAGCACGAAAACAATTAAGGGACTTTTTGAAGCTATTTGCTGCAAGTCAGACGAACCTGGATATTTGTCAGCTGTTTCCTCTGGAACTTCTGACTGAAGTCCAGATGGACCTGGCTGAAGATCTTCCTTAAGGTCACATGGATCTGAGTGAGAGTGGGAAGGAACAGGCACCATGTTGATCTTTCTAGAGCGAGTAAAGGCCTCCTTTATAGCCCGCCAGGCTCTCTTAACACGTCTACCCTTCTTTTTGCTTGTGTTTGTTTTGTGTTCTATTGGATAAAAAGAAAATAAAGCATAAAAAACACCAATGTGTGATCAAGCCCAATTAAACAAGGTGGAAATCAGACTTTTAGTACTACACTTAACATTGAAAATTCTCTCTAAATGATTAAACCCATTTTAAACAAACCTGGTTGATGGTCTGGAGCTGCTGAATGGAGTCCAGATGAACTTGGCTGAGGATCAGCTGTATATTCAACAAGTGTGTGATCCACATTACATGAACCAGGGAGGACATCACCCACGTCTTGATCGCACACTTGCTTAAAAACTCGTAATTCTGTCTGGATGAATAGATCTTCCTCAACATCAGATGGATCCGAGTGAGAAGATGAAGGGATAGACACGACCTCGTTCTTTCCAGAACTAGAGAAGGCATTCTTTATGGCCCGCCAGGCTTTCTTAAAGCCAGCATGGATGCCCTTCTGCTGTCCTCTGTTTGATTGTTTTTCTACAAAATAAAAACAGAAAAAGAGAAATCTCAAATAATAGAAATGACCATCAGAGACAAGAAATATAACCCATAACAGTCAATCACACACACACACACACACACACACACACACACACACACACACACACACACACACACACACACACACACACACACACACACACACACACACACAATAATAATAATAATAAACATGAACATTCTACAACAGATTGCTTATAATATATGATGATAATTCAAGTCAATATAAAGTAAGTTTATTTACCTTTGGTGTCTCTGTCTTGGGTGTGAAGATGATCTGATGACGTCACGATTTCTTCATCTTTCTTCCAGCCTACAGGTAAAGGCGTGACGTCATCAGTGAGCGGTGCAGGTGAGAACACACCGATGCGACCGACCCGAGCCACAGCGTCAGCCCTCGCCCATTTACTAAAAATATGAAACATATTTCTCTGATGTTCGATAACACGAAGTGAACCGTAAGCGACCGAACAGCAGAATGAGCAGCAAACTCTGTGAACTTATCGACAACTACAGTCGACGGGCGCCTCAGGGAACACGGACGCTGATTGGTCTAGACGGCGTTCCATTAAGCCTTCAGGTAAAGCGCTGATTGGTCGGTTTCGCTCACTGAGCGTTCACTGGGAGTAGAGTGATAAAATAAAAGCCGCCATTTAATACAAAATAAAAGCACATCTTCAATTTAGATTTAAGACTTTTTTATAAAGATGTGTTTAATGTTTTTTGTTGTGAGTTTTTTTTAAATGATTAAGTATTTTAGAATTAAGTAAAAGATTTCAAATGAAGAGTTTTTATCTAAAGCAAAACACTAAAATTAAACATTTAAAAATAATGAAATAAATATGATATATTATATTAAATATATTTTATTAGATGCTGTATTTGTTTTGTCTTCACAATGTTTATTTACGTCACTAGCTAAAGTTTTATCTGCATTTCATCTAAGAGAAGTTTGGGGATTGTGTTGTCATAGAAACATAAAATAAAAATTTATATTTGATTATCTTCAGTGATGTCACCTTTGGACGGGAATTGTCAGAAATATTTTCTTGTTATTTTCTCGACAGATTCTTTATATTTGGCGTCAGATGTGAAATAAAGAGAAGCGTGTAGACCAGATCCAGTAAACTTGTAGAAGAATTTGTGTTTTGAACTTTGTTTACTGAATTATGGGCTGTGTGAGTATAATCTGTTGTTAAAGAGAGTGTCAGATATTAGTTTTAAATACTGTCATAGTTTCACTGAGTTTATGTTCATTTATTTTCTAAACTCATTGCTGTGCCATAAAGGGCTGATAAAGTTATAGTTTATATCCGTAGCACTCGTGATCACAGAGATATTAGTTGTTTCTCTTTAAGATAGAGATCCGTGTTATGGCCTTACATCTATATTGAGATATACATTACAGCCTTTGTGATTATGATATATATTACGATATATAAATTATAAATGAACCATTTCAGAATATGTTACATAGACTCTAAGGAAAGCCAAACTGTTAAATGTATTTAATGTATGTAGCATTATATGTTCTTTCCTTCTAAAAGGCACTATACTTAGTTTAAGTGCTTGGTTTGATGAACAATAATTTTCTTTGTATTTCACTAATTACTTTAAAACTTTCAAAAGTTACGTCTGCATTGGTTTTCTTGTTGCGGACCATCCACTGTAGCGGTGCGTGGTCTATAAGTAATGTGAACCTTCTCCCGAGGAGATCGCAGCTCCAGGACCGCCCACTTGACGGCCAAGGCCTCCTTTTCCACGGCTGCTTGTTCCGTTCGGCTTTGGTCAGCTTTCGGCTGATGTAGATGATGGGATGTTCTTCTTCCTCAAAGCCCTGCAAGAGGACTGAACCAAGGCCCGTCTCCGAAGCGTCTGTTTGCAGCAGGAAGAGACAGTTGAAGTCCGGGGCTCTTGGGACCGGCTCCGATGTTAGGGCCTTCTTCACCCGCTGGAAGGACACGTCCATTTCCGGGGTCCAGGTTACTTTCAGAGAGGAGAAGTTAGCGATGAAGCAGCCATAATATCCCGCCAACCCCAAAATTGCGCCCTAGGTACCACCATGATCGTCTCCACTTTCTTCTCCTGAGGCTTAATCAAGCCTCGTCCTACCTTATACCCCAGGTCCTTGGCTTTGTACTGGGCAAGGTTGCACTTCTTGGGGTTGGCGGTGAGTCCGGCCCATCGTAGCTCCCTCAGCACTCTCCGGAGGGGGCGGAGATGTTCATCCCAATGCTCAGAGTGGACGACGACATCATCAATAAAGGCCGCTAGGAAGGCTTGGTGTGGCCGGAGTACTATGTCAATGAGGCGCTGAAATTCTGCCTTTTTCAGCGTTTTACAGACTCACGGCAGGATTTCTTTGTCAGGCCTGCTTCATAACAAAGTTGTGTAGGTGGTATCTCAACCGCTCTGAGGTGCTAAAATCCTTAACTTCTGGAATTCTTCACTTGAAACAATAACATCACCAGTAATGCTTAAATGTAAGACGCCCACTTCTGTAAATCAAAGTGGAGAAAACAAACTTCAGAGGAGATTAAAAAAGGCATATTGTTATATTTTTCATGGAGTTTCTGATAACCCTCAAAGACTTGCAGGTTAATCTCTGAATCGCTGTTCAAGTTGTTGATGTTAAATACGGCTCTGCTTTTTCTGGGAATGTGACCTCGGAACAGACATGAGATCATTAGAGACTGCGTGTAACTGATGTGTTTTTCTTCCATCACTCAAGCCACTTTTAATTCTGTCATCTCTCTCTGTGGTTCTCCGTGAAACAGGCGAGTGTTTGACCAGGGAGCTCTAAAACGGCTTGGTCCCGGCCCCAAAAAAAAGTTCTTGAAAATTCGTTGTCATTTTAGTTTTTCTGTGCATTCCTTCATAACTGCTCACATGAATTGATGAACATTTATTTTTTTTTTACTCTCAGCAGACTTGAGTTCATTATTCCACGGTTACTCTTAGTTTAACTGTATCTGAAACATCATCGTTTTGATATGCAATCAAGCACCATTTTGGGCACACCATCATCCTCTCATTAGGATTCTCAGTATGCACAAACTTTTTTCTATTTGAGTTGTGTTTTTGTTCCCTGTACACAAAGATATCTTCTCTCATTATCCTCCAGCAAATATATATATATATCTTGACTTCCATAAAAAGCTAGCATATATGCATATTATTATTAATATTTAATTATTATTATTTATATTGCATATTTAATGAATAATCTAGATAACATGGCTTGTATGATGGGTCTTAAAAAAGCACATTATCAAAAATATTTCTCAATTTGTTTACATTTTGACATGGATTGCTGCTGCTAAAGTCATTTTGGGATATCAGAACACTTGAAGAAAGTTGGTCATTGAACAGAGCTCGTTTCCTTCTTTTGAGTAGACACAAAATGAACACAAGCGGATATAGCGCCATCTAATGGACCGTTTTACACTGTGCCCCAATACATTTTATCTTTACATTTCATTTTAATTATTATCTAATTGTTCTGAGGAATTTATATGAGGAAACACTCAAGTTAAGATGTATTATCTAAAAGCTAGTTTATATATATTATATATATTTTATATAATCCTTTTTAGTCTCTGGTATTGAACCCATGATTTAAAACATCTCAAAATTAAATTAAAAGATTTAAAACAATTGAAAAGCAAGTAAATAAGGACAAAAATGTTAAATATAAATTAGCTTTTAGATAATGCATCTTGACTTGAGTGTTTTCTTCTTATAAATTCATCAGAACAATTAGATAATGAGATTTGTCATATTCGTTATGTTATATATATATATATAAAATGCTTTTTAGTCTCTGGTATTAAATCCATGATGTAAAACAACTCAAATGTATATGATATAATGCAGTAAGGCTCTTTGAACAAAAGAGTATATGTTTACTTGAAATAAAGACTATTTTGAAGAATGTTGGACAGTTCTGGGGTTTATTTTTTACACCTTTTCTATTTTTTCTACTATGGTTGTGAATGGGGCTCAAGAACTGTTTGGACACAAATATTTGTCCAAATATCTTCTAAGCAGAACAAAGACATTTATTCAGCAAACAACTAATAAATAGTGAGAATGCTCCCCTGTTGTGTGTCTGACATGTTGTTTGTTGGGATGTGGGGAAGTATTATTAATTTATTTGTTAAAGAGCGTTTCCCTTAAAATAAAGTGACCTGTGTTTTATTAAGACAGCAAATCATCCAGAACATTTATAATACATAGAATATGTACTGGACTACGATATTAAGAAACGTTATTTACAAATAAACATTAAAGTATTTAAACTTGTTGTTATCATATTAATGCATTAGGATGGTTACAGAATAAAAGAAGCTCTTTAGTAACACAAAGAAAATCAATAAATGAAAAAGAATGTATTTCATGAAATAATTGTGGCACAAATAATTGTCACTTAAATACATGTACAAACAATAAAAGATCTAATACTGTTTAAATGGAAAGATCCCCATAGATTTAACAATTATATTAATAGCATATTCAAAAATAACAACTACAGGCATTTACAGTGTGCTGACAAAGAATAATGACAATAGCTCTCATTTAGTGGGTCCAGCCCACCATAGAGTTAAAATGATCAAGAATCTGAGATTTATGATTTATGACCAGCTTGATTCTTTTTATGAATCATTTGTAGCTGTTTGACAGAACATCTCTTTTAGGTCTGCCTCGTCTGATTGCTGGTTTCTTTAGGAGACCAAATAGTAATGAGGGTACTTCCATCCAACGGGGCAAAGAAAGGGTACAACTTCTCATTCTCAGTTTGCATATCGCTGTTATCGTTCCACAGATGTCAGGTGGTCAGAATGGGCAACAACACTTCATCCCCGCTGACCCTAAACACTGGTACTCCTCAGGGCTGCGTTCTCAGCCCACTCCTGTACTCCCTGTACACGCACGACTGTACAGCCACACACAACTCCAATGTCATTGTCAAGTTTGCTGATGACACAACTGGGATAGGCCTGATCACCGACAACGATGAGACGATCTACAGAGAGGAGATGAGCACCCTGACCAAATGTTGTCAGGAGAACCACCTCTGACTAAACACTGACAAGACTAAGGTGCTGGTGGTAGATTTCAGGAGACAGAGCAGAGAACAATATACCAATCAGACATCAGACATATCCAATATACGATATGCCATACACTGCCCTTTGATTCCAAAGTTTGACACTGGACTATACATATACTCTGCACTTTATACAACAGTCTACCAATTACAACTGTACATTATCCTATTCACTTCTTTACTGTATTCAGATCACGTTCACTCTGCTGCACTTAGCATATTTTTATGCAAATCCTGTTTACATAATACAGAACATGTACATGTGTGTCTAGTGTGTAATGTATTTGTAGTGCTTAATGTATGTATGTACATACTGCGATGAATGTTTTCGACTGTAAGTTTTGTCCAATAATGTTGTAGTCTGTTTCATATGTTATATTAACTGTACTGCAATTTTTCTGGAGCAAACTCCTAAGAATTTCACTCACCAGGGCACATGAGCTGTGGTGATGTGACAATAAAAGTGAATTTTGATTTTGACTTTAAAGTTTCTTATGAAGGTTTTGATGTGTGACTTGCTCTCTGCATTGTAGAAAGAAATCTGTCCCTCCTCATAATCAATGTACTAGATCCCCATCTTTTGGAGCACTAGAGTATGCGGCAGGGGGTATCAGGATTGGTTCATGCAAAGAACTGTCTTATGCTGCGCCATAGGGCCCGATAACCATTAGATGGATTCATTGGAATGTGGCCGTGTCGTCACTCCGACTTTCCAATAACCGTTGTTTGCAATATTCAGTTCCGAGTAATGGCGACAGTTGGTGTAGCCTTCCCAGCCCAGGACACAGGACCAACCATCAAAGCTCTGAGGGCTATAGGGCAGATCGGCCTCCCTTAGACCCTTCTGAACCTTTTGTTGGTCATGGGATCAGGAGTTACATCAGCTGATTGAGTAAATGAGGCACAGACTTTAGAACTGACACACAATTATGGAACAAAACAATTTGTGTTGCACACATTGGGAGTAAACTTGCAAATAATCTAGATTAAACAACCTTATGCCGGGTTCACACCAGACGCGTGTAGTTCGACGCTTGAACATTTAAGTTAATTTGCGTGTAAAATTTGCCTCCAATGTGTCATTCGCGCAGAGGGGAGGGAGAGGAAAATTCATTTTATTGTAAAACAAAGTGATTAAACTGAATGTGACGGCTTTAGTTATAGTCTCGATATGTGTATAGAGCTCAAATTGAGTAAAGATAATTATTTTTCTTCACTAAATTTCTTCCAGTAAATATCACTTGTATTCCTGTCAATGTTAAAGAATAATAAAAGTATAATGTGGATATATAAAGCCATGATGACTTTATCCTCAATGTTTGTTTTAGATAAAGCAAGCTCCTGATTGGTTAATGTTAAATTTTTTCAACTAACGCAATTCGGGCCTCAGTAAATCTCCTCGCGTCTATTCGCATCTTTGCATTGATTTGACATGTAAATCACTCACGCCTGAAGCTCTATTCACTTCTAGTGTGAATGCAGCATTAGTGTACTATATGTTACATGTTACCTGTACTGCGTTGTTTTTGGAGCAAGCTCCTAAGAATTTCACTCACCAGGGCACATGTGCCGTGGTTATGTGACAATAAAAGTGAATTGAAATTGAATTGAATTCTTGTCGAGGTTTCCATTGGGAAGTTTCTTAAAAATAAACCTGGCAGCTTCACAGCTGCATAAGGTTAGCACGTCATGTGTGATGACGTCATTTCACAGTAGGTATACACACACAGGTTAGAAGACTCCCTCTCTTTTTTTAATCGATCGATAAGAGTCTCCCTAAGGGGAACATGTACTAGGGGACACAGCAGACAAGGACAAAGACATCAACCAGACACACATAACAAAATAAATAAGGGACAAAACAGATGGGATGACTTAATAAAAACAACATAGACTGGATGGGAGGAGGAGGAACAAAAAGTCCAGACTGTGTATGGTGTGACAGTGAGTGTCGTTGGGGCTTGAGTCCGTATGGGCTTAGGGCTGGGTTTGGGCACCCGAGTTCTTGCCCGCACTGATGCCCCCGAGGGCGCTGAAGCGGCGGAGAATGCCGGCTATACCGGCGCTGAAGCCGCGGGGAATGCCGGCTGCACCGGCGCTGAAGCCGCGGGGAATGCCGGCTGCACCGGCGCTTAAGCCGCGGGGAATGCCGGCTGCACCGGCGCTTAAGCCGCGGGGAATGCCGGCTGCACCGGCGCTTAAGCCGCGGGGAATGCCGGCTGCACCGGCGCTTAAGCCGCGGGGAATGCCGGCTGCACCGGCGCTTAAGCCGCGGGGAATGCCGGCTGCACCGGCGCTTAAGCCGCGGGGAATGCCGGCTGCACCGGCGCTTAAGCCGCGGGGAATGCCGGCTGCACCGGCGCTTAAGCCGCGGGGAATGCCGGCTGCACCGGCGCTTAAGCCGCGGGGAATGCCGGCTGCACCGGCGCTTAAGCCGCGGGGAATGCCGGCTGCACCGGCGCTGAAGCCGCGGGGAATGCCGGCTGTACCGGCGCCGGGAAAGGGCTTGGATCCGGGACAGGACTTGGATCCGGGACAGGACTTGGATCCGGGACAGGACTTGGATCCGGGACAGGACTTGGATCCGGGGCTGCGAGCTGGACCCGCTGCTTCTTCCTCTTCGAGTGGCAGGTGAAATTAAGAGGTCGCAGGAGGGGGCGGGACCAACTCTGCACCCGAGGAATCCGACGGGGAGTCCCAGGACTTCCTTCTGGATCTTCAGACAGGACTGAAACAGGGAGTGGGGAGCTGACGGCGCTGGAGCTGGGAGGAGCTGAGCCCCCCATTATGGACGTGGCCAGGATGCAAGCGTCCGGGAACGTGGCCAGCGGGCTGGAACCCCAGGTTGGACCTGCAGGCCAAGGATCATCCTGGTTGATCACATACCTGACCATGTGCGAGAAAGGGAAGGACCTCAGCAACGCCATCTCGCTGGGCTTGAGGGACTTGGTGAGACAGCTGTTGAAGATCACCGCCTTCTCCCTCTCCCCAAAATTGGTATGTGCCACGACCGTCTCGAAGGCCTGGGCAAAGATTCGGGTGCCTCTGTTCTCCTGGCGAAACCCGAACATTAAGCGGAACTCCTCGTTCCGCAGCCCGGTGTTGTCAATGCCTGCTGGGTTCTGATGGTGTCGTTGCATTCTGTCACGGTGAGGTGGTGCGGGAGACCCCAAATGCAGGCACGTGAAACAGGATCAGGGGGGAATGAACAAGACTTTAATAAAAAACACAACAAAACAAAAACCCACAATGGGGAAAACAATAACACAAACTAAAACACGACTGGGACCTGGAACAACTAGACAAGGCAAACAGGGCAAGACTAGAACACCATCTTTCGATAACATGATATCCAAAATGACATGAGTAACAAGTGTTACACGAGGAAATAAGTGCAATGTAACGACACAGGACAGAAAACACAAGGGCTTTAAATAGGGATAACAAGGGATAACGACACAGGGCAGGTGTGGGGAATGAAACAATCACGGGAAGATAGACAGGATAACAAGGGGGCGGGGTCAAGAGACGAGACAAGAGAGCACATGGCATGTCAAACCAAACAATACCATGTGACCCTCACACACAACACAGGTCTGACATGACCAAGAGAGGCAGAAACATGACAAATTTAAACAGGGATTTAAACACCAAAAAATATTTCTGAACAAATCTAGAGAAGATTTTTATTAAGGAGTCGGACGGAATCCTCCTGCAGAATTTGCAAACCTGGTGAAGAACTACAGGAACCGTTTGACTTCTGTAATTGTTGTTAAAAGGCTTCTGTACCAAATATAATTTTTTTGACTCAATTGATCAAATACTTTTACATTTTTAAAAATCCCACAATGTGATAGTGATATTTATTCGGTCATTTGGGATCTGTGTCACACAGTCTCACGACGGCCGTTAAATATGCGCGGATCTCACTATGGTAAAATTGTCAGTCTAATCTATATTTGTGATGTAATATTATTGTTTTATAGTTTTAACTAGTAATGTTATACTTGTATAATATGAAGTAGTTGAGAAAAAATCTGACAAATTTATAGTAATAGAATGTAAATATTTATTCAGAAACTATGTACACAATATATACATTTTACTATATACTGTGAGCTCTGCATGGATGTTACAGGTTCTTACTGTCTGGTACATATGGCAAAGGTTTCCAGCTTGTGATGACATGCAAACAGATTTCTGTGTCACTATGTACTACCTTTGAAGTAAACATGAATGATAGTCAAAGGTGCCTCAGAACGGTTTAATTTATTAAATTCTTCAAAAATTGTTATTAAAAAACAAAAATTTTAATTATAATTTGAATATTTTTTCTACTTTAGCAATCAATGGTGATCCAAATATCTGTTTTGTGTTTAACCTGTAAGGGCTCCCCACCCACTGGGCCAACGACGAACTCCAATGGCGTGGGTGAAGGGTTCTCGTGCTTTATCTCTATTTCCGGTTTCTTTGTTAAACACTAGTTTCAAACTAGCTTGTTACAATTTCCTATATTTTGATGACTTTATGGGTATATCCAATCTGACTCCAAATTAAATGTATCTTTAACATTGAGATTACTTTGCTTTTCCATACTCTAAGATTATTCTATCATTGTTAGTCTGTGTAGTACAGAGGCTCACGAAAGCCATTCTTTAAGCGTGGATCTCATGATCATAGAAACTGCTGATCTGATCTAATCAGAGGTATACTAAATATACAGGGTATACTAAGTATAATAATCATAGTTTAGTCACGATTGTGCAACTAAATATAATAATAATAGTTTTAGTCACGATTATGCAACTAAATATAATAATAGTTTAGTCACGATTATGTAACTAAATATAATAATAATAGTTTAGTCACGATTATGCAACTAAATATAATAATAATAGTTTAGTCACGATTATGCAACTAAATATAATAATAATGGTTTTAGTCACGATCATGCAACTTGCTAATCAGAAGATGAGTATCTATACTGATTTAGTCAGAGGTTGCCGGGTATACTAAATATAATAATAATAATGGTTTTAGTCACGATCATGCAACTTGCTAATCAGAAGATGAGTATCTATACTGATTTAGTCAGAGGTTGCCGGGTATACTAAATATTCTAATAATAATGGTTTTAGTCACAATCAAGCAACTTAATATAATAATAATAGTTTTAGTTACGATCATGCAACTTGCTAATCAGATGATGAGTATCTATACTGATTTAGTCAGAGGTTGCTGGGTATACTAAATATAATAATAATAGTTTTGGTCAACTAGTCTGATTTTCTCAGTACCTTATCCTAGCATTAGAGTTTGTGGTAACATCTATAAAATAACGTTCTTTAGAATATAATAAAATACCAATAACAACAATTTATTATGCCAGGCAAGTATAACTTAAATTCAATCAAAACAATGCATTTTTAAAGAAATCTTCGAATTCAACAAATCAACATAATATAAAATAAACCCATAGAGTCTTGTCATACCTGGCAATTAAAGACACACACATATAGTGTGGGAAGTTCTGATTACAGATCCCTCCAAAAATAGAGAAGACATAGTATTGCATATCCTAAGACATACAGTGCTATGGGGTTCGTCCTGTTTGGATTTCCCCCCGAATGCTGTGCCTGAGTTCCTTAAATATTCCAATGAAGTCGTAAATATCATAGTCCCTGTGAAACCAAACAGAATACCAAATGGCAACAACTCCTGTAATCAAGAGATGGACACACCTCCTGAAGAGGTGTAGATTATGTTAAAAGTTGGTACAACTTCATTATCCTTCATTTTAGGATTACAAAAAGTAGACCCTTTTGCCCATCGCACCATAACCTTCCAAATGATACTAAACATGATAATGAATCTATGCAACATCACAGACTTGACATATGTAATGATATCAATGTTTCTCACATTCCTGGTGATTTGAGCCTAAAGAGAAAGAGAGGAGGAGTTAGGGGGGAGAGTTGAGGTCAGTTCCCGGGCTCCAATGACCCCTGAAGTGAGGGACAGGGTTCCACTCCACAGGATGTACCACCAAATGAGTATATATTGTTTTATAATCTAGCACCACAAACAAACTCAGTTCTCGTCACTTTTCCATCTGCCTTACAAACCTAACAAATAAATGTATACATGTTTGAATCAACTTTAGGGTAATTGGTTCATGATAGAAGTTCATTTTTTCATGAACCATCTCTTAAAAACCATTAAAACTGTGTTGGGCACAAGATCAAATTCCCAGTCAATGATTCAGAGTGTTTATGATTTTAAATTATAACACAGCAGCACAGAAACACACCGTCAAGGAGTCAGAGTTTTCCTACGGGTCTCGCTTACATGAGATACAAAATAATTATTCTGTCATCATTTACTCACCCTTTAGTTGTTCTAAATCCAAACACATTTCTTTGTTCTGATGAACACAGAGACAGATATTTAGAAGAATGTAATCCAACAGTTCTGAGAACCCGTTGACAACCATAGGAAGAAAATGTGTTATTTCTTTATATGTTTTGAACAAAAAATAAGATATTTTGAAGACTTTAGGACAGCTCAAAGTTCCTTCTATGCTAGTCGGTGCTGTCCTAGAACTGTTCCGTGTTTTTTTCTAAATATCTTCATCTGTGCTCAACCAAACAATAAATGCATACTGGTTTAGAACAAATAACGAGTGAGTAATTCACAGCAGAACTTTTGGGGTTGAATTATCTCTTTATTACCTAGGAAGGACTTCAACAGTTATACAGCTATCTTATCAAATACACATTTTATGGCGAGCTGCTTCACTCAGTTTATTATATATTTGTGATGTGATTTTATTGTTTTATAGTTTTAACTAGTAATGTTATACTTTTATGAAATCATGTGAAGAAGTTAAGAATAATACAGACAAATTTATAGTGATAGAATGTAAATATTTATTCAGAAACTATGTACACAATATATACATTTTACTATAAACTCTTAAGATCTGCATGGATGTTACGGGCAGAGCTTCTTACTCTCTGGTACATATGGCAAAGGTTCACCGCTAATGTCGACATGCACACGTGGGGCACATTTATTTAAGGTTGATTTGAAAAAGATCTCTTTGACTTGGATGCGTCCATCAGGTTGATCTTCTTCAAGAATGGTGGGGCAGCTGAGTGTTTTCCACAGGCGTTCTTTCACACGGAGACCTAATTTTAGACTGTAAGGATGAGGTCTGACAGAGGATGTTTTTAACATTGAATCCACTACAGCACGAGACATTCTTTGATGCTCTTCTATGCTGGTTCTTACTCTCTGGTACATATGGCAAAGGTTTTCAGCTTGTGACGACATGCAAACAGATTTCTGTGTCACTATTTACTATTGTTGAAGTAAAAATAATGATAGTCAAAGGTGCCCCATAACAGTTTAATTTATGAAGTCTTGTCTTGTGATTCAAGTCAGCTGGAGGTAGCCCAATCATTAAAATGAATGACTTCCGGACACTCTTGATGCACTTTCCTGCAGCGGTGTGAACGTAATGCAATACATTTTGCATCCTGAGCTATCATTTGAAATCTTTGCATTACAGCCTTGTAATAAATATTTGTGTTAAAAAAAAGTGACAGCATGAGCATCAGTACTCTGAGTATCATCCAAACTGTGAAACGCACCATGGTGACCCAAAAGAAGACTTAAGTAGTATGGGCCAGTGGATCAGAAGATGTGTCAAAACATCCTGTTGGCTTGAAGTAAGGACAAAGCTTTAAGAAAGCAAGCAGCTTTGAAGGAAATGGAGAGACAGAGGGTGTTCGACTGACAGCCATCCTCAAGCGCTGCCGCACCCAGAAGAAGCAAGGCAGAAGAGGAGGCTCTGGCCAGAAGAAGCAAGGCAGAAGAGGAGGCTCTGGCCAGAAGAAGCAAGGCAGAAGAGGAGGCTCTGGACAGAAGAAGCAAGGCAGAAGAGGAGGCTCTGGACAGAAGGAGGCATGTGGCCAAACAAGGCAAGGAAAGCGAGCTTGTGAAACCTTTGTCCAGGCGAAGAAGAAAAAAATATATATTTTTCAGTAAAACATGCTGTTTCTCTCCATGGCGTTTGAGTCCGTGCGTGTTTGTGAAACCCCTGTCAGGGCTAAGGAAAAAATAAATGTTTTTCAGTATAATATAAGTAGTGTTTTGGTTCTTTTGTTGCTCTCTTATTTTAGTGTCTTATTTTAGTTAGGCGCCACACTTGCTTGAGTTCACAATGACGGCGTCAGCGTCGCCCATTCTGACCCCCTGAACACACCCCCCCCTCTAGTCACCTTTTTTTCTCTAATGAGTTTGCAGGTCTGATCTTTAGTTCTTTTCTGTAGATTTAAAGTAGATCCTCTGTACAAACATTTCTGTTTTTCTTGAAGTTTATATTTCTGTATATTTATAGAACATCCCCTGAAGTCTTTACTAACAATTCAGTTTTTTCATCAGACAGATCTGTAGATTTCTTAAGGACTAAGGTTAAAAAACTGTGATATATATATACACTATTTTAGCCCACATTTTCTGGTATATGTATGTCAACGTTAACTTACAAGTTTAAAACCCATCTTCAGACCAATGACTACTAAATTCAATTCAATTCACTTTTATTGTCACATCACCACGGCACATGTGCCCTGGTGAGTGAAATTCTTAGGAGGTTGCTCCTAAAACAGCGCAGTACAGGTAACATGTAACATGAAACATATAGTGCAGACCACATAAGACAGTGTGCAATATGCACATACATATAATCAGTACACACAGTGTACTATAGACAAACACAGTCGAAACATTCAACACAGTGAGTACATACATACATTTAGCACGAGAAAAACATTAAACACTAAACACAGAGTGTGAACGTCCTGCATAATGTGAACAATGTGTGCATAAAGATTTTTAAGGTGCAGCAGAGTGGACGTAGTCCTAATACAGTTAGTAGTTGTGCATAGGATGAAGGTAGACTGTTGTTTAAAGTGCAGTGTGTAAATATTGTCCAGTGTTAAACTTGGAGTTAAAGTGCAGTGTGTGACATATTGTGTGCGGGATTGTATCAGTTCTGACTGTTCATGAGTCGGATAATCTGAGGGAAAAAGCTATCCCTCAGTCGACTCATGCGGGAGCGGATGCTGCGGAGACGTCCTCCTGTGGGTAGCATAGAGAGCAGTCTGTGAGATGGGTGGCTGGAGTCCCTGATGATCTTTCGGGATTTCCTTAAGCACCGCCTGGTGTAGATGTCCTGGACGATGTGGCTGGCAGTTCGCACGACCCTTTTCAGAGCTTTGCGGTTGCCAGCAGTGCTGTTTCCAAACCAGGCAGTGATGCAGCTCGTCAGGATGCTCTCTATGGTGCAGGTGTAGAAGGTTCTGAGGATGCTGGGGCTCATGCCAAACTTCCTCAGCCTTCTCAGGAAGAAGAGGCGCTGTTGTGCTTTCTTCAGCACCGCATCAGTATGAATGGACCAGGTGAGATCCTCGCTGATGTTGACGCCGAGGAACTTGAAACTGCTCACCCGCTCCACAGGTGTCTCGCCGATAGTGATGGGTCTGTGTTCTCTGCTCTGTCTCCTGAAGTCTACCACCAGCTCCTTAGTCTTGTCCGTGTTTAGTGAGAGGTGGTTTTCCTGACACCATTTAGTCAGGGTGCTCACCTCCTCTCTGTAGGCCGTCTCATCGTTGTCGGTGATCAGGCCTATGACGGTTGTGTCATCAGCGAACTTGACAATCACATTGGAGCTGTGCGTGGCTGTACAGTCGTGCGTGTACAGGGAGTACAGTAGTGGGCTGAGAACGCAGCCCTGAGGAGCACCAGTGTTGAGGGTCAGCGGGGATGAGGTGTTGTTGCCCATTCTGACCACCTGACTTCTGCCTGTCAGGAAGTCCAGGATCCAGTTGCACAGAGATCTGTTTAGTCCAAGATTCTGGAGCTTCTCAACAAGTTTGGAAGGCACTATGGTGTTGAATGCTGAGCTGTAGTCCACAAACAGCATCCTCACATAGGAGTTCTTGTTTTCCAGGTGGGAGAGAGCAGTGTGTAGGGTGAAGGCAATGGCGTCGTATGTGGAGCGATTGCTGCGGTATGCAAACTGTAGAGGGTCCAGTGAGATGGTGATGAAACACGTGACAGAGTCTGAGTACGCCTCGATGTCTTCATCAGACGCTGCCCGGAACATGTCCCAGTCCACGTGATCAAAACAGTCCTGAAGTGTTGCGTCTGATTGGTCCGACCAGCACTGAATTGTCTTGAGGGTGGGGGCTTCCCGCTTCAGTTTCTGCCTATAAGCGGGCAGCAGCAGAATGGAGCAGGGATCTGATTTGCCGAACGGTGGGCGGGGCAGAGGCGTCCCAGAAAGGAGAATATCAATGGTCCAGTACACGATCACCACGAGTGTTAATGGCGATGTGTTGACAGTATTTTGGTGCAATTGTCCTGAAATTAGCTCTGTTAAAGTCCCCCATGACAATAAACGCTGCCTCTGGGTGCACGGTTTCCTGCTGACTTATATTCCTGTACAGATCCTTAAGTGCCTGTTCTGTGTTGGCTTGTGGATGTAAACAGCTGTGATGATGATCGCTGTGAACTCCCTCGGTAGCCAGAATGGTCGACACAGAAGCATATGAAACTCCGGATCAGGAGAGCAGAAAGATGTAATAGAGTGTTGGTTCCTCTCATCACACCATGAGTTGTTAATAAAGAAAGAAACCCCTCCACCTCTGCTCTTCCCTGTGAGCTCTTTAGTTCTGTCCGAGCGGTGCATGGAGAACCCAGTGAGCTCGATGGCTGAATCTGGAACCTCTGCACACATCCAGGTCTCCGTGAGGCAGATAATGCAGCAGTCTCTTGTTTCTCGTTGGTATGAGATCCGTGCCCGCAGTTCACAAAGTTTATTGTCCAGAGACTGAACATTAGCCAGAAGAATGGAAGGGAGAGGAGGTCGAAGAGATCGGCGCCTGAGTCTGACGAGCACGCCGGCTCTCTTCCCTCTTTTCCGGCGGCGTTTCCTCTGTCACGTCCGTGCAGCACAAACAAAGGGTTCCAATGCGGTGTCTGTAAACAAACCGCCGGCGTTCAGGAACTCAAAGTCCGGTTTTCTGTTCGCGACGAAGGCACCTATGTTAAGAAGTGTTTGCCTGTCGTAAACAGTTAAACAAACAACCTCCAAAACATAGGACAAAAACAAACAAACAAGTAGAACAAACGAAAAACTGCAAAGTTTTTGCGGAGCTCGCAACACGGCAGCCATACTCGGCGCCATCTTGGATTGATTATATCCAAGTGAGTGATTATGAAATAAATTTATTACAATAAATACAAACTAATCATGTTTTTATGGAATGATAACATATTCTTACGTTTCTTAAAATCTCTTGTGTTTGCTTTAAACAGTATGACAAAAAAAACATCTGAATGAAATAACATTTCACAACAATAAGACAATGAATTTAGCAATGTTGTAAGCACAATTGAAAAAAAAGAATAACAAACAGTTTTAAATTAATGGTGATTACTTCACAAGTGAAAACTTGGTTCAAACCCAGGTAAAAAATATCCCAGGTAAAAAAGATCCCAAGTAAAAAAGATCCCAGGTAAAAAAAATGTCACGCTCTCAGTGTCAGGCAAGGCTCCCCATTCTGTGTACCTGTTGTAGGCAAAATGATTGACATTTTAACTCAGACAAAACTGGGATTATAGGTTTACAGCACATCATGAGTTTATATTATAGGATTTTATGTTGTTAAGTCAGTTAACTGATCTATACATAGCAAATATTCGCAAACATCCAGAGCCTTTCCTTCATTTTAATGCCACATGACGTAATTAAAGCAACAAAAGACATGAATAATAAAATCGACTCAGAATCACACAATCCGCAGTGCCAACAAAACATTAACATTACCTTGTTTAGCACACAAACAAATTATTCCCGAAAGTAAACTATTGTAATTTAACGTGTGACAAAAACACATGATGAAAATGCGTCGTGATTCTGAAATAGTCCGATAAATCTGACAGAAACTATGGATTAGGTTAAATGGAAACTTTTGTTACATGGTAGAGAATGGTTAATCATAGCTGGTCAAATCCGTCAATAAACCACACAGAGTAATTAAATTTAAACCGAATTCATGTTAATTTAAAAGGAATAATGACTTATACCACACAGGTACAAGCACTGATTTGAAGAGCTCATGTGATGGCGCGCCAGACTTCTCTCTCGTCTTCCTCTTTCAACTTTCGCGGTTGACAGGGTTATCCCAAAATGCAACGCAAATTAAAAAATACGGGTGAAACACCTGTAAAAACCAGGAAAAAAATTTAATTTTACAGATTTTTTTTACAGTGAAGCCACCGGATCCAGCCTGTATCCAAGTCAGAGGGGATTGCAGTCAACCGGATCTAGTTCGTATCTAGACCAGATGGTGGATCAGGAACTAGAAAAGATCTCTACAGCCCTGAAAGACAGCAGAGACCAGGACATCTAGAGGCCTGGATACAGATCCCCTGCAAAGACCTTACCTCAGACGACCATTGGGATAAGACCTCAGGAAACAGATGATTCTTCTCCACTCTGCAGCCTGCTAATTTAACTGTTGGTTTCTTCTGATCAGAGGAGAACTTGTACCCCAACAGAGCCTGGTCTCTCCCAAGATTTTACTGTCTGAGAGGTGCTGACGGCGCTGACAGTACCTGGATAGTACATGGTTCCGAATGGCGGAGAACCCAGATGTAGGCAGAGGAGTCGATTTAACAAAAAGATTTGAGTACCAACAGAAAACACCTACAATGAGGAAAATGTTAACATAAAATTACAAACCATACTTCCCACGAGGGGACAAGTACAAACAAAACAGGGATCCAAAACTACAATGAGGCACAGGAGAAATAGGGATTGGATACAAACATCAATACAAAACAAACCAGCACAGAACAGCAAACACAAGGGCTTCGAATAGGGGAAACATAAAGAGGTTTAAAGACATGAGGGCCGGTGTGGGGAATGGAACATTGATGGGAAGATAGGCGGGACAACGTGAGGGTGGGGCCAGGTGACGAGACAAGAGAGCAGATTGCATGTCATACCAAACAATGCCATGTTTCTCATACAAAACACACGGGTCTGCCATGATTTTGCCAAACTCATGAAAACTATGACCAAGAGGGGCAAAATCATGGAAGAAAGGAGTCCATAAATGAGTTAATTATATAAGTTAATTAAAAACATGTAAAAATTAAATTCTATTTCTCCAACCTGTAATTGAGCCAGCTTGAGGGTTATGGCTTCGGCGCCGGTCAGAGCGCGGGCATCCCCCACAGTTTCAGCGCTGGTCAGAGCTCCGGCTTACCCCGTGGCTTCAGGCTGGTCAGAGAGCAGGAATCCCCTGAGGCTTTAGCACCTTTGGCTGGACCTGAACTTTTTGTTCCCAAATGTTCCCGATGAAACAAAAGAACTACAAAAGACTACAAAACACATGACAAGAACAGGAACTAAAGAGGACAAGACAACATAAGACACAAATCACAGAAATTCTAACCCTTTGTTTAAACACTCTCCGTAGATGTTATCATTCTATTCACACCGTCCACATACTCTACGCCATGTTTACTTTAGCTTTTTCGGTTTCATAAGATGCTCCGATATCACCATGACTTCCAATTTCCATCCTAAAATTCACCCAAAAATTTCAGACATGACCATGATTCTATATCTCATTTCGTTACACAAAGCAATACCTCTTACTGCCGAACCAACGTCTGTTCTGCATGTGCTCTAGAAACCCCAACTGTTTCACCCAAGAGCAGCATCATCCAAGCAAAGTATTTACCAGCGGCTAATCCCGCTCCCCTGGTGCCATCTTTTCCACCTGGCAGAAGATTTTATGCAGCAAGCATCGATCTGTGCCAAACACTGGATTGACGATGGTATCAACCGTTGTGACTTTACAATAAATAAGTTCCTGGACAATACAGAGACGCTCCAGATCAAATTCATACACTTTTTAAACAGCAGGCTTATTTCATCGAGCAACCAACACATTTTTGGATATTGTGGTGAGTTTCTATGTTGTTGAATTTAAATACACACAAAGAAGTAGAAGAAGAAGTAGAAGAAACAACTCAGTTAAGAAAATAAAATGACTAAATGCAAAGTGTTGTTCAGACAGGAGGAAAGATGCGAAGCTACAAGATAAATAATAAACTAAATAATGTGATCTATGAGGGTTGAATGGCCTTTTTGCATAGTTGAGGATTCAAACAACACGATTTTTAATAGTTTCAATAAAAAACAAGGAGAAGTATTACCCTCCTTCAACACATTATACATTCTTCAGAACATGTTGATTTGTCATGTTCAACCTGGTTCGGTAGTTCATTATCAAGTTAAGCACAAGAAATAGTGTTTCTTAGGGATGTGCAGGTCGATACTGTAGTTATGATATTGATACTCAAAAGCTTGGTACCGATATTTTCTGAAAAGTATTGATACTTTAATTATATAAATCATTTCCCTAATGCCCGCATCATTACTAAGCCTGATAAGTATGACTTAAGTGAAGGAGTAGTTACTGTGACAAGAGTAAAGAAAGTCTCAATGACGTCAGATGCCACTACCATATTTCCCGAATGCACGAACACGCACACACAGTTTAAGACCAAAAATGTCAACATGTTACTCTTCTTAAACTCCAATCCAAATTGTAAGGATTACAGAAACAACAAGTGATCTACAGTGACCTGTCACTTTCTGAGTATTTCTTAAAGTGAAAAGTGAAGGTCATGGCACACACTGTAGTGAAGTGAAGTGACGTATTGCCAAGTATGGTGTTCCATACTTGGAATTTGTGCTCTGCTCCCATCCAGTAAGTGAACACACACACTGTGAATATACACCCGGAGCAGTGGGCAGCCATGCTGCGGTCCCCGGGGAGCAGTGGGGGGGAGGGTGCCTTGCTCAAGGGACTCACTTCAGTCATGGTATACCCGCTGGTACCGAGTCTTGAACCAGCAACCTTTGGATCACGAGTCCCAGACTCAAACCACCAGGCCACGACTGCCCACGACTGCCCACTTAGCACTACAAAAATGTACAAAGTTTATGATAAAATAGTTTAAAATAAACAAAATGCAAAAATATCTGCATTCAAATAATTTCGATAAAATGGCCTGTTGTATAAAAGAAGAACTTTTATTTTCTGGTAAAAAAAACATAATGCCGCAAAAAGAGAAAGATTAATTCGATGCCAAAGCAAAGACTTGTCACAAGGGTGCAAAACAATCAACCTCGGGACTACAAAACTCTTTTCTAGACTTTTAGAAAGTTAGACAAACAAAAAGAGATAACACAGGATAGTGACCACAGGGTTTAGAATAAGGGAACATAAGGAGGCTTAACGACAACTGGCAGGTAATGGGAATGATATACTGGACAAAAAGGGGCGGATCTGAGACTCGCAACATGACCGGTCATGAAATAAGTTATATTTTACAGACAATTTTTCAATTTGACTTTGCTTTATTTGACAAGAACCATACATTTTAACACCAAAGCATTTGCATCTGGTCTGCCTACAAGAAGGGCATATACTTGCTCAAAGTTGACTTTTTGACTTTAACAAAACAATAAACCATTAGAATCTATCAAAATACAGAGTATACAAAAAGGCATAACACACATTTGGGAAATTATGTGAATTTGTAAACCTTGAGTTTACACGTTTTTACCAGAGGTGTTCAGTATATTTATAACAGATGTCATCATTGGTGTTTCAAATACATATTAGGTATGTATTTAGACCAATACTGTTTTTGAGAAGTTTGTGATTGGCAAAAGTTGAGAAATGCACTGAATATTTATGATCATTAGATCTTAATTTGAGGATATCTCACAGCTAAATTGAAACCAAACAGGTATACGCAGAATTCTTGGAGCAGGCGATGAACAAGCTGCAGATAGGAACACTCAAGTTTAAGATGTTCCTCCAAGTTCGCACTATATATTTACTAGGTCAGCTTTTTAAACCATTCTGACTGGTCAAAATCTTATTTAATCGAAAACAACTTTTCGTTTTGGGGTATACATTCATTCATACTTCAAAAACCTTTTAAGGGTTATATTCAGTGTGCAATGGAAAGTTCTTGGGATTTCATTGTGTTTAGAAATCAATTCTTGGTTATTATAAGATGTATATTAGGGCAATATTGTCTACTTCAGTAATATCCTGCAAGGTTTTTAGTTTGTTTGATATTTAAAGAAAAAGAATGTGTTCAGATCCTCATCCAAGTCAAAACAAGTCTGCTAAAAGTAATACCACACAGACAATATACGTGGTCATGTTTTTATTAAACACAACATGTAAACATTCACATTGCATTTTGGAAAAAAATATATTTCTTAAGAATACACCACAGGATATTACTTGAGCTGCCCATGCACATTCGAATATACGCAATAGGCAGAGGCTGGCTTTTTTAAGAGGGGCAATCCCTGGGAAACCCATATCTCTGCTGTTGTAAGCGCCTTGCTCTAGCTATTGAAACAGGAGAGTTTACACAGATTCAAAAATATCTTAAGAAGGACTTAAGATGCAGTTTTTTGTACATACCGTACTAAATTATTGTGTGTAAACAGAGCACTTTAAGTACATTTTGGAATTGCACTTTTCTTCCACCTGGACCCAAAAAAAGCGCACCAGAGCAGTATGTCCCAGCCTAGCAGGTTCCAAAGAAGAACGCTACACCAAAATAAAAAAGATTAATGCACCACTATCATCTTTAAACCAGTCAGAGACAATAAAGAAAGAGACTAAGCTGAGCTGAGCTTACTTATTGACACTTGAGGTAGATCCCAGACACAGATCCATGAGTGTCCTATCAGTGAAGCCAGAGGTTGTGAACAGGTTTTTCTTGGTGGGTAGAAATGAAAAAAGAAAGCAGGTTAAAACAAACAACAGCACAACATAAAAGCATCTTATGTTTTCCTGCACTAATGTTTAATGCTGCAAGATGATATTCAGGGCTGGACTGGGACAAAAATAAATAAATAAATAAAAAATCGGCCCGGGCATTTTGACTAGAGACTGGCCCACCAGGTATTATTGGAATAGATTCAACATCTTTCTTCAACAGAATTGCAGATTGGACAGATAGTACTTTCTCAAAGTAAAAAGTACTATAGCTTACTATGGTATATATTAGACTTTTTACTGTTCTTACAATTTACTATATACGATAATGGATTTATGGATTTTATGACCACGAAATCCAAATGGTTGTAAGATTAAGATAATTATTCATTTAAACCCAGACATTTTGAATGAGAATAATAAAAGAAAAGTATTTATTCCAGTAAACAAATCAGCTCATATTAAACAGTTATATTAAAACAATTCTAACAACCAGTTATTAAACGCGCTCCTGTTTAGCACGACATCCGCTGGTTTCCTCCTTCTAGCGCACAGTGGGCAATCAATAAATGAGAGAGAGAGAGATATTGAGGTCTAATCAGGCAGTACAATTTTGCAAAGGGACAGATAACAATGAAAAGGCATGGAGATATTGTAAAGAGGCACAAATCAGACCCAGATCAGGCCCTGGCAGACCCAGACCAGGCCCAGGCAAACCCAGATCAGGCCCAGGCAGACCCAGATCAGGCCCAGGCAGACCCAGATCAGGCCCAGGTAAACCCAGATCAGGCCCAGGCAGAACCAAACCAGACCCAGGCAGACCTGGCAGTTCTCAACTGGGAGCTAGTCAGTGTGAGCATAGACAAGGACTCATTCTTCCATCACCTGGTCAGAACATACAGCAGTAAATCCCATCTCCAGTTTATTGAAAAGTGAAGCCTCACACTGTAACAAAAGGTGATTTTGACAGATTAAGCCTTATTTTAAATGTTGAGAAAGAGAGAGAAGGTTGGGATCCAAAAACAAAGCATGAATTAAAAAAAAGATGATATTCAATATTTGTAGCGATATTTATATATATCTAAGTATGCTTTAAAAAATGGTGTTCAGCTATTGAAAACCAAATAATTTACTTAAGTTTATCTGATTGTTTTTGATGTTTGGAAGATTATGATTTTGTTTTATTTAAGATGAAATATGAACAAGGATGCAATGTCAACTTCAGATTTGAAGTATTTTATTTGAATAAATTTTCAAAAAATAATCGAAACATCATGTTTGCTTCATGATAAATACATTTTACATTCATCCAGGCTGCTTGTGTGACCAGTAGTAACTATTTATGGTTCCTAATTAAGTCATGATAATATTTATAGTAGTGAGCAAGTAGAATGACAGATTTTTTTGAAAACTAAATCATAGTCTCACTTGTAACTGTTTCTAAAAGAGGGCTTTTTTTAAAAAACAAAAAAGTGAAACGTGGAAGAGTATACCCACTTCTCCAAGGACCACTACACAACTGATGGCGACCGCTGGTGTAGCCTTCCCAGCCCAGGATGCAGTGCCAACCATCAAAGCCTTGAGGGTTATAGGGCAGCCTCCCTTAGAACCTCCTGAACCTTTTTTGGTCATCAGAGAGCTGCAACCACGGGTTGTTGGTCATGGGATCAAGAGTAACATCAGCTGTTTGAGTAAATGAGGCACAGACTTTAGAACTGACACAAAATTATCTTACAAAACAGTGTGTGTTGCACACATTGGGAGTGGTGTAATATTTAAGCATGAAACTTACCTGCTGCACGGATGATCCAGCTCCAAATTAAATGAAAGAAAAAAAATGAGATTTTCTGGTACTGTGACCATAATTTTGTACAACATGGCTTAAAGTGATTCTGTTAGGGCGGGACAATAATTCGATATCAATATATATCGCGATAGAATTTTTTTCAATAACGGTGATACCATTTTCAAACTTATTTCCAATATTTCGAATATACATTTCCATATATATATACACATTTCCATATACATATATACATTTCCATTTACAACGCTAATGTAAAACATCAAATATAACTATTTATGGTTCCTAATTAAGTCATGATAATATTTCATGATAATATATATATATATATATATATATATATATATATATATATATATATATATATATATATATATATATATATATATTTGATGTTTTACATTAGCGTTTGTCACTGAATGATGTTCAGTGCTCAGCCATCAGGAAGAGCAGAACAGAATTGCATGATGACGTACATCACAGACACGCTACTAGCGCTCAGCAGTAGTTGGTTAAGCTCTGTCACGGGAAGTTTAAGTGACAAAATGGGTACCACTGACCGCAATACAGATGTGGATGAACAAGCTTCCATAAGTTACAAGGCATTGTTTGTTTCCTCTGCAGTTTTTTACTAAGGCCTTTTAATATTGTCACTACTAGTATCAGAAATATATCGTATCGACCGCAAAAAAAATTAAGAAATATATCGTGATATAAATTTTTGCCATATCGTCCAGTCCTAGATTCTGTCATTGTTTTCTCACAGTCTTTTCATTTGTGTATGTGAGTCATGTAAGCTGTGTGAGTATCTTTCTTCTTCAGAACACAAAAGAAGATATTTTGAAGAATGGTGGCAACTAATTCACCTCCATTTGATTTGTGTTAATGCAGTAAATGAATAGTAAGTGTCTATGAATTCATTCATGCGCGCCGCATAAACTATATCAAGTTATCAACCCTGTGTACTGTAATATCATAAAGCCAATTGTTTTAATGAGCGTTTATTTATGGTTGACGAAAGTAATATTTGGGGTAGTTTTGGGTGCAGAGACAAGCGCCTGCATGAAACAGTGATGTCTGATGTGTATTTTAACGCATTACTGTGCGTTCAAACAGAACGCGGCGAGAGCGTCAGAGCGTCCGGGTGCCATTCATTGTCAATGCAAGTCGGCGGTGGGAGGCGTCGAGAGGCGGCGAGGAGCGGCACGGCGAGTCCGGCAGGAGCGTCAAGGGAGAGTTAAAATCAGTTTAACTTTATGCTAATGAGTTATGACGCGCAAGAGCGGCAACCAATCAGGAAGCAGCAGCGCTCCTCTTCAGAAGAGTTAAAGGAGCTCAGACATGTTAACTTTAGTTCTGATCACATTAGTTCCCATGCAGAGGAGACGAGAAATTCATTATTACTTGTTTATTATATTCATATTTTCAGTAATACATGAATATAAACAGGGACACGAATTAATAAAGTGATGTTTGAATCAAAATGCCTGAAATCTAGAGTTTATGATGTGTTTCTTCATTGTGTGTGTGCGTGTTTGTGTGCAAGAACACACAAAAGAGTGATGCTGGTGTAAAATGTTTAAGTTTATGATGATAATTTAACTTATAGTTTGTATTTAGTAAGCATGTTTAATTAGTTTGCTTTGCGGCTCCTTTAAATAAAAGTAAAAAAAAGAGCAGACAGCAGCGCGTCAGAGCGGCGAGAGCGTCGAGCAGTTTTCTGCTCCTGCGGCGGAGGGAGAGCGGCGAGAGCGTTTCAGGACTCTCTCGCCGCGTTCGGTGTGAACGCACAGTAAGAGTCTGATGTACTTTGTGAAAGATATCCCACACATCCTACACCCAATCATGACAAATGTTTTCACAGAGTCTTCAAGCCTCTTCAAACATGGTAAACCAAATCTACGAAATCTTCGCTCCATGCTGCAAACCATCAAAGATTGGCACAATGCTGGGATTTTTAGGGTCATTTTTTTGCCAATCTATCAAACACCATAAGCCTGATTGTTTATAAAATAGCACACCTTTCATCAACAATTCGGTCAAATTAACCCTAATTCATGGGTCTAAGGGAAACCATGTGAGAGGAGTAGTGGGTAAAAATTTTGGTATGATAGGAAGAAAAAGAAGAATAAACTGCAATATTACAATAATTAAGCCTTGCATTCTGCAAGCACCACTAATTAAATGCATTTTTTACCTTAAAGACTCCAAAAAGCAAAGTAGAAACTTTCAAATCATAAAATTCTTCCCATTTTTGTATTAGTCTACTTGATCATTGGTTCTCAAGAAGAGGGGCACATGTACCCCCAGGGGAACTTTGGGGTTCTGCAGGGGATACGTGTTAGATTACTATTCCATTTAATTTACCTCAAAACACAGGTTTTTAATGCATATTAGGGTATACACTGACATTTAATATTCCTGCGACACATGATCATAAATCATTCTATCCGGGCCAACTTCAGATTATATCCAGATTAGAAAAACTTTAGGGGGGATAGTGTAGTCATGAATTAATTTATATACTTTTTTGGTGTTGGAATGGGTGTTTGCCTTTGCATGTACTTAATTAACTTTGAGCTATTAAAATTAGGGGTGGGTCATTATCGGCGTTAACGTAAGACTCTTATCAAGCGATAAAAAAATATCGTCGTTAATCTATTCTCAAAGTTGGGAGCTGCGTCTATACTACACAAGCTATGATAACTTTCACCTTTGATCTTTTAGCGTGGATGTATACGTAACCGAATTACAAAGGTGGGGGCGAGAGCGAGTCTTCTAACCTGTGTGTATACCTACTGTAAAATTTCCTCATCACACATGACGTGCTAACATGGATGCATCTGTGAAGCCGCCAGATTTGCTTCAGAACATTTATTTTTAAGAAACTTCCCAATGGAAACCTAGACAAGACTAGTGCTGCGTCACACCACACGTGAAAAGAGCATCAGGCGCGAGTGATTTACATGTTAAGTCAATGCTGAGACGCGAATAGATGCGAGGAGATTTCCTGTTGCGCGTTGGACGCAATCAGGAGCTTGCTTTATCTAAAACAACCATGGAGGAGAAACTCATCAGGGCTTTATGTGGTAACAGAGCTTTATAAATCCACATTATACTTTTATGATTCTTTAACAAAGAAAGGAATAAAAGTGACATTTACTAGAAGAAATTTAGTGAAGAAAAAAAATTATCTTTACTCAATTTGAGCTCTATACACATATTGAGAATATAACAAAAGCCGTCACATGAAGTTTAATCAATTTATTTTATAATAAAATGACTTTTCCTCTGACAAGTTGATGAGTTCACCTGACAGAAGCCCCTACCCTCTGTGCGAATGACGCGTTGGAGGTAAATTGTACACGCGAATGAACATAAATGTTCAAGCGTCAAACTACACGCGTGTAGCGCGTCATTATTTGGGTAGTACACATATTCTAAAGGCCTTTAACAGAATTCAAATTTGCCATTTTAATCCAGATTAATCTAGATTAATTCCAAGTTTACACTGAGATTAATCTAGTTTAAAAAAATTTATCTATGCCCACCACCAATTAAAACTCAATGCATGAAATTTTGTTTTGGGAGTATGAAGTCTCTTATGCTGGAGATACTGAATTCATTTATTGAAGTTTTGTACTGAACTGCACATTATCCACAAATCAAAGTAAGATAATAAGGGTTGTAAAGAGGGAGTTCAGAATATGCCATCCCCTCGCACAGATGTTGTGGTTGGAAGCAGCTCAATTTTCTTTTCATTTCCTAACACCCACTAAGCAATAGGCAACTTGTGTTCATAAAAGCATGAATAAGCATTTTAGCTTTCTACATAAATAAAATGTAAGATACCAAGGGCCGAATGATATCTGATAGAAGGCTTCCATCAATTTTGCTCTGTTTCTGTAAGACTTACTGCGACAGACGCTGTTGGCGGTAATACCAGTATTTAGTCACAGAACCGTTACGTCCCTTACCCACTGTGGCACCGTCTTCTACCTTGTTTTTTTTTTTATAAATATATATATTTTTTATTTCATTAAAAAATATTTAGTTTAGAGGAGAACAGACACTACTATTAAAAATTAAAAGCAGCTGCGCAATGAGCAATGCAGCAAGCCTAGTGACAGTCACATCGCTGATTGGATTCATCACGTGAGGAGAAGGAGTCGAACTCAATGAAAAGAAAGAGAATGGAGGTAGATTTAGTTTAAAAACGCAATGCAAACGTGCCTGTTTGGCAATATTTTGGAAATCGCCATTTATGCTTAGATGTAGATAATGAAAATCCATTTCCCCTCTTGGCAAAGGAATCCAAAAATATATGTGTGTGTGCGCAACAAGATGTGAATCCGAGAGGGGAAACACAGTTACCCCCACAAGATCCCATAATAAGCCAGAGATGGTCAACATTTGGGGTTTCATGACAAAGAACACTTAAACTGCAAACAAGCCAATTTATACTTTTATTTATTGTTTATTTTGAAAAGCCTACTGACTTACCACTTATGTAAGGTGATTTTGGAAGGTTTTTTATTTTTTTTCTTAATTAAATTTGGTTTTACCTTATTTAAACTTTACCTCATTTAAACTTACCTTTTTCTGTATCTACATTCCTATTTATATTGTGCTGTTATATACCACTACCTGAATCTGCTTATAAAGTAAAGGATACGCATGAGTTTTATCCCTGCTTAAACCACTTGTGATCTATGAACTCCTCCAATGTCGGCCTGCTGAATGATCCTCTGAATATGCTCCGATTTAACAGGTCGATGCATTCTGCATGGGTGAGAGCAAAACTTAGTCATGTAGGTTCTTTGTATGTTTATATTATATATTTTAAGGATCTTAATTTATGCTATTACCCATAAAGGTAAGCATTTAAAACGGTTTTGCAATTGTTGTACTCTTACCTTCAGATAACGTGACTGAGGCATTGTGGAAGCCATGAACCATGTCATAAAGAATATCAGCCAAACCAAAGACTGTAGTTGTATCCGCATGATCTCGGTCTGTAATCAAGTGAGCAAACATTTCATTTGCAGAAATCCTTCAAATCACAGTACAATGGCATCAATCCAATACTGCTAACACAAAGCTTGGGTTGGCTACAGTGTTTGTAGAAAGAGTCATCACATGAGTGCCTAGTGTAAAACTTACCACAGTATCCAAAGGCAGGAATCTCTGCATCTGTGATAAGCCTGCTGTTTCCAAAGTCTATCAATTTGATCTGCAGTGTTTCTGTATTGACCAGGACATTCGCCGTATGAATGTCTCCATGGTTGACACCATGATCAATCAAGTGTTTGGCTGCGATTGCTGCTTGCACCATAAACTGACGTGCCAGTGTCTCGTCCAGACCACATTGGTGTTTAGACACAAAGTCAAACATTGTCACGCAGGGTTGTGGGTATTCCAATATCAAGAGGAGCTTGTTTCTTTCCTCAAACCAATCGATCATTTGGACAATGTAGGGGCACTTTTCAGGTTTGTGTAGCTGTAAATTTACAGCCACTTCATTGAACACTGGTTTTATATGCCCGGGCTGGAAAACAAAAAAACATCAATAAGGTTAGCTGGTTGTAACAATTTAAAATAAGTTGTGATAAAATACAGTGGGGTCTAAAATCCACTATTCATTTTCCAGTTGTTATGACATTATTTAGAATAATGTGAATATTTAGACTTTTATTATCGAAAATAAAGAATAAAATGTTAAAACTTAAATCAATGTCTAATATTTGATTATTTGTATGACACCTAGAAATAGTGCATTATCACTTAATTTACCACCATCCCAAGACATTTTAAACATTAAATCTTGCCAACTTACAATATCCAGTTTGAGGATGTCGGTTCTGTCTCTTATACATTTGATGGCGACCTGCCAACAAACATAAAATACACATAGTTTTTATAGCAGTACATAATAATCACAGTCTATAAGTGGATCAAAACATTGAACATCTGTATGTTATATATAGCAAATGTGTTTGTACCTTCTGGCCGTCAGATCTGCGGATTCCCTCATACACAGTGCCATAGGAGCCTGATCCAAGTTCGCTGCCCAGTTTATAAAGCAATGAAAAAGACCCTAAAAACAATAAATGAAAAATAAATTCATGAGGCGTCATAGAAAGGGGAAATTATAACTTCAAGCCCTTCACAAAGCACAAGTGTGACGGCAAAAGTTGGACAAAATAATGTTACTAAACATAAAAGGATTATACTAACGTGGCTGAGGATGAGCCGGTTCTTCTCGAACTGCTAATTGTAGTCCAGATGGACTTGGTTGATGGTCAGTCGGTCTTTTGGAAGGTGCTGTCTGAAGTCCAGATGGACCTGGTTGATGGTCAGTCGGTCTTTTGGAAGGTGCAGATTGAAGTCCAGATGGACCTGGTTGATGGTCAGTCGGACTTTTGGAAGGTACCGACTGAAGTCCAGATGGACCTGGTTGATGGTCAGTAGGTCTTTCGGAAGGTGCTGAGTGAAGTCCAGATGGACTTGGTTGATGGTCAGTCGGTCGTTTGGATGGTGCTGTCTGAAGTCCAGATGGACCTGGTTGATTGTCAGTCAGTCTTTTGGAAGGTGCCGATTGAGGTCCAGATGGACCTGGTTGATGGTCAGTCTGTCTTTTGGAAGGTACTGAGTGAAGTCCAGATGGATTTGGTTGATGGTCACTCTGTCTTTTGGAAGGTGCCGATTGAAGTCCCGATGGACCTGGTTGATGGTCAGTCGGACTTTTCGAAGGTACTGACTGAAGTCCAGATGGACCTGGTTGATGGTCAGTCTGACTTTTCGAAGGTACTGACTGAAGTCCAGATGGACCTGGTTGATGGTCAGTCAGTCTTTTGGATGGTGCTGACTGAAGTTCACATGGACCTGGTTGATGGTCACTCTGTCTTTTGGAAGGTACTGAGTGAAGTCCAGATGGATTTGGTTGATGGTCACCCGGTCTTTTGGAAGGTGCCGATTAAAGTCCCGATGGACCTGGTTGATGGTCAGTCGGACTTTTCGAAGGTACTGACTTAAGTCCAGATGGACCTGGTTGATGGTCAGTAGGTCTTTCGGAAGGTGCTGAGTGAAGTCCAGATGGACTTGGTTGATGGTCAGTCGGTCGTTTGGATGGTGCTGTCTGAAGTCCAGATGGACCTGGTTGATTTTCAGTCAGTCTTTTGGAAGGTGCCGATTGAGGTCCAGATGGACCTGGTTGATGGTCAGTCTGTCTTTTGGAAGGTACTGAGTGAAGTCCAGATGGATTTGGTTGATGGTCACTCTGTCTTTTGGAAGGTGCCGATTGAAGTCCCGATGGACCTGGTTGATGGTCAGTCGGACTTTTCGAAGGTACTGACTGAAGTCCAGATGGACCTGGTTGATGGTCAGTCTGACTTTTCGAAGGTACTGACTGAAGTCCAGATGGACCTGGTTGATGGTCAGTCAGTCTTTTGGATGGTGCTGACTGAAGTTCACATGGACCTGGTTGATGGTCAGTCGGTCTTTTGGAAGGTACCGACAGAAGTCCCGATGGACCTGGTTGATGGTCAGTCGGACTTTTCGAAGGTACTGACTTAAGTCCAGATAGACCTGGTTGATGGTCAGTCGGTCTTTTGGATGGTGCTGACTGAAGCTCAGATGGACCTGGTTGATGGTCAGTGGGACTTTTCGAAGGTACTGACTGAAGTCCAGATGGACCTGGTTGATGGTCAGTCGGTCTTTTGGATGGTGCTGACTGAAGTCCACATGGACCTGGTTGATGGTCAGTTGGTTTGTTGGAAGGTACCGACTGAAGTCCAGATGGACCTGGTTGATGGTCAGTCGGTTTGTTGGAAGGTGCTGACTGAAGTCCAGATGGACCTGGTTGAAGGTCAGACGGTTCTTCTGGTACTGCTGACTTGGGTCTGGATAGAACTAGTTGATGGTCAGCTGCATATTCAACAGGTGTTTGTTCCCTGTAACACGAACCAGAGAGGAAGTAATCCACGTCTTGATTGCCCACTTTCTTGAAAACTCGTAATCCTTCCTGGAGGAATCGATCATCCTCAATATCACATGGCTCCAAGTGAGAAGGTGACTGAAAAGGAACCACCTTGTTCTTTCCAGATCGAGAGATGGTGTTCTTTATAGCCAGCCAGGCTTTCCTAAAGCCAGCACTTCTTCCCTTCTTTTTGTTTCCGTTTGTTTGTTTTTCTGTAAGGTAAAGAAATAACCACTCATGTGTGTTTAAGTAAAAAAAATTTGGCGGTAAAGAACATTTTCAGTACCACAATGAACATAAAAAATTCTCTCTGAATGATTATACCAACGTTAAACAAACCTGGTTGATGGTCTGGAGCTGCTGAATGGAGTCCAGATGAACTTGGCTGAGGATCAGCTGTATATTCAACAAGTGTGTGATCCACATTACATGAACCAGGGAGGACATCACCCACGTCTTGATCGCACACTTGCTTAAAAACTCGTAATTCTGTCTGGATGAATAGATCTTCCTCAACATCAGATGGATCCGAGTGAGAAGATGAAGGGATAGACACGACCTCGTTCTTTCCAGAACTAGAGAAGGCATTCTTTATGGCCCGCCAGGCTTTCTTAAAGCCAGCATGGATGCCCTTCTGCTGTCCTCTGTTTGATTGTTTTTCTACAAAATAAAAACAGAAAAAGAGAAATCTCAAATAATAGAAATGACCATCAGAGACAAGAAATATAACCCATAACAGTCAAAAACACACACACACACACACACACACACACACACACACACACACACACACACACACACACACACAATAATAATAATAAAAAACATGAACATTCTACAACAGATTGCTTATAATATATGATGATGAATTCAAGTCAATAAAAAGTAAGTTTATTTACCTTTGGTGTCTCTGTCTTGGGTGTGAAGATGATCTGATGACGTCACGATTTCTTCATCTTTCTTCCAGCCTACAGGTAAAGGCGTGACGTCATCAGTGAGCGGTGCAGGTGAGAACACACCGATGCGACCGACCCGAGCCACAGCGTCAGCCCTCGCCCATTTACTAAAAATATGAAACATATTTCTCTGATGTTCGATAACACGAAGTGAACCGTAAGCGACCGAACAGCAGAATGAGCAGCAAACTCTGTGAACTTATCGACAACTACAGTCGACGGCGCGCCTCAGGGAACACGGACGCTGATTGGTCTAGACGGCGTTCCATTAAGCCTTCAGGTAAAGCGCTGATTGGTCGGTTTCGCTCACTGAGCGTTCACTGGGAGTAGAGTGATAAAATAAAAGCCGCCATTTAATACAAAATAAAAGCACATCTTCAATTTAGATTTAAGACTTTTTTATAAAGATGTGTTTAATGTTTTTTGTTGTGAGTTTTTTTTAAATGATTAAGTATTTTAGAATTAAGTAAAAGATTTCAAATGAAGAGTTTTTATCTAAAGCAAAACACTACAATTAAACATTTAAAAATAATGAAATAAATATGATATATTATATTAAATATATTTTATTAGATGCTGTATTTGTTTTGTCTTCACAATGTTTATTTACGTCACTAGCTAAAGTTTTATCTGCATTTCATCTAAGAGAAGTTTGGGGATTGTGTTGTCATAGAAACATAAAATAAAAATTTATATTTGATTATCTTCAGTGATGTCACCTTTGGACGGGAATTGTCAGAAATATTTTCTTGTTATTTTCTTGACAGATTCTTTATATTTGGCGTCAGATGTGAAATAAAGAGAAGCGTGTAGACCAGATCCAGTAAACTTGTAGAAGAATTTGTGTTTTGAACTTTGTTTACTGAATTATGGGCTGTGTGAGTATAATCTGTTGTTAAAGAGAGTGTCAGATATTAGTTTTAAATACTGTCATAGTTTCACTGAGTTTATGTTCATTTATTTTCTAAACTCATTGCTGTGCCATAAAGGGCTGATAAAGTTATAGTTTATATCCGTAGCACTCGTGATCACAGAGATATTAGTTGTTTCTCTTTAAGATAGAGATCCGTGTTATGGCCTTACATCTATATTGAGATATACATTACAGCCTTTGTGATTATGATATATATTACGATATATAAATTATAAATGAACCATTTCAGAATATGTTACATAGACTCTAAGGAAAGCCAAACTGTTAAATGTATTTAATGTATGTAGCATTATATGTTCTTTCCTTCTAAAAGGCACTATACTTAGTTTAAGTGCTTGGTTTGATGAACAATAATTTTCTTTGTATTTCACTAATTACTTTAAAACTTTCAAAAGTTACGCCTGCATTGGTTTTCTTGTTGCGGACCATCCACTGTAGCGGTGCGTGGTCTATAAGTAATGTGAACCTTCTCCCGAGGAGATCGCAGCTCCAGGACCGCCCACTTGACGGCCAAGGCCTCCTTTTCCACGGCTGCTTGTTCCGTTCGGCTTTGGTCAGCTTTCGGCTGATGTAGATGATGGGATGTTCTTCTTCCTCAAAGCCCTGCAAGAGGACTGAACCAAGGCCCGTCTCCGAAGCGTCTGTTTGCAGCAGGAAGAGACAGTTGAAGTCCGGGGCTCTTGGGACCGGCTCCGATGTTAGGGCCTTCTTCACCTGCTGGAAGGACACGTCCATTTCCGGGGTCTAGGTTACTTTCTCTGGCTGTCCCTTCCTTGTCAGGTCTTTCAGGGGAGCAGCCAGAGAGGAGAAGTTAGCGATGAAGCAGCCATAATATCCCGCCAACCCCAAAATTGCGCCCTAGGTACCACCATGATCGTCTCCACTTTCTTCTCCTGAGGCTTAATCAAGCCTCGTCCTACCTTATACCCCAGGTCCTTGGCTTTGTACTGGGCAAGGTTGCACTTCTTGGGGTTGGCGGTGAGTCCGGCCCATCGTAGCTCCCTCAGCACTCTCCGGAGGGGGCGGAGATGTTCATCCCAATGCTCAGAGTGGACGACGACATCATCAATAAAGGCCGCTAGGAAGGCTTGGTGTGGCCGGAGTACTATGTCAATGAGGCGCTGAAATTCTGCTTTTTTCAGCGTTTTACAGACTCACGGCAGGATTTCTTTGTCAGGCCTGCTTCATAACAAAGTTGTGTAGGTGGTATCTCAACCGCTCTGAGGTGCTAAAATCCTTAACTTCTGGAATTCTTCACTTGAAACAATAACATCACCATTAATGCTTAAATGTAAGACGCCCACTTCTGTAAATCAAAGTGGAGAAAACAAACTTCAGAGGAGATTAAAAAAGGCATATTGTTATATTTTTCATGGAGTTTCTGATAACCCTCAAAGACTTGCAGGTTAATCTCTGAATCGCTGTTCAAGTTGTTGATGTTAAATACGGCTCTGCTTTTTCTGAGAATGTGACCTCGGAACAGACATGAGATCATTAGAGACTGCGTGTAACTGATGTGTTTTTCTTCCATCACTCAAGCCACTTTTAATTCTGTCATCTCTCTCTGTGGTTCTCCGTGAAACAGGCGAGTGTTTGACCAGGGAGCTCTAAAACGGCTTGGTCCCGGCCCCAAAAAAAAATTCTTGAAAATTCGTTGTCATTTTAGTTTTTCTGTGCATTCCTTCATAACTGCTCACATGAATTGATGAACATTTATTTTTTTTTACTCTCAGCAGACTTGAGTTCATTATTCCACGGTTACTCTTAGTTTAACTGTATCTGAAACATCATCGTTTTGATATGCAATCAAGCACCATTTTGGGCACACCATCATCCTCTCATTAGGATTCTCATTATACACAACTTTTTTCTATTTGAGTTGTGTTTTTGTTCCCTGTACACAAAGATATCTTCTCTCATTATCCTCCAGCAAATATATATATATATATATATATATATATATATATATATATATATATATATATATATATATATATATATATATATATATATATATATATATATATATATATATATATATATATATATATATATCTTGACTTCCATAAAAAGCTAGCATATATGCATATTATTATTAATATTTAATTATTATTATTTATATTGCATATTTAATGAATAATCTAGATAACATGGCTTGTATGATGGGTCTTAAAAAAGCACATTATCAAAAATATTTCTCAATTTGTTTACATTTTGACATGGATTGCTGCTGCTAAAGTCATTTTGGGATATCAGAACACTTGAAGAAAGTTGGTCATTGAACAGAGCTCGTTTCCTTCTTTTGAGTAGACACAAAATGAACACAAGCGGATATAGCGCCATCTAATGGACCGTTTTACACTGTGCCCCAATACATTTTATCTTTACATTTCATTTTAATTATTATCTAATTGTTCTGAGGAATTTATATGAGGAAACACTCAAGTTAAGATGTATTATCTAAAAGCTAGTTTATATATATTATATATATTTTATATAATCCTTTTTAGTCTCTGGTATTGAACCCATGATCTAAAACATCTAAAAATTAAATTAAAAGACTTAAAACAATTGAAAAGCAAGTAAATAAGGACAAAAATGTTAAATATAAATTAGCTTTTAGATAATGCGTCTTGACTTGAGTGTTTTCTTCTTATAAATTCATCAGAACAATTAGATAATGAGATTTGTCATATTCGTTATGTTATATATATATATATAAAATGCTTTTTAGTCTCTGGTATTAAACCCATGATGTAAAACAACTCAAAATGTATATGATATAATGCAGTAAGGCTCTTTGAACAAAAGAGTATATGTTTACTTGAAATAAAGACTATTTTGAAGAATGTTGGACAGTTCTGGGGTTTATTTTTTACACCTTTTCTATTTTTTCTACTATGGTTGTGAATGGGGCTCAAGAACTGTTTGGACACAAATATTTGTCCAAATATCTTCTAAGCAGAACAAAGACATTTATTCAGCAAACAACTAATAAATAGTGAGAATGCTCCCCTGTTGTGTGTCTGACATGTTGTTTGTTGGGATGTGGGGAAGTATTATTAATTTATTTGTTAAAGAGCGTTTCCCTTAAAATAAAGTGAACACAAGTGACCTGTGTTTTATTAAGACAGCAAATCATCCAGAACATTTATAATACATAGAATATGTACTGGACTACGATATTAAGAAACGTTATTTACAAATAAACATTAAAGTATTTAAACTTGTTGTTATCATATTAATGCATTAGGATGGTTACAGAATAAAAGAAGCTCTTTAGTAACACAAAGAAAATCAATAAATGAAAAAGAATGTATTTCATGAAATAATTGTGGCACAAATAATTGTCACTTAAATACATGTACAAACAATAAAAGATCTAATACTGTTTAAATGGAAAGATCCCCATAGATTTAACAATTATATTAATAGCATATTCAAAAATAACAACTACAGGCATTTACAGTGTGCTGACAAAGAATAATGACAATAGCTCTCATTTAGTGGGTCCAGCCCACCATAGAGTTAAAATGATCAAGAATCTGAGATTTATGATTTATGACCAGCTTGATTCTTTTTATGAATCATTTGTAGCTGTTTGACAGAACATCTCTTTTAGGTCTGCCTCGCCTGATTGCTGGTTTCTTTAGGAGACCAAATAGTAATGAGGGCACTTCCATCCAACGGGGCAAAGAAAGGGTACAACTTCTCATTCTCAGTTTGCATATCGCTGTTATTGTTCCACAGATGTCAGGTGGTCAGAATGGGCAACAACACTTCATCCCCGCTGACCCTAAACACTGGTGCTCCTCAGGGCTGCGTTCTCAGCCCACTCCTGTACTCCCTGTACACGCACGACTGTACAGCCACACACAACTCCAATGTCTGGGAAGGCTACACCAACTTAACAGTGTTAAACTTGGAGTTAAAGTGCAGTGTGTGACATATTGTGTGCGGGATTGTATCAGTTCTGACTGTTCATGAGTCGGATAATCTGAGGGAAAAATCTATCCCTCAGTCGACTCATGCGGGAGCGGATGCTGCGGAGACGTCCTCCTGTGGGTAGCATAGAGAGCAGTCTGTGAGATGGGTGGCTGGAGTCCATGATGATCTTTCGGGATTTCCTTAAGCACCGCCTGGTGTAGATGTCCTGGACGATGTGGCTGGCAGTTCGCACGACCCTTTTCAGAGCTTTGCGGTTGCCAGCAGTGCTGTTTCCAAACCAGGCAGTGATGCAGCTCGTCAGGATGCTCTCTATGGTGCAGGTGTAGAAGGTTCTGAGGATGCTGGGGCTCATGACAAACTTCCTCAGCCTTCTCAGGAAGAAGAGGCGCTGTTGTGCTTTCTTCAGCACCGCATCAGTATGAATGGACCAGGTGAGATCCTCGCTGATGTTGACGCCGAGGAACTTGAAACTGCTCACCCGCTCCACAGGTGTCTCGCCGATAGTGATGGGTCTGTGTTCTCTGCTCTGTCTCCTGAAGTCTACCACCAGCTCCTTAGTCTTGTCCGTGTTTAGTGAGAGGTGGTTTTCCTGACACCATTTAGTCAGGGTGCTCACCTCCTCTCTGTAGGCCGTCTCATCGTTGTCGGTGATCAGGCCTATGACGGTTGTGTCATCAGCGAACTTGACAATCACATTGGAGCTGTGCGTGGCTGTACAGTCGTGCGTGTACAGGGAGTACAGTAGTGGGCTGAGAACGCAGCCCTGAGGAGCACCAGTGTTGAGGGTCAGCGGGGATGAGGTGTTGTTGCCCATTCTGACCACCTGACTTCTGCCTGTCAGGAAGTCCAGGATCCAGTTGCACAGAGATCTGTTTAGTCCAAGATTCTGGAGCTTCTCAACAAGTTTGGAAGGCACTATGGTGTTGAATGCTGAGCTGTAGTCCACAAACAGCATCCTCACATAGGAGTTCTTGTTTTCCAGGTGGGAGAGAGCAGTGTGTAGGGTGAAGGCAATGGCGTCGTCTGTGGAGCGATTGCTGCGGTATGCAAACTGTAGAGGGTCCAGTGAGATGGTGATGAAACACGTGACAGAGTCTGAGTACGCCTCGATGTCTTCATCAGACGCTGCCCGGAACATGTCCCAGTCCACGTGATCAAAACAGTCCTGAAGTGTTGCGTCTGATTGGTCCGACCAGCACTGAATTGTCTTGAGGGTGGGGGCTTCCCGCTTCAGTTTCTGCCTATAAGCGGGCAGCAGCAGAATGGAGCAGTGATCTGATTTGCCGAACGGTGGGCGGGGCAGAGACTTGTAGGCGTCCCAGAAAGGAGAATATCAATGGTCCAGTACACGATCACCACGAGTGTTAATGGCAATGTGTTGACAGTATTTTGGTGCAATTGTCCTGAAATTAGCTCTGTTAAAGTCCCCCATGACAATAAACGCTGCCTCTGGGTGCACGGTTTCCTGCTGACTTATATTCCTGTACAGATCCTTAAGTGCCTGTTCTGTGTTGGCTTGTGGATGTAAACAGCTGTGATGATGATCGCTGTGAACTCCCTCGGTAGCCAGAATGGTCGACACAGAAGCATATGAAACTCCGGATCAGGAGAGCAGAAAGATGTAATAGAGTGTTGGTTCCTCTCATCACACCATGAGTTGTTAATAAAGAAACAAACCCCTCCACCTCTGCTCTTCCCTGTGAGCTCTTTAGTTCTGTCCGAGCGGTGCACGGAGAACCCAGTGAGCTCGATGGCTGAATCTGGAACCTCTGCACACATCCAGGTCTCCGTGAGGCAGATAATGCAGCAGTCTCTTGTTTCTCGTTGGTATGAGATCCGTGCCCGCAGTTCACAAAGTTTATTGTCCAGAGACTGAACATTAGCCAGAAGAATGGAAGGGAGAGGAGGTCGAAGAGATCGGCGCCTGAGTCTGACGAGCACGCCGGCTCTCTTCCCTCTTTTCCGGCGGCGTTTCCTCTGTCACGTCCGTGCAGCACAAACAAAGGGTTTCAAAGCGGTGTCTGTAAACAAACCGCCGGCGTTCAGGAACTCAAAGTCCGGTTTTCTGTTCGCGACGAAGGCACCTATGTTAAGAAGTGTTTGCCTGTCGTAAACAGTTAAACAAACAACCTCCAAAACATAGGACAAAAACAAACAAACAAGTAGAACAAACGAAAAACTGCAAAGTTTTTGCGGAGCTCGCAACACGGCAGCCATACTCGGCGCCATCTTGGATTGATTATATCAAAGTGAGTGATTATGAAATAAATTTATTACAATAAATACAAACTAAACATGTTTTTATGGAATGTTAACATATTCTTACGTTTCTTAAAATCTCTTGTGTTTGCTTTAAACAGTATGACAAAAAAAACATCCGAATGAAATAACATTTCACAACAATAAGACAATGAATTTAGCAATGTTGTAAGCACAATTGAAAAAAAAGAATAACAAACAGTTTTAAATTAATGGTGATTACTTCACAAGTGAAAACTTGGTTCAAACCCAGGTAAAAATATCCCAGGTAAAAAAGATCCCAAGTAAAAAAGATCAGTGTCAGGCAAGGCTCCCCATTCTGTGTACCTGTTGTAGGCAAAATGATTGACATTTTAACTCAGACAAAACTGGGATTATAGGTTTACAGCACATCATGAGTTTATATTATAGGATTTTATGTTGTTAAGTCAGTTAACTGATCTATACATAGCAAATATTCGCAAACATCCAGAGCCTTTCCTTCATTTTAATGCCACATGACGTAATTAAAGCAACAAAAGACATGAATAATAAAATCGACTCAGAATCACACAATCCGCAGTGCCAACAAAACATTAACATTACCTTGTTTAGCACACAAACAAATTATTCCCGAAAGTAAACTATTGTAATTTAACGTGTGACAAAAACACATGATGAAAATGCGTCGTGATTCTGAAATAGTCCGATAAATCTGACAGAAACTATGGATTAGGTTAAATGGAAACTTTTGTTACATGGTAGAGAATGGTTAATCATAGCTGGTCAAATCCGTCAATAAACCACACAGAGTAATTAAATTTAAACCGAATTCATGTTAATTTAAAAGGAATAATGACTTATACCAAACAGGTACAAGCACTGATTTGAAGAGCTCATGTGATGGCGCGCCAGACTTCTCTCTCGTCTTCCTCTTTCAACTTTCGCGGTTGACAGGGTTATCCCAAAATGCAACGCAAATTAAAAAATACGGGTGAAACACCTGTAAAAACCAGGAAAAAAATTTAATTTTACAGATTTTTTTACAGTGAAGCCACCGGATCCAGCCTGTATCCAAGTCAGAGGGGATTGCAGTCAACCGGATCTAGTTCGTATCTAGACCAGATGGTGGATCAGGAACTAGAAAAGATCTCTACAGCCCTGAAAGACAGCAGAGACCAGGACATCTAGAGGCCTGGATACAGATCCCCTGCAAAGACCTTACCTCAGACGACCATTGGGATAAGACCTCAGGAAACAGATGATTCTTCTCCACTCTGCAGCCTGCTAATTTAACTGTTGGTTTCTTCTGATCAGAGGAGAACTTGTACCCCAACAGAGCCTGGTCTCTCCCAAGATTTTACTGTCTGAGAGGTGCTGACGGCGCTGACAGTACCTGGATAGTACATGGTTCCGAATGGCGGAGAACCCAGATGTAGGCAGAGGAGTCGATTTAACAAAAAGATTTGAGTACCAACAGAAAACACCTACAATGAGGAAAATGTTAACATAAAATTACAAACCATACTTCCCACGAGGGGACAAGTACAAACAAAACAGGGATCCAAAACTACAATGAGGCACAGGAGAAATAGGGATTGGATACAAACATCAATACAAAACAAACCAGCACAGAACAGCAAACACAAGGGCTTCGAATAGGGGAAACATAACGAGGTTTAAAGACATGAGGGCCGGTGTCGGGAATGGAACATTGATGGGAAGATAGGCGGGACAACGTGAGGGTGGGGCCAGGTGACGAGACAAGAGAGGAGATTGCATGTCATACCAAACAATGCCATGTTTCTCATACAAAACACACGGGTCTGCCATGATTTTGCCAAACTCATGAAAACTATGACCAAGAGGGGCAAAATCATGGAAGAAAGGAGTCCATAAATTAGTTAATTATATAAATTAAATAAAAACATGTGAAAATTAAATTCTATTTCTCCAACCTGTAATTGAGCCAGCTTGAGGGTTATGGCTTCGGCGCCGGTCAGAGCGCGGGCATCCCCCACAGTTTCAGCGCTGGTCAGAGCTCCGCCTTACCCCGTGGCTTCAGGCTGGTCAGAGAGCAGGAATCCCCTGAGGCTTTAGCACCTTTGGCTGGACCTGAACTTTTTGTTCCCAAATGTTCCCGATGAAACAAAAGAACTACAAAAGACTACAAAACACATGACAAGAACAGGAACTAAAGAGGACAAGACAACATAAGACACAAATCACAGAAATTCTAACCCTTTGTTTAAACACTCTCCGTAGATGTTATCATTCTATTCACACCGTCCACATACTCTACGCCATGTTTACTTTAGCTTTTTCGGTTTCATAAGATGCTCCCATATCACCATGACTTCCAATTTCCATCCTTAAATTCACCCAAAAATTTCAGACATGACCATGATTCTATATCTCATTTCGTTAAACAAAGCAATACCTCTTACTGCCGAACCAACGTCTGTTCTGCATGTGCCCTAGAAACCCCAACTGTTTCACCCAAGAGCAGCATCATCCTAGCAAAGTATTTACCAGCGGCTAATCCCGCTCCCCTGGTGCCATCTTTTCCACCTGGCAGAAGATTTTATGCAGCAAGCATCGATCTGTGCCAAACACTGGATTGACGATGGTATCAACCGTTGTGACTTTACAATAAATAAGTTCCTGGACAATACAGAGACGCTCCAGATCAAATTCATACACTTTTTAAACAGCAGGCTTATTTCATCGAGCAACCAACACATTTTTGGATATTGTGGTGAGTTTCTATGTTGTTGAATTTAAATACACACAAAGAAGTAGAAGAAGAAGTAGAAAACAACAATGTCTCAGTTAAGAAAATAAAATGACTAAATGCAAAGTGTTCAGACAGGAGGAAAGATGCGAAGCAACAAGATAAATAATAAACTAAATAATGTGATCTATGAGGATTGAATGGCCTTTTTGCATAGTTGAGGATTCAAACAACACGATTTTTAATAGTTTCAATAAAAAACAAGGAGAAGTATTACCCTCCTTCAACACATTATACATTCTTCAGAACATGTTGATTTGTCATGTTCAACCTGGTTCGGTAGTTCATTATCAAGTTAAGCACAAGAAATAGTGTTTCTTAGGGATGTGCAGGTCGATACTGTAGTTATGATATTGATACTCAAAAGCTTGGTACCGATATTTTCTGAAAAGTATTGATACTTTAATTATATAAATCATTTCCCTAATGCCCGCATCATTACTAAGCCTGATAAGTATGACTTAAGTGAAGGAGTAGTTACTGTGACAAGAGTAAAGAAAGTCTCAATGACGTCAGATGCCACTACCATATTTCCCGAATGCACGAACACGCACACACAGTTTAAGACCAAAAATGTCAACATGTTACTCTTCTTAAACTCCAATCCAAATTGTAAGGATTACAGAAACAACAAGTGATCTACAGTGACCTGTCCCTTTCTGAGTATTTCTTAAAGTGAAAAGTGAAGGTCATGGCACACACTGTAGTGAAGTGAAGTGACGTATTGCCAAGTATGGTGTTCCATACTTGGAATTTGTGCTCTGCTCCCATCCAGTAAGTGAACACACACACACTGTGAATACACACCCGGAGCTGTGGGCAGCCATGCTGCGGTCCCCGGGGAGCAGTGGGGGGGAGGGTGCCTTGCTCAAGGGACTCACTTCAGTCATGGTATACCCGCTGGTACCGAGTCTTGAACCAGCAACCTTTGGATCACGAGTCCCAGACTCAAACCACCAGGCCACGACTGCCCACGACTGCCCACTTAGCACTACAAAAATGTACAAAGTTTATGATAAAATAGTTTAAAATAAAGAAAATGCAAAAATATCTGCATTCAAATAATTTCGATAAAATGGCCTGTTGTATAAAAGAAGAACTTTTATTTTCTGGTAAAAAAAACATAATGCCGCAAAAAGAGAAAGATTAATTCGATGCCAAAGCAAAGACTTGTCACAAGGGTGCAAAACAATCAACCTCGGGACTACAAAACTCTTTTCTAGACTTTTAGAAAGTTAGACAAACAAAAAGAGATAACACAGGATAGTGACCACAGGGTTTAGAATAAGGGAACATAAGGAGGCTTAACGACAACTGGCAGGTAATGGGAATGATATACTGGACAAAAAGGGGCGGATCTGAGACTCGCAACATGACCGGTCATGAAATAAGTTATATTTTACAGACAATTTTTCAATTTGACTTTGCTTTATTTGACAAGAACCATACATTTTAACACCAAAGCATTTGCATCTGGTCTGCCTACAAGAAGGGCATATACTTGCTCAAAGTTGACTTTTTGACTTTAACAAAACAATAAACCATTAGAATCTATCAAAATACAGAGTATACAAAAAGGCATAACACACATTTGGGAAATTATGTGAACTTGTAAACCTTGGGTTTACACGTTTTTACCAGAGGTGTTCAGTATATTTATAACAGATGTCATCATTGGTGTTTCAAATACATATTAGGTATGTATTTAGACCAATACTGTTTTTGAGAAGTTTGTGATTGGCAAAAGTTGAGAAATGCACTGAATATTTATGATCATTAGATCTTAATTTGAGGATATCTCACAGCTAAATTGAAACCAAACAGGTATACGCAGAATTCTTGGAGCAGGCGATGAACAAGCTGCAGATAGGAACACTCAAGTTTAAGATGTTCCTCCAAGTTCGCACTATATATTTACTAGGTCAGCTTTTTAAACCATTCTGACTGGTCAAAATCTTATTTAATCGAAAACAACTTTTCGTTTTGGGGTATACATTCATTCATACTTCAAAAACCTTTTAAGGGTTATATTCAGTGTGCAATGGAAAGTTCTTGGGATTTCGTTGTGTTTAGAAATCAATTCTTGGTTATCATAAGATGTATATTAGGGCATTATTGTCTACTTCAGTAATATCCTGCAAGGTTTTTAGTTTGTTTGATTTTTAAAGAAAAAGAATGTGTTCAGATCCTCATCCAAGTCAAAACAAGTCTGCTAAAAGTAATACCACACAGACAATATACGTGGTCATGTTTTTATTAAACACAACATGTAAACATTCACAGTGCATTTTGGAAAAAAATATATTTCTTAAGAATACACCACAGGATATTACTTGAGCTGCCCATGAAAATATTTCATCATTTGGGCAAAAGCATTTTTTAGTTAATATTATAACGTCTACAAATAGCACATTCGAATATACGCAATAGGCTTTTTTAAGAGGGGCAATCCCTGGGAAACCCATATCTCTGGTGTTGTAAGCGCCTTGCTCTAGCTATTGAAACAGGAGAGTTTACACGGATTCAAAAATATCTTAAGGACTTAAGATGCAGTTTTTTGTACATACCGTACTTAATTATTGTGTAAACAGAGCAGTTTAAGTACATTTTGGAAGTGCACTTTTCTTCCACCCGGCCCTAACAAAAGCACACCAGAGCAGTATGTCCCAGCCTAGCAGGTTCCAAAGAAGAACCCTACACCAAAATAAAAGAGATTAATGCACCACTATCATCTTTAAACCAGTCAGAGGCAATAAAGAAAGAGACTGAGCTGAGCTTACTTATTGACACTTGAGGTAGATCCCAGACACAGATCCATGAGTGTCCTATCAGTGAAGCCAGAGGTTGTGAACAGGTTTTTCTTTGTGGGTAGAAATGAAAAAAGAAAGCAGGTTAAAACAAACAACAGCACAACATAAAAGCATCTTATGTTTTCCTGCACTAATGTTTAACGCTGCAAGATGATACTCAGGGCTGGACTGGGACAAAAAAAAAAAATCGGCCCAGGCATTTTGACTTGGCCAGACGTTTTAAATGAGAATAAGAAAGAAAAGTATTTATTCCAGCAAACATAAGCTCATATTTAACAGTTATATTAAAACAATTCTAACAACCAGTTATTAAACGTGCTCCTGTTTAGCACGACATCAGCTGGTTTCCTCCTAGCGCACAGTGGGCAATCAATAAATGAGAGAGAGAGAGAGAGAGAGAGAGAGACGACACTGTGTCCATTGAGGCATTTTTACAGGTCTGAAAACGCTTGGTGCCGACTGAAAACGCCAGTGCTGGCCGTTTGAACAGCGCTTTTAAAAGTGTAGGGTTTCGAAGTTGAGATGCGAAATGGTTTCTATGAAATGAAATACATGGAAGAAAATAATTTTATTTTAGGGCTGTATATAGAAAAACTGGTGGTTAATTGTAAGCAAGACGCTATGAAATGTTTATATTAAATCATGTCTTATATGGGCAGCCCAAGAGCAAGTGAGAAATTCATCCTAGTATTGTTTTTCCATAACAAAGTTATAATAGTTGGGTTTAAGACATTTCATATATTCTAAATAAAGAGTAATATTATTTTCTCATTCATTTTTTGTCTTAAACGGCTGTGCAGTTGTTGTTCTATGTTGAAAGTAGTATTGCTCCCGCCCCTGCTGCACTGTGATTGGACGGCTGTGTAAAACGTGACATTGATTGGCTGTGAATGTTCTTTCCCAAATTGAACATTTTCCGACTCTGTGCGCCCGACAGAAAACGCAGAGAGCCGGCAATGAGCGGGTGGAAAAATGTGCCAGCCGCTGACTTTCAAGAAAAATCTGCGTTTCCACGGAAACTATACACTATACTATAACTATACACTATACTACAACTATACACTATACCTGCCTGAAGGGCTTTTTTCTTCTTGGCCCTAATTTTTACAGCACCCCTTTTCGCTTTGTACTGTCCATTATTCTTCTGTTTGTCTGTGATCTGCAATTAGAGCCATTGCCCAAGCAAGGGGGAGGGGTCATCCAACCTCCATGGCTGTAATCGGTCCAGCACAGAGTCGATCATGACCAATTGGCCAATCCAAAACCTTTTAATAGTTTATACCGATTAAAATGAAAAAATATCTGCCCACAAAATTACCATCGGCCCACCAGTCAAATGCACGGTATGCTTAATGGCCAGTCCAGACATGATGATATCAAACGCATTTTATTAGAATATTTAAAAAAAAATTACTTTTTAGACTCAAAAATCCAAAACTTCATAAAATACCTCATAAAATAATGAAATAACATCAAAACTAAATGCAGGTAATCTTGTGTATCTTAATCTTGTGTAGCATAAGATACCTAAAGTTTAAAGTCTCTTATGTTTAGGATAGTGAATATATTTATTAAACTGCTTTAATAAGAAACAGTTATTTGCAAAAAATCCTTAAGCTTCTGTTTCAGGACTATTTTCCAGCAGCAAGTCACAATGCTGACTTGTGATCGAACAGTTAACAGCTTATTTATTTATAGGCAGGTATAAATGTTAAAATTTTGCACCATTTCACTGTCTATACTCCAATTGTGATGGTGCTGTTCTGTTACCTTCACAATAAACCACTTCCTAAATATGCTAAAAATTTAAAAGGATACGGCTGCGTTTTATCCTGGCCTGAACCACTTATGATCCATGAACTCTTCCAATGTCGGTCTGCATGCTGGTTTAGATTTGCTCCAATTTATCAAGTCAGTGCATTCTGTATGTGTCAGAGCAACGCTTAGTCATGTATATTCTTTATCTGCTTAATTGGTATATTTAACATTTGATGGAAATTCACATAATGAATAGTTTGCATTTAAAAAAGGATTTTTTCTAAGTGTTGTTCTCTTACCTTCAGATATCTCAAAGCCATAAACCATTTTAGACAGCAAACGACCCAAACCTCTGACTGTAGATCTAACTGCACAAGCTCTGTCTGTAAACAAGTGAGAAAATATTTAAAAAGTCACAGTATAATGCAATCAATCAATCAATCACAATAAACACAAAGCTTGGGTTGGCTATAGTGTTTTTAAAAGGGTCATCACATCAGTGCTTAGAGTAAAAACTTACCACAGTATCCATAGCGTTTTTGCTTATGTGCGATTAGCCTGCCATATCCAAAGTCAATAAACTTGATCTGCAACGTTTCAGTGTTGAGCAGGACATTCCCCATATGCATGTCACCATGGTTGACACCGTGATCAATCCAATGTTTGGCTGCGATTGCTGCTTGCCACATAAAATGACGTGCCAGTGTCTCGCCCAGACAGCATTGATGAAGAAACATGAAGTCATACAATGTAATGCAGGGTCGTGGGTATTCCAAAATCAAGATGAGCTGGTCTTCTTCCTCAAACCAGTCGAACATTTGGACAATGTAGGGGCACTTTTTAGGTTTGTGTAACTGCAAATTTATAGCCACTTCTTTGAACATTGGTTTGAAAAACCAAGGCTGGTAAAGAAAAACATTAGAAAGGTTAGCTGACTGTAACATTTCAATAAATCAACTGTACTGAAATACAATGGGGTATGAAAGTCTGAGACCACTATGAGAAATTCTTTTCGATTTTAACTACTATGTCAACAATTAGAACAATTAATATTAAGTATAAAAGACGTTACCTACATTTGGAAATTAAGAGTTCAAAGTTGGAACTATTGCATGTCAATATCTTAAATTTGCTTATTTGTATGCAACCTAATTGCCCTTAATTTAACACTATCCCAGATGTTGGGACCCCTATTTCATGAAATACTTAAGATACTAAATCTTGCCAACTTACAACATATATTTTAGGCTTTTCGGTTCTCTTATCAATAAATTTGATGGCAACCTATAAAAGGAAAAAGACACACATGTAAGCTTTACAAAAGAACATGACAGTCTGTGAATGGATCAAAACATTTAACATCTGTATGTTGGGTTACAAATGAAAATATCTGATGAATATAGCGAGTGTGTTTCTACCTTCTGGCCATCAAATCTGCGGATTCCCACAAACACAGACCCATAGCCGCCTGATCCAAGTTTGCGGCCCAGTTCATAGAGCACTGAAAATGACCCTAAAACAACACATGCAAAAGAAATAAATGAATGAACTTAACAGAAAGAGTGGCATAGGCATTTCAAGTCCTTTACATGTCAAATGATGTGTGACAGTAAAAAGAATTGACCTGAACATAAAGGTGTTATACTCACGTGGTTGATGGTAAGCTGGTTCTCCTGAAACTGCTGATTGGAGTCCAGATGGACCTGGCTGAAGGTCAGCTTCAGTTCTATCATGCTCCAAGTGAGATGACGAAGAAAATGGCACCACCTTGTTCTTTCCAGAGTGAGAGAAGGTGTCTTTCTTAATGCCAGCACGTCTTCCCTTCTTCTTTGTCTTCTTCTTACTACATTGTGATTGTTGTTCTAAAAGATAAAGGCAGAAAAATACAAACCAATAAAATGCCATTTTGTAATAGTTAAAGTAATTCTGTAAAATATCAATGTGTAAAATGTCGGAAATCTCAGTCAGTCACCAACTCTCCCACAGTTTTTACACCTTATAAATTTCAAACAAATTTATAATAACTATGCTTACACTTTGACAGACATTTTGAACAGTAATTGTACATTTGTACATTTTTGGTTGTTTGTAAGACTTGTGATGTGCTAAAGGTACCTCAGCACGAAAACAATTAAGGGACTTTTTGAAGCTATTTGCTGCAAGTCAGACGAACCTGGATATTTGTCAGCTGTTTCCTCTGGAACTTCTGACTGAAGTCCAGATGGACCTGGCTGAAGATCTTCCTTAAGGTCACATGGATCCGAGTGAGAGTGGGAAGGAACAGGCACCATGTTGATCTTTCTAGAGCGAGTAAAGGCCTCCTTTATAGCCCGCCAGGCTCTCTTAACACGTCTACCCTTCTTTCTGCTTGTGTTTGTTTTGTGTTCTATTGGATAAAAAGAAAATAAAGCATAAAAAACACCAATGTGTGATCAAGCCCAATTAAACAAGGTGGAAAATCAGACTTTTAGTACTACACTTAACATTGAAAATTCTCTCTAAATGATTAAACCCATTTTAAACAAACCTGGTTGATGGTCTGGAGCTGCTGAATGGAGTCCAGATGAACTTGGCTGAGGATCAGCTGTATATTCAACAAGTGTGTGATCCACATTACATGAACCAGGGAGGACATCACCCACGTCTTGATCGCACACTTGCTTAAAAACTCGTAATTCTGTCTGGATGAATAGATCTTCCTCAACATCAGATGGATCCGAGTGAGAAGATGAAGGGATAGACACGACCTCGTTCTTTCCAGAACTAGAGAAGGCATTCTTTATGGCCCGCCAGGCTTTCTTAAAGCCAGCATGGATGCCCTTCTGCTGTCCTCCGTTTGATTGTTTTTCTACAAAATAAAAACAGAAAAAGAGAAATCTCAAATAATAGAAATGACCATCAGAGACAAGAAATATAACCCATAACAGTCAAAAACACACACACACACACACACACACACACACACACACACACACACACACACACACACACACACACACACACACACACACACACACACACACAACAATAATAATAATAATAAACATGAACATTCTACAACAGATTGCTTATAATATATGATGATAATTCAAGTCAATATAAAGTAAGTTTATTTACCTTTGGTGTCTCTGTCTTGGGTGTGAAGATGATCTGATGACGTCACGATTTCTTCATCTTTCTTCCAGCCTACAGGTAAAGGCGTGACGTCATCAGTGAGCGGTGCAGGTGAGAACACACCGACGCAACCGACCCGAGCGACAGCGTCAGCCCTCGCCCATTTACTAAAAATATGAAACATATTTCTCTGATGTTCGATAACACGAAGTGAACCGTAAGCGACCGAACAGCAGAATGAGCAGCAAACTCTGTGAACTTATCGACAACTACAGTCGACGGCGCGCCTCAGGGAACACGGACGCTGATTGGTCTAGACGGCGTTCCATTAAGCCTTCAGGTAAAGCGCTGATTGGTCGGTTTCGCTCACTGAGCGTTCACTGGGAGTAGAGTGATAAAATAAAAGCCGCCATTTAATACAAAATAAAAGCACATCTTCAATTTAGATTTAAGACTTTTTTATAAAGATGTGTTTAATGTTTTTTGTTGTGAGTTTTTTTTAAATGATTAAGTATTTTAGAATTAAGTAAAAGATTTCAAATGAAGAGTTTTTATCTAAAGCAAAACACTAAAATTAAACATTTAAAAATAATGAAATAAATATGATATATTATATTAAATATATTTTAATAAAACCGTAAATGTGTCATATTGAAAAAGTCTTATTTGGTTAATCTAAACTTGATTGCTGTAAATCTCATCCATGTTTTTAATCAGACATTATCAATCTGTAACATATATAGTAAATGGAAGATCTGAATAACATAGAATGTTATGTGTGTGTGTATTTGATATCAGATATTTTAAAATAGTTGATTGTTTTCTTGAAATATTTTCACAAAGATTTTAGTCAGAAAAAAAATCGAAGTGAAGGGCAGGATGACCTCGTTGTTAAGGGCAGGATGACCTCGTTGCTATGGCAGCAAATATACAAACTAAGATCGCTGTGATTGGCTGAAATGGTTTTCATGCTGCTGTTAAAATCCATACAGAAAATATTAAATACAGAATTAAATAAAGTTGGTAACCAAGCAGCAGTGACACCCATACTGTTGTATTGTAATTTCAAGTGAATTGTGTCCTGTTCCCAACATTCATCGAAATATCTTTCTTTGTGTTATTAAGAAGTGACAAGAAAGTGAGTTAAATGATGTCAGAATGATCATTGTTGGATGACCTGTCATTATCAGACATTGAATCTCAATCTCTAGTGGATCTTCGAGCGCCATCTGGTGGGCCTTGTTGCAGTAATAAACTACATCCCAAAAATAAATCTTGTTCTCATCTAATTGTTCTTATGAATTTATGAATTTAAACGATTCATCAGTCATCATTTACTCACCTTTAAGTTTTTACACCTGTGAGCATTTCTTTGCTCAGATGAACACAGAAAAAGATATTTGGAAGAATGTTAACCAAACAGTTCTTAGACCGAACAATAGTAACGTTTGTTAAAAGTGTTTCCCTTAAAAGCAAGTAAACAATAATTGAACACAATGTAATATGTGTTTTATTTAAACAGCAAATCATCCAGAACATTTATATATAATAAAACATTATGACTATTAATTTAACACAAAGTTTAAAGGACTAAAGTGAAGTGAATGTTACCTGTTTGTCAGATATGGTGACCGATATCAGAAATGTGACCTCTGCATTCCAGTGAGAACACAAGCACTGCACGTCATGAACATTATACATCGTCGAATACATGAACATATTTATATATTTTTGGTAAATGAGGCTGTCACTGCTTACAGATATAAAGGAAGCTTATTGTAATATCACACCATTCAGTATTGCATAAAGTGCACTTTAACCCCCCTGAGGAACAGTTCCACTCATTCTCTACTATAAGAGTGGAAGAATTGGATAAACTTGTTAAATCATTTAAAGCAACAACATGTATGTTAGATCCAATTCCACCTAAACTTTTAAAAGAGGTGCTACCAGAAGCCATAGCTCCTCAGATCAGAGGGACATTGCAGTCACCCGGAGTTAGTACGTGTCCATACCGGATGGTGGATCAATAACTACAAAAGCCCTCAAGGAAAGCAGAGACCAGGACAACTAGAGCCCCGGATACAAATGTCCTGAGCCTGGCTTCAAGTTCGCCAGGTTCTCAAGCTGTATTCCACTGGTCGGCAGATGGTTGTTATCCTGCAAAAAATAAAAATAAATTATGAGGACACAAAATATTAATTCCCAAACTATCCTGACTGAAGACATGAGGAACTATTGATCTTTCAGAGCCAGTCTTCTCGTTTGGCTCTCAGCGAAGCGGTCGCATCTTTTCCTTCTCCTTCCCTTATATCTCCTAACTGCTTGTTATGTCTTTGTTACTCTATTCTGAGTCTCTCTTTGCCCTGCTCTCGAAACACAAAAGGAATTATGGATTTGATTAGCTGGTCTCTGGGCGCAATTGACACCCTCTTCTCAACGAGAAACTTGGGTTTGGGGACACCCAACTGACCTGCAGGAACATTAGCAGCTGGATATATGATGGACGGTTGGGAGAAGTGGCGCATCGTGTGCCTGGCGACTCTGTCCCTGGAGGATATTGAAGATATTTAACTATTCGGAACTTTGGTAACAGCGATTCTGCTGATTGGATTAGGTGGGACCCTGCGGTATCGATGATTGTTAAAAGGTGAATGCTGAAAGCCCAACAAGTTGACCGGCTGGATTGAGAAAGTGATGGGCAGAGCTGCTAGTACTCAGACTGTGGCTATGGACCATAAACTGGAAAACATCATGGTGGCCATAGACCGTAAAATGGAAAGCAAACGGGATGGCTATGGGCATCAAAATGGAAAACATGGGCCGCAAATGTAAAGGAATTTGGAGAAACTAGCGACTATGCAATGAAATTTGACTGAACTGGCGACCAGTGATGGACATTAGATACCTTCTGAAACTAGCAGATATCTTCCTAAATTGAAGAATCTTTTGTTCAGCTTCAACCCTTTCGGACGGCCTTGGCCAAGGCCTTTGCTGAAGACAAACAACCTCCACTAGAACAAGATAACAAGACGCTCTGATATTCTCTACCTTTTCCAAGGACACCTGTTGTGACTGGATTCTCAGGCCTCACAGACTCATTGACACAAACGCACGCACACGCACGCACGCACG
>CM065655.1:3528820-3588820 GCA_033220385.1 Triplophysa yarkandensis
TCTCCTCCCTTTTAACCTCCTCAATCCTCTTCAGAAGGGCCCACAAAAGGGGTAAAAGCAGAGGAGGGGGCAAGTAACCATACCCCCCCCCCCCCGCTCTACACTTCTATCACCCCCTCACAAACGCGTTCCCCCTGAGGACACGCTCTCTATACCAGACTTTGTCATCCTCCAAACAGGCCCAAAGAATCCGCTGCAAGTCGATTGCTCACTTCCAAACAACACAGGTAAAAGTGAATTTAAACGGCAGAGTTAAAGCTCTCCAATTTCACGTTTGGAATAAAACAACAACCCAGAACAATATGGGAAGTAACAAGCCACCCAGGGTTTGATTGTAGGTTACAAGAGATTAAAGTACAGTAATGGAGAGTTGCGTCCACACTACCGAGCACACTTCTGAACGTGAGTGTTGAATATCAGTCACACCCTCCAAAGTAACCTGCTCGCAACAAAGACAGCAAAACAAAATAACCAAGATCAGCTTTAAAGACAAGAAGCGTGTGGCAGGTGTTGAGTGTGTTTGGGTAAGATGAAGCCCGTGGGAAGGCCTTCCTCACAAAGGACTTGTTTTCCATTAACTCGCTGATCCAGAAATCAGCGTTCCAGAGGCCTCCCCTGACGTCTCATCCATCACATCTCTCCATCAGATATGATTCTAGATCCAGTCATTCTAGATTAGCCACATGGACCCTCACACCATGACGTTCGTGTTTATATTTAACTTTTTAAGGAACTGCTCAATAACTGTCGAGCGTGCTTTCACAGTACAACAAGACAATTATTGATAGACGAATCAGCTGGGATGATCAATATGCTTATTGGCTGATAAGTGCGCCAAAAAGTTTCAAAAATGTTTTATTAAATATATTGTGTTACTTATTTGTTATCGTTAGACAACATGTGATTTTCAGACGTGTTGTGTTAAACAGTATTCCGTAATTATTGGAGCGTTATGTATTACATTTTGTATTATGGACTTGACATAAAAAACACTCGTAGAATACAAATGTTATTAATAAACCAAACCAACTGTTTATATTATACAAAACCCTTGCTGAGTGTAATTATCAGACATAAACGGGAAAAATGGAAGACAACAAACTTCTTAAGATTTGTGAATTAAAATGTGTAAACCAAAAGCTTTTAAATCCAACAACTGGAATAGGGAGAACTTTATAGCTATCAGTTTATGAGCAAAATGTAGCGTTATGGATGAGACAATCTGAAAAACAGCCCTTAATGACTATGAAAAAATCATTCACTAAAAATAAAAACAATGCTGCAAAAACTTTTAAGAGAGACCTCACATTTGTATGTGAATCACCAAATGTTAATATATGTGATATAAGTATAATAAAAACCTTTCTTATATTTCTTGGTAAGGTTGAAGTGTTGCCCTATTTTACACTAAAGTGTTATATTTGACAAAATATTTATCCAGCACACATTCTTCGAAATATAGGAACCACGTCACTTAAGGTTTAAAAAAAACCTAGAACATTTGTAAAAAAATGTTATGGAGTTTGCAAATTTTAAGATTTACTTTGATGTTGAGCTTACCTTATAAACTCTTCCAAGATTGAATTTTACAACATTAATCACAACCAAATTGTATATGTTCGACCTTTTTTTAAAGATTATTTAAAAAAAATGTTGTAATTGAAAATAATATCCCAATTCACGTTAAACATCACATTAAACTTCATCACATAACCCAACATCTCATATCTTAAACTGAATTATCATTTAAACACCCTCTCTATATTCTAATCCTGTATGACAGTTTTTTTCCAAAACATTGGTAGTTTTCCTATGCTTATTGGTTATATTAGTGACCAAACAACACTGGCCCCATTGACTTCAATTGTATGAAACAAGACATTTCTCAAAACATCTTCTTTTGTGTTCTACTAAAGAAAGAGTCCTTTGCGGATTTTGACCCACGTGAGGATGAACTAATGATGACAGAACTTTCCTTCTAGGTTAACTTTATCTATCCGTTGTCTTATTTTATATGCATTGTCATGTGATGTAATTAATGATTTTTTATTAAAGGAAAGTGGTCCTATCCCTCCCTGATCTCTGTTCATCCTCCACTGTGCACCTGTTGTGTCCTCCTCAGGAATTCTCTCTTTTGCCGCGGTCTCTCTGGGACACACTGGGGTCCTGAAGGTGAGGTGGTTTCTCAGCGAATCATCTCTCTCTTCCTCCACTGTCGCACTGTTTGTCTCTCGCTTCCCTGCATTCTGTCACTCGTGTGCCCTTTCTGTAGAGGTCTTAGACCCCTGCCCTGTGTGTCCCGCCCCGGGGGAGAGGGCCTTTTGTGTGCCGATGCCCCCGCAAGCTGGACAGACAGCTGCTGTGGAGTGGTCATCTTCACACATGCACGAACAAAACTCAAAGGTGTCTGTACTCTATTTATCACTGGCGGCCTTTTCAGCGCAGAAGCAAAGATGCGAAGGCATGGTTTTCCCAAACTTTAATGAAGACAAAGTCCAACGCTCTGCACAGGCCGTGGCTCTAAAGTGACCCGCAGTCACACGCTTTAATCTCCAGAACTATTTATTAGATAACAAGAGAAGATCCAGAGCGAATGTGTCATTTATTAAAGTTTATGGAGGATAAAGTCTCAGTTTAATCTGGGAGGGAGGCATTTACTGAATGATGCCATTGTGATGTTGAAATACAAGGATGTGTGTACGGTACAGGCCTGGATTTTATAGACTCCTAATTGAAACTAAGTGTAAAAAAGTCCTTTTTAAAGACTATGCAGTTTATGTTGCCTTATAATTTTACTTTCACAAAAGCTGTTTACCGAAACATTGGTTATACAAATGTATGCTGTTATTTGTGGTATTGTAATTATTTTATACTTGCACCTTTGTAAATTATGTGTTTGTTAGAATTTCTTTTGATTTTAAAAAAAAATATATAACCATAAGTATGTTTCATCTATAAGTATACTTCATCTGAAAACATGTACTTTTATGTTCTTCTAAGGAAAATGTAGTTGTGTCAAGATTGCGCCATACATAAACGTCAAATTTCTCTGTATTCTGCTAAACAATGATAAGACAATAATGAAAACAATTAAAAATAATACTTTAAACTATTTTTAATCGAAATCCATATGTTCAACCCAGTGTAAGATTAGTAAATCAACTTAAGCAAGATTATGTTATAAAAAATCGTGGGCAAAAGAGAAACCAAGGTTAACACTAAAACAATGGGACAATTTAGTCCCAAGCTGTATTAAAATAGTACATTCACAAGTATACCAATATAACTTAGTATGTACCATAAATATATACTTAAATGTTGCTTATTTCCACTTTATTAAAACTTGAATTGTGATTATATGTGAACACTCAAAAGGATGTGTTAACACACAATGTGTCATTTTAACACATAACATTTTTTTTGTGTTTGTTGATTAGGTGTTAGAGATAGCAGGAGTTGTGTTTAAAGTAACAAAAATGTGTTGTCCCAGAAGTAACACAAAGATGAGTTCAACTAAGTCCAAGACGCAAAATGTTTTACTTTAACACAGGCAGTTTAAAGTTAAAGTTTGTTCATAATGTATATTTATGGGATAGATACAGCTAAATGTAGACAAATATACCCTTGCTCAAATTAAGTAAAATAAATTAATATTTTTCTTTTTTTAATAAAGCTTTATACTTATAGACTAACATTAATCATACTGATGCAAGAAACGTCTAATCACTCCAATCATTTTATTTACATCATACTAAATAAAACATAAAAAATGTTGTGTAATTCAATCATTCCATAAGCAGCATGTGGGTTTGAATCCCAGACAAACACAAATACTGATAAAATGCTAAAACTCTCTTTTAAGATTATCTGTAATTTTGGATAAAACTGGAAAAAACACTATAACACTATAAAAAATGTTTATTTCAAGTCAACAACCACTTTTGCAATGCAATTCTTTTGCATTAATACGACAAACAAGTTGCGTGTGTGTGACACCATGAGGATGCTGATCTCTATCCACACACACACACAACATGTGGCGGTGTCTCTGTTTCAGAAGCCGTTCTGTGTGATAATGCCATTGTGTGGATGAATCTAATGACGCCTGTTGGTGTGTTACAAAGGCAGCACAAGGTCATTAAGAGTGTGTGTGTGTGTATACGTGTGCGAGCGAGATAATAAAAGCAGCACACGGGTCATTAGGAGTGTGTGTTCAGTTGGTTCCCATGATCGCATCTAAAGCTGGACAGCAGGGCCGAGCTCACAAACACACGCACACACACACACACACACACACACACACACACACACACACACACACACACACACACACACACACACACACACACACACACACACACACACACACACACACACACACACACACACATTATGGCACACGCCTGTTGACTGATGCACAAAAAAAGTGTGTGACTTCAACGTGGCCTGGTGCCCCTCTACACACCCTCTGGCTTTTCTCTACCCCCCCACTCCACCCTTATTCTTCCTTTTCTTTCTTTTGGCAATCTCTCTCTATCCATCCGTCCCTCCCCAGCTTAGAGTCCTGTGTTTCATGGAGACTTTTCCCCTTCTAATCATTTTTACCCATCAGATGATCCTGCCCCTGTTCCACACAGACTATAAAGATAGAGTCCTCCCCCACCACACACACATACGAAAGCACACAAACACACACATATAGATACACACGTACGCACATGCAAACACACTGCTGGTCCTTAGGGAAGCCATTTGAAGCTTTGTGTTTGGAGACACATCTGCGTGAATACTCAAGGCCGACCTTGTAAACACATACCAACATTGGGAATCTCACAAAAATATGTTCAGGCCATCATTTGCTCACAGTTTATCTGATTGTGTATTAAACTTCTATTCTGAGGCAGTTTGATGAGATTTTGCTTTGAAAATCTTGTTATTAAATAAACACATGATCCATAAATACTTTTGAATTGAAACGTATTATTAGTTAATGCAGAATATCATAGTTCCTTTGCTTTTCAGTGGTTTAAGGATGAAATTCATTTCTTGAGGATTTATACAAACACACAAATTAATAAGCCTTTAATAGAATGCTGTCATTATTTATTCATCTTCAGTTATTTAGAATCTGAATATGACAAAAAAAAGATATTTTAAGAACTGTCTGTATGGGTTTGTTTGCATACAATGGAAATCAATGCCGGTCAGTGTTGTTCGGTCATCAACATTCTTCAAAATATCTTTGTTGGGCTTGTGCACAAAGTGGAAAACACACAGGTTTGACATCTTGGTGAGTAAATGAAAAAAAATTGTTTTTTTCAATGTGTGTCCGCAAGAGCTGTATGTTTATGTGTGTATTTGCAAACATCGGTAACTGTACTTATCTGATCATGATCTGACGGGTGTTTAATGGACTTGCACTCAACAAATGTGTGTGTGTGTGTGTGTTTGTGTGTCAGGGGCATGAGGATCCTTTGATGGTGTGATATGCGCACGTGTGTGTGTGTGTGTGTGTGTGTGTGTGTGTGTGTGTGTGTGTGTGTGTGTGTGTGTGTGTGTGTGTGTGTGTGTGTGTGTGTGTGTGTGTGTGTGTGTGTGTGTGTGTGTGTGTGTGTGTGTGTGTGCCAGGGGTCAGCTCTGTCCTGGGAAAGTTGAGCTCTCCATTTAAATCAGCACATAGTGAGACCTTCTGGTGGCTGTGCGAGCGGACGGGTGGACAGATGGTACCAGCTCATAGCTGCAGATTCACTGCAAACTCAACCCGTAGTGAGAGAGGGAGATGGGGAGGGGTAGGGCAGAGCTACAGTTCACCAGATAAATCCAGATTCATAATTTTACATTTATCACAAAACACTTTATTAAAATATGGGGTCGAAGTAACAAGTGAAAAGCAGCATCTGGACACCTCACAGCAGCTCAGGCCCACCGGTTACCTTGGAAACATGCAGCATCAGCTTCATCAAGCCACGGTCGCCCCTAGCAACGACCACGTCACCGCTTCCTCAAAGTTTATCCCTTGACCTCATATTTAATTCAAGATATACTTGAATGTATATGTGAATGTGTGATTGTTTAATATAAGCGCATTTTCAAATTCTCACTTTATTATTTAAGTTAAAGTACCATCAACTAATTTAACTCCCAAGTGAGAGAGCATCCTCCAGCTCTGAGATGAGAAGTGACGGGGTCATGTGTCGTGGATTAATCCGCTTAGTGTAGCAGATGCTCTTCTGTCAATCAGGCAGACCTGAGAGGATTTAAGACAGCTATATGTGTTACGGCTACATACATTTTATTCATGAAGTCATGTGAGGAACTGTCTCGACACAGTCACGTTCAGTTACAGGGAAACACAATGCCATCGTGGGATGAGAATGAATCTGTGAGTGAAGACAGTGGCTCTCCTCCTCTGAGACTGACTCTGGATCAGGATGCGCAGGTGTTCGGGCCTGTACCTGTGCGCCGGGTGAAGGGTGTACTGATCGGGGATGCTGCTGTGGGGAAAACCAGTTTGATCATCAGCTACATGACAAACGGATATCCGGCTGAACACATCCCAACTGCTTTTGATCACTTTACAGGTGACACACGCTGCTTTGTCTCGGTGTTTTATTTGGAAATGCTTTATTTGTTTAAAGTATACATTTAAAACATGATATTTGATGTTATGATATTTCATATGTATGTGTTATATATTTCATATATATTATATAAAGTAGATATTACAAAATATATTGATCTATATTAAACATGATTTAAAAACAATTCACATTACATTCTATTAAGATTGTATTATGCTGACGTTTAGACTTTCTGATTAAACATATTATAATGAGTAAATATTTATTAAAATATAACACATTTTTCTGTGACAGCTAAAGTTGTGGTGGATGGGAGACCAGTTCAAATTCAACTGTATGACATGGCAGGACAGGTGGGTCTCTCTCTCTCTCTCTCTCTCTTTCACTCTCTCTCTCTCTCTCTCTCTCTCTCTCTCTCTCTCTCTCTCTCTCTCTCTCTGGGCTCTCTCTCTCTGGGCTCTCTCTCTGGTCTCTCTTTCTCTGTCTCTCTCTCTCTCTCTCTCTCTCTCTGGTCTCTCTCTCTGGTCTCTCTCTCTCTCTCTCTGGTTTCTCTCTCTCTCTCTGTCTCTCTCTCTCTCTCTCTCTCTCTCTCTCTCTGGTCTCTCTCTCTGGTCTCTCTCTCTCTCTCTCTGGTTTCTCTCTCTCTGGTTTCTCTCTCTCTCTCTCTCTCTCTCTCTCTCTCTCTCTCTCTCTCTCTCTCTCTCTCTCTCTCTCTCTCTCTCTCTCTCTCTCATATAATATCTGCTTGATACATGAAGTCCTTTTCTGTCTGTGATTTGAATGACAGCAATGGGGGGCATTTGGACCAGTGTTTAAATGTAAGAAGGACATGAGATGAGCGCCACCCAGTGTTAAAGTTACACGTCTCTATGAGGGTTGACCTCAACTGATAGTTCACCCAGTATGATTTGTGTTGTCATTTACTTACCCTCTTGTCATTTGAAATGTGTATGTCTTATTTATCCCAGCTGAACACAAAAGAAGATATTTCGAAGAATGTTGGCAACCTCCTTCACTTGGTTTTGTGCTCATACCGTGGAAGTGAATGGATGCCAATGCTGTTTCTTCAAAATATCCTCTTTTGCGTTCGTCTGGTGTGCGTGAGAGCGTCGAGCACGTTGTTGACCTGTGTTATGATTACAAAAGCACAGAGGAATAAGGAAAAGCGGCTTATATATTTCTATTAGGAAGTTCTTACATGCTTGTTTTTTTCTGTTCATCAGGATGAGTTGAATCATCTCCGACCGCTCTGTTACCGTGACGCTGACGTCTTCCTGCTCTGCTACAGCGTGGTCCTTCCAATCTCCTTTAAGAACATCACAGACCGCTGGGCTCCGGAGGTCCGTCGCCTCTGTCCGGGTGTTCCCATGATCCTCGTGGGCACGCAGTGTGACCTGCATGAGGATGTGCAGGTACTGATCCGACTCGCTGATGAACGGGAGAAACCGGTCAGCACTCACGAAGGCCATCTATGTGCCCGCAGCATCAGCGCTTCTATGTTTGCCGAATGCTCGGCGCTGACACAGAAGAATGTGAAGGAGGTGTTTGATGCTTCCATCATGGCGAGCATGAGGCTTGTGGAGGAGTCCATGTGGGTGAAGAGACAAACTTTGAGAGACAAAACACCAGATAAAATTAAACAGTTCTCTGAGACGTGGTGGAGGAAACTGAATTGTTTGATGTGAAATAAGTTAACGTTTCCCTCAAAGGATCTGATTTAACTTTACCTGATGTGATGGAACTGTAGATGTGTGTCTGAACGACGCAGGATTGTTGGTGTTGGCCTAGTACCTTGCTTTCACATGACAGGATTATCCTGTGGACAGATTGAAGATCAAGACCAGACAACAGGAGGACATAAAGCCGGCCAACACCTGTTGTTTTCTAGGATTCATTTCTTCAATGAAGTGTGTGCAAAATACAACGTTGCTTAGTGAGGAGTTAACATAAATGAAGGTGTAAGTCTTAGTGTTGATTTTATATTTCTGCATCTTTCTATGTGATCATTTTACAAACCGGACGGAATAAGCTCAAATACCAAAAAACACAAAGTTCTTTAAATCCATTTCTAATTCATGCTGTTACATTTATATGTGTCTTTTACAAATAACGGGTCGGTTTCTGAAGAAACAAACCAGCACATTACCGAAGACTTACAGGAATGGAAAAAGAAAAAAGGGACATCAAACCAACGTGTTTCCTGAATAAAACCATAGGAAAAAACTTTGAATCTTTTTTTTAAATGGTCCCACTTGGACAGATCAGCCTAAATCCATTAATTGAATTGAATTTTCTTTTAAACAAGATGACATTATACAAAATAACAATTCCATTCCCAATGACACTTACAGACACTTTGAGCGGAACCCAGTCGAGTCAGGTGTGTCTGCTTCTGAGCAAACATATAAATGAATGCAAATGATGTATATGTGAAATTATAAATATGGTTTTTGATATTCGGTACCATAAAAAAGTTTCTTGTAGTTAGGCCTTACTAACAGGGTAATGAAATCACACCCGACCTCGAGGCCTCTGATCCGGTATCAGTGAGTTAAAGCAACAGATCGACTCCTGTGCTGGAGTCATACATGTAATGAGATGAGACAGAAGCCACCTGTGGGAATAAGGCAGACAGATGGTGACTGGTTTCCCCTCGCAGGACGTCCTGACCACAGCTCCCACCTGCTGCAGAAATCACACAGAAACACCAGCAGAACAACAGTCTAAGAGCTGGTTAAGATCTGCCACCTGTGTGTGTGTGTGTGTGTGTGTGTGTGTCTGTGTGTGTGTGTGTGTGTGTGTGTGTGTGTGTGTGTGTGTGTGTGTGTGTGTGTGTGTGTGTGTGTGTGTGTGTGTGTGTGTGTGTGTGTGTGTGTGTGTGTGTCTGACCGTAAATCCAGCCGTGAATCTGATAGACATCAGTTTAAGAATATGTTTGATTGAATTGACTGTTTTAAATCATGTTCTCCAACACACTTAAAATACTCGTTAGAATTACTCAATTTAATCATGTAAATCCACACAATTTAAAGTTTTTTTAACATATTTTTTTCATGTTTCAAAAGAAATTATTTACAAGTATTTAATCGTGTGCAACCAATTTAAATGATTTAATTGAGTAATTATAACAACTCTTTTTTTCAGAAAACAGAAAACAGGTGATACTTTTATGAAAAGGGAGTTGTTAAAAATATGTACATTGGTTCCATACGATGCGTTTGTTTTTTAACATAATGTTTTTTTTACTTAAAAGAGAATTTAATTGTGCAGAACTAAAGTACATGATTGAATTGAGTAATTCTAACAATCTTGTGATTTGGCGTTGCAACCGAGACACCACTTCTGGATCCTCTTCCAAAGATCCAAATAGAGATTTTTTTACCATCTTAAATAATGATCAGGTTCTACATTTTCAATGTCTCTTATTGGTCCATGAATGAACCCATAGGAAGCTTTATTCTGAGAGTGCACAGCACTAATGTTTACTATTTTCTAACTGTAGAGGGCAACGTTAATTTTCTCCTGTTTTAAATGGCCAATAGTCTTTAGTTCCCTTTAATATCATTGACAAAATAACAAACCTTAGCTTAGAATAATGGGGAAACAAGATTTATAGTCTTTAGGGACAAATCTAGACTCAAGTGTTTTAGAATCGGTGTATTATTGTAATAAATGGACACGTACAAGAGAGAGAAGTAACCTAAATTTTAACTACGGCCCTCCAAAAGTTTGGAAAATGTTCTTATCATTTATCTGATGATTGAAATGTGTTATGTGTAGAACAATGCTGTGACTGCTATAATAATAGATGACACAGACAATATTTGCCTTATAAAATACCAAAACTACTTCTTAAATCTGGGTTAAAGGTGACTGAAGATACAGAAACATAAATTTTTCTCGATCCCAACAAATTACATTTGGGCCCTTCCAAAGTTTTACGACCATACCAAAATGTGATGAAAATAATTATACAGAATGAGTGATCCTGCACTTTTGAGTATATGAAACCTTTCCATACTATGTAATAAAATAAACACATACTGTCATTGATTTGTAGGAATGTAATGCGAACTTGCAGTAGAGATGTCACAGCTGGCTGTGGTGCGAGAGGTTTCGACAGGTGCGGCCGCTCTTAAGACCGACGGCTCCACGCAGGCGGGACTCGTGTGATGTACTACACTGAAGTCCTTCAGATCTGGACCGACAGCGGCTGACACATGTTCAACACATGTGGAATAACGTCAGCCTCACGCTTGACACAACAGCTGCTGGGATCTCTGGATTTCTCCAGCTGTTTCATGCGAGTCAACATTGCTTCGTGCTCTCTTCACTAAGATGTTTTTTACATGCCAGATGTTTTATTTTCATAAGGAAACGGCATGTGTTGGCCTAGCAGCGTGCACACAGTTGTTATTCTGCATCGGTAACCGGATTACAAAAGCTGAACCCTCCTATCACATGCTAGAGATCACCGAAGACAGGTGTGCTATGGAAGCAGCTGGTCCGCTGGTTTCTGGTCTTTGCCAACATCTCCCACGATCCGCTGAGTAATAGAGAAGGAGATGAAGGAGATTGAACACATGTGTCTTTGGTTTCCCATTCATGAGCATCTTATAAAAACACACAAACAGCTTCTGATGTGATAACGATCAACAAATGTCCTGCTGAAACACACAATACCAGTATTAAACAAACAGCGGTGATTAAAAACACACACTTCTGTCCGGTGTATATCACCGACATACACACACAGATATGCAGCTGTCAGTGAGATTAGACAGTTAGCAGGTGTCTATTTATAGTGTTGGTTAAACGGATCTCAATGGCATGTTTGCGCTTCTCATCATGGTCTTTAACAGCCAATACCAAAACAAAGAGGAACATGACATCATCCAGACGTGTGTGCTGTCTGTCAGCATGGCCCGAGTAAACCGCAGCTGGTCTCAGATGTTGAAAGACACTTTGGCACAGTAGCGTAGTGGTAATGATTTAGAAGACGTGGGTTAATAGGGTTAACACAGTTTCAGTAAACATTCTGTATACCGAACTAGTTTCAGTTTGTTTTAATTTTCTCTACAACAAAACTCTATTTCATAAAAATGTGATGTGATGTGTGAAAGTAATTTTAAGAAGAATGAAAGTTACTCAAACATACTTTATTCACAGCAAAGCATTGGGAGTATTTGTATAGCGCAGATGAAAATATAATTACCTGTGAATGTTCTCGTGTACAAATACAGTGATTTAAAATGTAAACATTGCTGAAAGATAAACAGGTCAATGCAGCATATTTCGTTCAAGAGTGTCATTGTGTGTTACAATTTACATTGTGAAATCACAAGCATGAAAATATTTTAATAGTTACAAAATTATTCTTGTAAAATTCTGCCATCATTTATGTACCCTCATGTTTTCCAAACTGTTTAATTAATAAATTATATGTATAGGTTGGGGTTCTCATTATGCAACAAAATTAACAAATATAATAATTTTAATATACATTATAATAAATATATTTTTATTAACTTTGTTCCTCACACAAATTGTGAAATTACTTTTAAAAATGACTTTTCAATTTTGTAACTTCTTATTTTATACAGCTGGAACTTCAAAGCTCCCATTAAAGGTGGGGTAACCGATTTCTGAAAAATTAATTTCAGGCCTAGTACCAAACCAAACTTGTAGCCGATCATCAATAACAGACAGGAAGGAGGAAAGCAAGCAGGCATCAGAAACAGGTTTGAGGACGGAGTAATGCACGTTTTGTTACTGATTTTAAATAAAAAAAAAACATCAGAAATCAGTTACCCCACCTTTAGTTGTCAATCGTTGAAAGACTATGAAATGTGGAAATACGTGTCCTAAATGACGGCAGAATTGTCACATAAAGACAAAGTCTATATAAAGCATTAAGACTCAAAGAAAACCCAGCACTGATCTGATCATATTTTAAACATTAAAAATGCTAAATATTTAAATGTACCCTTACACCCCACAATATGCATTTTCATTCATATGTCTAACAATCTTTAAAAGGTAATATATAGCATAACAAAAATATCTTAATGTATGATATTCACATTTATCACATTCCAAAGAAACAAGTGTTGCATTCAACTAGCTCTTTAAAGAAAAGGGATTTATGGACAGAACATGGAAAATGTGAACGAAAATAGTTAAGAAAACCTTTCACATTTACTTTCACGTTGACTCAGCACAGCACAGCACTTCTAACAGCTTCCAAACACAATTCATTGATCAACCAAATCAAAACTCAAACCAAACTTCAATCACATTAAAACATTTCAAGCAAGTGATCAGAATGATTTCTGTGCCTTCAAATTTTGTAAATTGTTTGGTCCACTTGTTATTGAGTCGAAAGGTGAAGAATAGACACATTTTTAAATTCTGGCAAAATTGTGTAAACTATTTTAAAGTCTTTTTTATTTCATATTTCTCTTAGTTTTCTTTATACCTAAAAACTGTTTTACAACAAGAAATAAATTTGTCTCGTTCTAAATATTGTAGTTAAAGATAGAAAAATGACTAAATACAGAAGTGGCAATGAAATGTCACAAAAATGGGAATTAAAGAAAGATATTGAAACAAGACACATCACAATACATGTCACACTGTGTACCGGTTTAAGAATGAAATGTTTGGTCCGTCTATGCATTCATGAAAAGGTGATTCTAGACATTCTCCAAAAAATATGTGATTCTTCTTATTTTGGATAAAAGCGTCTGCTAAATGACTAAATGTACATGTAAATGTAAATTAATCGCTTTATACATATAAATTTCCACATCTCTCATCATATACATACAAATGTAATTTCCTTCGTGGACTTCCCCTCTGCATACAGTTTATAATCATGTAGTGCTGGTTTGGGATCTGTTACCTGAATTCCTCATATCATCAAAGACAGTCTAAAGGCCAAACTGATCCTGGATCAGTTGTCTACCTCAGTCGAGCGGAGAAGCATCGCATGTACTCAGTCATCCATCGTTCATTGGTGACGCTCAGCTGCGAGTGGCGACACTTCTCCAGGTCAGCAGACCTTGCTCTGCGATGATCTGATCCTCTCCCGCGCTTCTCAGTCTCCCTTCTTGTCTGGACGCCCACATCAGCATGGTGAATCTGGGTGAAAAACAGTTTTAACAGTCAAGCAAATATTCTGACAGAATTTTTTGGGGGGTGATATTTAACCTATTAAGCCTTTGTCCACTAGAGAAGGTAATCTAGCTCGTGCTTCAGGATATTACAGCACTACACTGAATAATTCAACTCTTCCACATGCCGTGTCAGATATCGGATGGAGTTTCATTGAGTTGGTATGCCCAACACAGTTTAGTCACACCAGGTTTCCCTCGCGGTTAAACTTAAAATTTCCCTTCATGCATAATTAATTCAAATCCTGTCTTGTACATTAACTTTTTCATTCCATCTTACGCCATACAGAAGCTGATTCGAGCCCTCACCTCTCCAGCGGAGACAGATGCTCTCATGTTTGGTGTTGGTTTTCTGGTCTCAATATGCCTCTCTGCCCAGTTGTACCGGATAAAAGAGCGTCCGTTCTCACGGTTGGACGTCCGCTCTTTGGTATTGACCGGTGGTTGGCTCTTCGTTCTGGATGGCTTTCGCAACACAGATATATGCGATGTATCACTGTCCACGTCCTTAGGGTGGCAGGGCTCTGAACGTGGTGCCCGATGTCTGGAACGCCGTTTCTGAAGGGACTCAGATGGTCCGTTTAGAGTTTTAAATCCATTTTCTGTAACAAAGGGCAGAAATTTCACAAGATAACAAGGGACTAAGTTAACCCCAACACCTCAACCAGCACATGAAAAAATAAGGAAGACACGTCCACCGCAAATGTTAACTTACCCAAAGGAGGTGAGCCGTCCAAAGTACTATCATCCGTATGAATGTCACCGTTCACGGGTGGCTTCCATGAGTTCAGAACCTCTACCTTCTCATTTCTAGACTCTGAAGACGAAGCGTAATGCTTTCCATTGGACACGTTTACCCCATTCAGCTTCGGACTGGACCGTCCGCTCGACTCGGACCCGCTGTCCCATCCGTCTCCGAACAAGGGTCTGTGCGTCTGTTCCATCACCCGCCGGCTCAGTCTGTATTTCACAGAGTCCTCGTAAGACTTCGAGAAAGTCTCCCACTTTGGATCCCGGAACTTCTTCATGTATTCCGTGCTCCGGGCTTTCCTGAACACGATGCTGTTATTGCCAGACATCTTTCCTGGTTGAAGTATTCCCTAATGATAAATATTAAATCAAAGCAGACATTCTACACATGTTAGTATGCTCTTTATAGTACGCACTAGTAGTGTACTTCAATATCGGCGCGTATCCATCAACCGCCTTACCTTGAATCAAGAGATGGGTTTTGTTTATCTGGTCCAACCCCGCACACGCATTATTTATTTATATTGTTTACATAATACATAAGCCCATGTCCTATCCTTCAGAGGGATATTTATATATTATATTCAGATTATACAAGATTATTGTGATGTTTACACATTGTGATGATATTGTTTGTCAATATGCATAATAATAAATAACATTAATTAAAAACATCACCCAGCACCAAATGTTATGAATGACATTGTTGACACATTCATCACAGCGTGCTCACAGGTCTGACGTCACAAGTACATTATATAACGTTTAATATTGACGGATACACGTCACGTTAGGTTTGAAGATTAGCTTACCTTCTCGTTTCTTTAACAATAGAGATGAATAAAAGGAAGCATTTTTATTTCTATATCCGGTTTGCAGAAATCTGTCATTTTTTGACAGCTGCGTACTATAAAAACAATCCACCCCAGACCTTCTCATCTGAGTGACGTCACAGCCCGTGGTTTACACTGCGCATGCGCAGAACATCACACTGACGCGCAGGCACTGAATCTCCTGATCTGCTCTGGTTGGTGTTATTTATGTTCATATTTTAACAATACATTCAATTTTTTATATATATTTTTATTGTAAAATGTTATTTATTGTAAAAATTTAAGAGGCAGATTGCTGTACTAAAGCACACATTGTCGAGGGCACGAGCTGTCAATCATCTCTGTGAGGAAAAAAGGCGGGAATATTTTACCTCAGGAAGTAATTTAAAGTTTGTAAATAAAATAGAAGTAAAAGTGTAATTTTTAATTGTATTTTCTGAATAATTACAGGCAGTTGTAAGTGCATTTGAGAGTTTAAGAGTTTTAAAGTTTGCAAAGTTAATTTAGACAAGTTTTCACATGTAAAAACTGCTTTTTATATTCACCACACTCAAAAGAGTTTTATTTCCTTAAATATTAACTGTAGTATTCTTCTTAAACATACTCAGACAATGTTAACTCATTTGAAATACACGTTTATTCTCGAATATCAAAGAACTAAAGATGTCTGAAAGTTTTTAAATCATTTAAATTGAATGAAAAACTACTTCTAATGTATTTGTATGGTTCAAAAACTCTATAAAATCTATAATTATTTAAAATAATTTGAACACATTTTTATTTAAAACAAATGTTTACTTGGGTTGAAATCGGAGTTTCTTTATTTGCATCGTAAAGATGAGAGTCAAGTCAAATCATCTTTATTTATAGAACGCTTTAAATAAAATACATTTGAACATTGATTGGTAAAACTGTGTCAATAATACAAGATGATCGTTAAAGGAAGTTCATCATTAAATTTAGTGATGTCATCTCTGTTCAGTTTAAATAGTCCAGTCATTGCTACTTAACATTACACTTAAAGAGCCCAGATGGTTTAGTTATCCTATTACAGACATAACAAGACTTAACACAGTGTAATTCATTTGTAAACCGTCTAAGAGTTTGTTTAAATATTATTTTCTCTGTCTGAGAATGCGTTTTGGCTTACAACACCGTCTTACGCAAAGACCTACAAGACCAACACTCACTGGAAACAAATACTGACAAACAACATGTTTAAAAACAGATTATCAACATTTTTATTGGTCTGCTGGTGTTTGATTTGTGTTGTTCTTTGATGGGGTGTACAGCGGAACGTATGGCTGTGTTAACTTCACGGGGTTGGTGGGGTTGGGTTGTTCCATTTCTAACGGCTTTTGCCAAAATATCAAGCCATGGAAGTCAGTAATAAATACATTTTAGTGCAACAGCGGATGCTTGGTATTTCTCCCTTGAAAGTTTTTCCTGTGTTCCGAGCTGCTTTCTCCTACGTCAAACAATTGCGAAAGTGTCTTCAAATAACAACTGTAGAAAAGTGTCCTGAATAGTCCACAGGAAGAATATAAACTCGCTTGGTTGTGAGCAGGAGGCAGCCATGAGTTGGTAGTCCAAAACAGGCGCTTAGAAGCACTTGCGGTGGACGATGCTGGGACCAGCCTCATCGTATTCCTGCTTGGTGATCCACATCTGCTGGAAGGTGGACAGGGAAGCCAGGATGGAGCCGCCGATCCAGACGGAGTACTTGCGCTCAGGAGGAGCAATGATCTACAGAGAATCAGGCGATGAGATTACTTTCATGACCCGGAGAAGAGATTGTAATTCAAGTTGGGAACTTTTTTCCCCTTACCTTAATCTTCATTGTGCTAGGAGCCAGAGCTGTGATCTCCTTCTGCATACGGTCAGCGATACCAGGGTACATTGTGGTACCACCAGACAGAACGTTGTTGGCGTAAAGGTCTTTCCTGATGTCGATATCACACTTCATGATGCTGTTGTAGGCCGTCTCATGAATTCCGGCAGATTCCATTCCTTTGTTTTAAGGAGAATAAAGTTTAGAAACCAGCAGTTCATGAACAGTCAACACACTTTTATGGTTGGTTTTCAGACTTACCAATGAAGGAAGGCTGGAAAAGGGTCTCAGGGCAACGGAAACGTTCGTTACCGATGGTGATGACCTGACCGTCAGGAAGCTCGTAGCTCTTCTCAAGGGAGGAAGAGGAGGCTGCGGTGGCCATCTCGTTCTCAAAGTCCAGAGCGACATAGCAGAGCTTCTCTTTGATGTCACGCACGATCTCACGCTCGGCTATGATGGACACCAAATTAACACTTTTTTAGCTTTGCACTACTGTAAGTCTGCATAAAATTGAAATAAACTAGATAAACACCTGTTGTGACGAAAGAGTATCCACGCTCAGTCAGAATCTTCATCAGGTAGTCTGTCAGATCACGACCAGCCAGGTCCAAACGCATGATGGCGTGGGGCAGAGCGTAACCCTCATAAATGGGCACATTGTGGGTCACACCATCACCAGAATCCAGTACAATACCTAAAACAAGCAACAAGAAATCAGTCGGCTAAAATAAACGCAATGTTACATTTACTAATACACTACAAATGCTTTTGTCTTTCGCAGAATTAGGTAAGAAAACAAGAAAATTTCTTACCCGTGGTACGTCCAGAAGCGTACAGGGACAGGACAGCCTGGATGGCCACGTACATGGCAGGGACATTGAAGGTCTCAAACATAATCTGAGTCATCTTCTCACGATTAGCCTTGGGGTTTAGGGGGGCTTCGGTAAGCAGGGTGGGGTGCTCCTCAGGGGCCACACGCAGCTCATTGTAGAAGGTGTGATGCCAGATCTTCTCCATGTCATCCCAGTTGGTGATGATGCCGTGCTCAATGGGGTACTTTAGGGTGAGGATACCCCTCTTGCTCTGAGCCTCGTCTCCAACGTAAGAGTCTTTCTGACCCATACCAACCATCACACCCTGGAGGACAGAGCAAGGAGCTTGATGTTCAATGCAATTCAAGCTATAAAATATTCCATTTTCACTATTAAAGACAAAAGGCAAAAAAAAGATGTCGGGTCAGTACCTGGTGACGAGGGCGACCGACAATGGAAGGGAAGACAGCCCTGGGGGCGTCATCACCGGCAAAGCCAGCTTTGACCAAACCTGAGCCGTTGTCGCACACCAAAGCTGTAGTCTCATCGTCGTCACACATGTTGATCGGTTCTAATTACAAACAAAGTCAAAACAAAGATTTGTATCTTTTTGGGATTAAACATACATCAAAGAATATCTTAAATCATTATTATTGATCTATTGTAAATGAAATACTTGGAATGTGCAAAATCCAAAGGAAAATTTTATCTTTATCTACTAGTCATCAAAATTTTACAAACAAATACATCATATTTTACACAAACAAACATAAATATATATGCGTAATAGCATTTGATTAAGCATTAACTAAATTTATCAACAAAACAAACATATTAAAGTGTTTATGTTTTGTATTAAAACATAGAAAACATTACATAGAAAAATAAATTACTTAAAACATTTTAACATTTGATTTTAACCACAGTTGAACATTAAATGAAATGCTTGGTAAAAAAAAGATTACTAGCCACTGTAAGCAGTCAGTTTAATAGTTTAAAGGATAATCTTTTTAATATTACTTAAATTATTAATTTTACACTCTTTAATGGATTATCTCTTTTTATCTGTAGATAATTTCTATGTAAAGCACCCTGTATAAAATGAACTTTATTCTTTATTTCAACCCAGTTAAGTTAGTTTCAAAACTTAAGTTAAAAAAAATAGTTATTAAGTTTGTGAAGTTAATAAATAAAGTGCGGCAGTTCTTCAGTCAAAGTGTGGCATCGAGCTCTTACCTGTATCTTTCCCCTCTGAGAGATTTAAGAGACTGAAACTGAACTTCCGCTGCCTCCTGATAGTCCATGTCCATCTCACCCGTCTTCTTATATACCCGTCCCCAGTTTTATGGCTCCTCAGTCAACCACTACGGAATGTGCATGCATTCATCTGGAATTCTTCCCGATCCTCGTCCATATTTGGGCTTCGGTGGGTCGAGCGTGGGGGGCGCACGGGTCTATCCATATATGGATCTCAGGACCCCGTGCTGCACCAGCCGGGTGCAGGGCCGTGTAAGGCGAGTCCAGGGCTGTGACCCACACACATCATATCTATGCACTGTAAGAATGCACATATGAAGTCAGAGACACTTTTGTGTCTCAGTAAGGGCATAACAGAACACACAAACAGTTATGAATAATATATGATTCAATTCTTTTGGTAATGTTGTTGTGATTTGACAGATGACAATTGAAAGTTTGATTTTACAAATTTCCTTTTCTTGACACTTCTTGTAAATGTGGCTTAATTTGCCTAAGTGTATTTCATAAAGCACACAATCTTTACATATAAACACTAAATACAAAAAAAAATGACTTTACCTTACGTGAAAAAATTCATACTACAAATACGTACATTTAAAAGCTATACAGTATATACAATTAAAACTATTAAGTAAAATCAACTCAAATATTTTGTTAGAATTAATATTATATTAAAGTTATTATTATAAATAAATTTTTGTTAAATAAATACTTATTTTATTACATACATTTATATATTTGTAAATTTTTGAGAAATGATCTGTTGGATATTTACTCAATTAAATTAACGTTTTCCATGGAAGAAAATATTTGTTGTTTTTAAAATATTTAATAAAATTGTTTCTTTTTGTAATGTTCCCTTTTGCAATACACTACATGTATATATAGTATAAATTATACAATACTAACATTTTCCAAAGTTTACTAAAGTAAATAAAGCATACTGAAGTATTTTTTACTTTAATTTGATGTTTTAAACTAAAGGGTTTACCTAAAACTCACCAAATGTTGTCCTTTAAAATATGTAATTTTTAAATGAAGCTGTATTATATATTGTATTTTATACTGTATTATATTCCTTATTAGGTATACGCAACATAGTATGAAATTTTGGTTGAAAATTAGAGTATGCAACTTGTTTAACGAATGAATGTATTAATATAATTTCTGACAGTTTTACGATTGTCTTCAAAGATTCAGAGTCTTCTTCCCCTTATAGGGAGTCACAGAAGCTTCGGTGTAGTTTATCACAGTGGATGCCACTAATTTTACCCTCCCATCTTATTTTTAGGATCTAAGGAGAGACATTTGTTTCTCTATTAATTCAGCTGCTTTCTTAACACCAACTGCTGAAGAAAGAGGAGAAGCAGTTGGAGGGCCAGACAGCACGACAGTGACATAAAAACAATGTTGTTGCTTACACAGTTGTCACAAGATTTTAAACAGATATGTAACACTTCAAACGTATGAATGTCATTGCATTAGATATTAAACCAACAAGCAGTCTGGAATAAGCTTCTAAACTGTTGCAATTTGCCATGAGATGATTCTATTTACATATACCACAATAGTGTTGAAATAAAATGAAAATAACCAATCATTTGAGTGATGATTAGAGAAAACACATTTATTAAAAATATTATTCAGAATTATTTTGTGAAGAATACAAAACAAAGAACCAGGAAGTGATGTCATATCTAAGCTTTAGTATAGTGCTCATAATTGGCTCGCAGGAGGAATGAAAAGTATGGATTTGATTTAAGGCTCTTCAGTTCTTCTTCCTGTAGAAGATCCTTCACATCCGGCAGGTACGACTGCAGAGTAACACCTGTGCACACACATGACATGTCAATCGTGTGTATTATTTTAGGGTTGGAATAACAAAATGGTTTATTTAAAGATCCATTTTGCCATTTTTTTCCAGCCATTTTTGTTTACTGAACCTTTTCTCTGCTCCATCGATTTTTCATGCCAAATCACTTTTGTTTACTTTTATAAATGTGATGCAAGATGCAGTTTTTTCCAAAACTCTAAAAATCCCAAACCCGTTTTTAGCCCAAAATGCGATATGTCCTCTTGAACAATAATAATTCAATGCAATCCAATATGGTAATGCTTTGAAGTGTTTTCAAAATGAGTTCCTTTTAAACAAAAAAGGATGGTTTTGTAGTGTTTGGAAAAACCTTTTGGTTGGATAAGTAGTCTTATTTAACAATTATTGTTTAAGATGTTTACACTAGGCCAACAGACAATTTTAACAGGATAAATTTAATATAAACAAAATGTATTGGTTGAGGTAAAAAACTCTTAAAACGGATTTATCTCGTTTTGGAAAATTGCTTTTCATGTACAGGTTTAATGTCTAACGAGATGGATTTTGTTCCTATGCTTTCTTGTAAAAGTTCAGCCAAGCATGTGTCATAAGAGAAGAGAGGGATTACCTTCTTGAATGAGTTTCTCCAGGATCTTTACAAAAGTGCTGTCTCTGGCTGCTTCCAATGGGTCATCATTATCATCAGATGATGACCAACTGCAGGTAACACAAATAGATCAGGGTATTACAGAACTGTGTCACATTCAATCCTCTTCTGCACAACAATATATCTTTATTCAGCAAAGCATTTCAGATAATTTATTCATAGCCCACCTCTCTCTCCAATCTTTCTTCAAGGCCTTACTTAAGATCTCTCGCTTCAAGGCTTCAGTATCAACAGCGTCCTCCTGCGGACACAAAAGCGAAGAATGAATATAACACATACAACTGAATATTAATGTTCAAGATGTTTTTAAATGCAGACACCTCTTCAATATACTCTAGCAGATCAAGAGCTTTCTTGAAGTCGTACTCATTGGCTCCCCGATTCGCATCACAGATGTACAGCTAAGAAGGATGAGAATTAAATAAAATAAGAAACAAATCATACATAAAACAACTGAAATACATGACTGTGGGCTCACAGCAATAAGGTTGTGAGCGTTCAGCAAAGGCATCGTGTCTGGATTAAGTTGTTTCTCCTCCAGCAGTTGTTTAGGCAGAGTCTCCTGATGAAGCAGAAATCTCTCCTGCTCCACAATATCTGCACAAACAACCAACATTTACAGACCTAATGTGCTAACCACAAAAACATGAATGAACTCAAAAAGCAACTAGAGAAACAAACCGTTGAGTTGTCTGTTCTGCACAGCTTCAGGCATGTTTGACGCGAGAGCCGTGAGTTTGCTGAGAGCTAGCAGAGTCTTCTTCTTTGTGAAGTATCTGGACTCCATGTTAGCCTGACTGTGCAGTGTGCGATGAGCCTGTTGAGAGGTTTGTGTCTTTAACGCATGTATTGTTTGTGTGCCTTTAAAGCAATAAATGAGAATTGGCGTTCTTACTCTCTGATAGTCCTGCACTTGTATGTCATGTAGCCAGCTGAGATGATCGTGAGCTTGCAGGAAGCTGGCAAGCTGCTGGTGAGTTGCGATTGGCTGAGACAGGAGCTTCCCTCTCTTGCCTTTCTCCATGTACCAGCGGAACAGGAAGTCAGCAAAGTTCTAGCAGACACAGAGCATTATGGGTAAATACTTAGAGAATGTACACATCATTAGTATCAGCTTTATTTTGGCATTAGCGTGTTACCTGATCAGCAAATTTAACCATGTAGTGCTGAAGTCGATTCTGGTTATCTGTCCGCTCGCACAGCTGAACTAATATATCAAAGTCACAGTATTTCTCTGCCAATGCCGCAACCCACTGATGCTGACCCAACTCCACTGCGTGAATAAAAGAAAACTACTTTCATCATACATATTTGATGTTGCATTTTTCTTGGACAAAACAATTAAACTTTCAAATGCTTCATGAGAATAGAAGAATAACAAAAATATGTCAAAATATATAGATTTTAAGATAAAGACAAAAGATTGGTTTGTAAAAGGAAAGAGAAAAGCATTTATTAAAAGAACAATATTTTTTAAGAACATCTGCGTTAATGTGAACTCACGTAGAGGTGCGAGCAGCTCCGAGCGTTTCTGCATGTACTCATGTTCCAGTGCATTATAGCGTTCCTGTTGTGTAGGACGACGGAGAGATGTCAACTGAGCTGTGTATCCATTCAACAGAGAGTCCAACAGCGACACCAGTTGCTCGCTCAGCATGTTGCGCAGTTCGGCGTCTGCGTAGGGATAAGCTGCGCGAAGGACGATCTCGTGCTGCTGTGTGATCACCGTCCGAACTCCACCTGAGGCTAAGGAGACTTCGGATAAAACAGCCATAAAAAAATTCACTTTTTGCTTCAGTACAATGAGACAAAATAACAAACCTGTCCATGGGATGTACTCTGGCTCCGGGATACAGCTCTCTGGAGCTCTATAAAGAGATGCTTTGGTTTCTCTGTACTGTGCTGCAGCTTGAAGCATATCCTGACAAAAAAAATATAAATAATCAAATCATAAAAAAGTTCTGGATCCGTTATATTATCGATACATATGACTAGACTGCAAAAAGAAGAAAATCAGACAACGCACTTTGATGATGTCATTGACATGGAGCACAACTTCAGCCCACCGCACAGATTCATCAGGGTTATCTTTTAAAGCCCTTTCCTCTTCATCCAGCAAACACTCAAAGATCGAGGAGATTTGAGACACCTTGAGAAATATGCGAGAAATATATTAAAAATGTGGAGTTCAAGCTACTAAGCCAGAGTGTTAGCAAACAATACAGGACTCCACACCTCTCTGAAGAAAACATCAGCAGGAGTGAGGTTGGCAGGTATGTCTGTGTTGTTCTTCTTCAGAGCGGCAACGATGGCTGCGTTCACCAGCTCGGGATGCTTGGCATGATGGTTCTTCAACACAATGGATGCCGAGAGCTTCTCAGCATGCTCGCACAGCAACATCCGTGTGGCCATTGGAGTTGAGCGTGCTGTCGTGGAGGTGAGACGGTCTAGAAGACCAGTCTATGGAGAGCACACAAAGGGTTAAACACTTAGTTATCTCATAGTATGTGTGTTAGTAACACAAGGAACCTGAAGTAGGAAGTCCATGAGGCATCTGTGAGCTTTCATCTTATCTTCTAACTGATGCAGCAGGATGAGGGAGGTCAGCGAGAACCCAGCGCCCTCTACAGGACAAACACACATAAGTATGGTTAAGATTTCAAATATGATTTTCAATGCATTACAAGTTCTTGTAATATCTCACCGTCTGGAACGGACTCTGCCCAGCGGGGGTCACATGCAGGGTAGTCGTCCACGAGGTCTAGATCGATCTGGGTCACAACGCCATCTAATTCAGCATCTCCATCAACATCGCTGGGAAAGAGCTCGTCCACCATACTCTGAGCACCAACCGGATCATGGCTGTGGAGAAAACATAACATGTATATTTTCTCTACTGGCTGATACAACAGACATGTTTAACAAAACAGTAAAGACACGGACCGGCAAAACTGCAGAAACGCTTGTTTGAGCAGTTTAGTTTTGTCCTCATGGGCCACCATGTCAATTTTAGGGGGTGTCTCTAAAGTCGTACCCTAAAAAAACAGAAGTCTACTTTAGGTCCAAGATTAATGCTTTAAACAAGACATGACATAATTCTTTCTTGTGACGTACCTCAGGTCCAGCCACTGATGTACAGAGAGATTCCTCCATGTTCTCAGGCAGGAGGGATGCACTCTCTCTCGCTATGATGGCGACCAGGCCGCTGTTCTGAGAGAAAAACACAGGCAGACCTTCGCACACCCCTGCACCACGGATACAATCACCTGCACAACAGACAAAAAACCTTCATATAAAACACTATTTACAAGACATTAGTGGTTCAACCCAAGACAACACCTGTATGAATCTTTCTTCTGCGAAACGTAAAGGGAGATATTTGAGAAATGTCTGGTTACAAACATTCTTTAAAATATCTTGTTTTGTGTTCAGTGGAAGAGAGCAAATCAAACATTTTTGCAATGACTTGAGGGTAAAATGCAAAAGAATTTTTCTATTTTGCAGAACTGGTTCATAACTAGTGGCCGTTGAAATAGAAAGTTAATTCAGAGTTGGTGTAATGCATTACAATTCCATGGCAAGCTGGCAAAACGCTGTAAGTGGTTGGTTGTTTTGACGGGTAAATTGGTTTGTGTTTGTAAATTCACACATTCCAGACAACAAACCTGGAGAGCTGAAAGGAATCTTCTCCTCTGGAGGACCTCCATATCCAGCTCCAGTGCTGCAGGCGAACACGAGCTCTTCATTATAAAGATATGCTGCAGGACTAGACGCAAGAGGAAGAATCAACCGAGTCTTCTGAAGCTCCTCCTCACTCTACAACACAAGTACATTGTTAAAACATTAAAAATAGTCTTTTGAATTAATGTAGAAATGATTCCCATGAGAATGGTGTACCTGGAAGGGCGGGTTGTATTTGGTAACCTCAACAGTGAGCTGGTCTGGACTGGGGGCTGTGGTTTCTGCGATTGTGACCAGACAAAAATACGATAGACACGGGGTGTCGCCTGGATGCCATGCTGCTGCCAGCACCACCAATCCTGCACTGTGAGAAACACAGAGAAAATTAGACAGGTTATAACTGACCAATCACACATGTGTATGATTTGTGTTTGTCTGGTATGAATGTCTTACTTGCTGAGCTGCATGTCCAAGTAAGCAACTTTTACTCCTTTTCTGATCTCTGAGTAGTTACTTTCAGAATCCTGCAAGAGAGTATCAAACAAATATGATGATGCAGAATGCTAGATATATATGAAATGTAAAAGAGTTGAGATTAAAATGTCTTATGTCATATTTAAGCAGAACATGAACATTCTTTCATTACTTACTCACACTCTTTTCATTTCAAATCTTTATGACTTTGTTCAGTGGAACACAAAAGAAGATATTTTGAAGAATGTTGGCATCCATTGAACTGGTTTTGTGTCGATATAAAAATAGTAAAGAGGTGCCACCACATCTTGGTTATCAACATTCTTCATAATATCTTCTGTTGTGTTCTGTGGAGGAAGGAAAGAGTGTGGGAAAATGGTGACACAATTTTAATCTTTTGGGGAATCGTCAATATTGCATCAATAATTGGCTGGTTTGTTTAGATATATTTTTCTTAATGTGTTAAAACATTAAATCAAATCTTTGAATCACAACATTCATGTAAATCTGACCCAGATTGCATCGGCGATGCTGTCCGCGATGATCTGATTAGTGCTCCAGCTTAAAACCTGCTGCTCGCAGTTCTCATCCACCTCCCACTTATTGAGTCCACAGGAGCTGAGAGAATACAACCAGCCGGACTCTTTCACCCACAACACACTGAACACCTGAGAAGAAAGGCAACTGTCAGCATCTTAACACATCACACCTCATATAAGGATGAGTGATTCTAACCATGAGGTCGGACGGAGGTCCGCGGATGCCAAACAGGCTGGAAACTCTGCGTCCGATCCCCGACAGGATCCTCTGATCATGCTGGACGGGTCTCTGGTACAGTTTCCCAGAGGAATCAGGAATCACCCGAAGAAGCTGCCCACGGTACGACGACACGATGAAACTACCACCCTGTAAATGAGAAATAAGTAAGTCTGAAAAATACAAATAACCTAAAAGATTGAGTCCGAATGCACACCCTAACAGCTGCGACACAGTTGCACAGGTTTCCAGCGAGGTCCAGGGACATGTCAGTGTACGCCCCCTCATGGGCCAAACTGGGCCAGAACCGGGCCAAACCATCCGGAGAAACAGTCAATGCACAGATGGACTGCAAAAAAATTAGATTATATTTTTATAAAGGAAAGTTTGAGTAAGGGGTCCATACAGCTTTGCAGAATTGTAGGAAGGTCTTACCTGTATGGTTGCCGTCTTCAAAGGGCTGGAAGAATTAATAGAGATGAGATCGGCACTGTACGCAAACTCACTGGTGGGCAACTGGAGGTCCTTACACACCGACAGCTACCAAAACAAGAACAAAATTCTTTAACTCAGCCACAACAGCTAGTTCAGCAACATACAATTGTGTTTCTTCCTCACCTTTGCCACAGAGGTCTGAGACACCTTCCAAATGATCAACCTCTCCCCACAAACCATCCACGCCCAACCAGACTCCTCAACCTTCACAGAGATCGGATCATCCACTGCAACACAAGGTCATACAATGAACAGTTGGGTTTTGAGATACAGCCTTTATATAAAGTGAAGGACAGAGATTTATACCATCAGCCATTGTCAAAGCCTCCATGACTTTAACCGGCAGAGATGATCCAAACGTCTGAACGTCAAAATGACACGAATCCACAGAAGCATGACTCTGCACTCGAGCAGACGCTGATCTGAAATCAGATGGATGACAGACATCAGCTACAGATAGTAATGCAACCATTGTCTGGTATCGGGCTGCTCCATTACAACAAAAATATAAACACGATTATTTTGACCAATGTTAACATCACAATTATTTAACAACGTTTCACATGCTCCAATCCGTCGCCCGAAGATGGGAATTGGCGGATAATCACAATCTATGATGATGACGATTGGTACTCGCTTAACTTGGCCGATCTTTTGACCCGATCTCAACTGATGACATCAAAGCGTGAGGACGTAAAGGATGACTGGGTGAGTAAATGTTTTAGCGCTGCAACCCCAGTGTAAAAGCTATTAAAATGTTCGCTGTATAATGGATACTATTTTGTAATTATCTAGTACACAGTGAAAACAATAGTTAAATTACAATCATAACATATTTACTGTAAAAAATATAGAAATATGAGAAAGGCAACATAAGCCAAAAAAGGTTACCAGAGATCATAGACATTACTTGTATCATCAGGATCGGCACTGATATCGGCCGATTACCATGACACAAAAAATCGGTACTCCGTATCGTTGGTAAAAATCCTGATCGGAGCTTATAAGTGACATTGGGAAATGTATTCATATATAAATAATTCACAAACAAATGTAAAGAAATCGGATGAAATAAGGTACGAATCCACAGAATAACAACTAAATTATATTTATATTATTTTGTGAACCGGTTTATATTGTGAACTGGTTTATATTGTGAACTGGTTTATATTGTGAACTGGTTTATATTGGTTTATATTGTGAACTGGTTTATATTGTAACTGGTTTATATTGTAACTGGTTTATACTGTGAACTGGTTTATACTGGTTTATATTGTGAACTGGTTTATATTGTGAACTGGTTTATATTGTGAACTGGTTTATATTGTGAACTGGTTTATATTGTAACTGGTTTATATTGTAACTGGTTTATATTGTAACTGGTTTATATTGTAACTGGTTTATATTGTAACTGGTTTATATTGTAACTGGTTTATACTGTGAACTGGTTTATACTGTGAACTGGTTTATACTGTGAACTGGTTTATACTGGTTTATATTGTGAACTGGTTTATATTGTGAACTGGTTTATATTGTAACTGGTTTATATTGTAACTGGTTTATATTGTAACTGGTTTATATTGTAACTGGTTTATATTGTAACTGGTTTATACTGTGAACTGGTTTATACTGGTTTATATTGTGAACTGGTTTATACTGTGAACTGGTTTATATTGTGAACTGGTTTATATTGTAACTGGTTTATATTGTAACTGGTTTATATTGTAACTGGTTTATATTGTAACTGGTTTATATTGTAACTGGTTTATATTGTAACTGGTTTATATTGTAACTGGTTTATATTGTAACTGGTTTATATTGTAACTGGTTTATATTGTAACTGGTTTATATTGTAACTGGTTTATATTGTAACTGGTTTATATTGTAACTGGTTTATATTGTAACTGGTTTATATTGTAACTGGTTTATATTGTAACTGGTTTATATATTGAACTGGTTTATATTGTAACTGGTTTATATTGTAACTGGTCTATATTGTGAACTGGTCTATATTGTGAACTGGTCTATATTGTGAACTGGTCTATATTGTGAACTGGTCTATATTGTGGACTGGTCTATATTGGGGACTGGTCTATATTGTGGACTGGTTTATATTGTGAACTGGTTTATATTGTGAACTGGTTTATATTGTAACTGGTTTATATTGTGAACTGGTTTATATTGTGAACTGGTTTATATTGTGAACTGGTTTATATTGTGAACTGGTTTATATTGTAACTGGTTTATATTGTAACTGGTTTATATTGTAACTGGTTTATATTGTAACTGGTTTATATTGTAACTGGTTTATATTGTGGACTGGTCTATATTGTGAACTGGTCTATATTGTGAACTGGTCTATATTGTGAACTGGTCTATATTGTGAACTGGTCTATATTGTGAACTGGTCTATATTGTGAACTGGTCTATATTGTGAACTGGTTTATATTGTAACTGGTTTATATTGTGAACTGGTTTATATTGTAACTGGTTTATATTGTAACTGGTTTATATTGTAACTGGTTTATATTGTAACTGGTTTATATTGTAACTGGTTTATATTGTGAACTGGTTTATATTGTGAACTGGTTTATATTGTGAACTGGTTTATATTGTAACTGGTTTATATTGTGAACTGGTTTATACTGTGAACTGGTCTATATTGTGAACTGGTCTATATTGTAACTGGTCTATATTGTGAACTGGTCTATATTGTGAACTGGTCTATATTGTGAACTGGTCTATATTGTGAACTGGTCTATATTGTGAACTGGTTTATATTGTGAACTGGTTTATATTGTGAACTGGTTTATATTGTGAACTGGTTTATATTGTAACTGGTTTATATTGTAACTGGTTTATATTGTGAACTGGTTTATATTGTGAACTGGTTTATATTGTAACTGGTTTATATTGTAACTGGTTTATATTGTGAACTGGTCTATATTGTGAACTGGTCTATATTGTGAACTGGTCTATATTGTGAACTGGTCTATATTGTAACTGGTTTATATTGTAACTGGTTTATATTGTAACTGGTTTATATTGTGAACTGGTTTATATTGTAACTGGTTTATATTGTAACTGGTTTATATTGTAACTGGTTTATATTGTAACTGGTTTATATTGTAACTGGTTTATACTGGTTTATATTGTGAACTGGTTTATATTGTGAACTGGTTTATATTGTGAACTGGTTTATATTGTGAACTGGTTTATATTGTGAACTGGTTTATATTGTGAACTGGTTTATATTGTAACTGGTATATATTGTAACTGGTTTATATTGTGAACTGGTTAATATTGTAACTGGTTTATATTGTAACTGGTTTATATTGTAACTGGTTTATATTGTAACTGGTTTATATTGTGGACTGGTTTATATTGTGGACTGGTCTATATTGTGAACTGGTCTATATTGTGAACTGGTCTATATTGTGAACTGGTCTATATTGTGAACTGGTCTATATTGTGAACTGGTCTATATTGTGAACTGGTCTATATTGTGAACTGGTTTATATTGTGAACTGGTTTATATTGTGAACTGGTTTATATTGTGAACTGGTTTATATTGTAACTGGTTTATATTGTAACTGGTTTATATTGTAACTGGTTTATATTGTAACTGGTTTATATTGTGAACTGGTTTATATTGTGAACTGGTTTATATTGTGAACTGGTTTATATTGTAACTGGTTTATATTGTGAACTGGTTTATACTGTGAACTGGTCTATATTGTGAACTGGTCTATATTGTGAACTGGTCTATATTGTAACTGGTCTATATTGTGAACTGGTCTATATTGTGAACTGGTCTATATTGTGAACTGGTTTATATTGTGAACTGGTTTATATTGTGAACTGGTTTATATTGTGAACTGGTCTATATTGTGAACTGGTCTATATTGTGAACTGGTCTATATTGTGAACTGGTTTATATTGTAACTGGTTTATATTGTAACTGGTTTATATTGTAACTGGTCTATATTGTGGACTGGTCTATATTGTGAACTGGTCTATATTGTGAACTGGTCTATATTGTGAACTGGTTTATATTGTGAACTGGTTTATATTGTAACTGGTTTATATTGTGAACTGGTTTATATTGTGAACTGGTTTATATTGTAACTGGTTTATATTGTAACTGGTTTATATTGTAACTGGTTTATATTGTGAACTGGTCTATATTGTAACTGGTTTATATTGTGAACTGGTTTATATTGTGAACTGGTTTATATTGTAACTGGTTTATATTGTAACTGGTTTATATTGTGAACTGGTTTATATTGTGAACTGGTTTATATTGTAACTGGTTTATATTGTAACTGGTTTATATTGTGAACTGGTCTATATTGTGAACTGGTCTATATTGTGAACTGGTCTATATTGTGAACTGGTCTATATTGTAACTGGTTTATATTGTAACTGGTTTATATTGTAACTGGTTTATATTGTGAACTGGTTTATATTGTAACTGGTTTATATTGTAACTGGTTTATATTGTAACTGGTTTATATTGTAACTGGTTTATATTGTAACTGGTTTATACTGGTTTATATTGTGAACTGGTTTATATTGTGAACTGGTTTATATTGTGAACTGGTTTATATTGTGAACTGGTTTATATTGTGAACTGGTTTATATTGTGAACTGGTTTATATTGTAACTGGTATATATTGTAACTGGTTTATATTGTAACTGGTTTATATTGTGAACTGGTTTATATTGTGAACTGGTTTATATTGTGAACTGGTTTATATTGTAACTGGTTTATATTGTAACTGGTTTATATTGTAACTGGTTTATATTGTAACTGGTTTATATTGTGAACTGGTTAATATTGTAACTGGTTTATATTGTGAACTGGTTTATATTGTGAACTGGTTTATATTGTGAACTGGTTTATATTGTAACTGGTATATATTGTAACTGGTATATATTGTAACTGGTTTATATTGTAACTGGTTTATATTGTAACTGGTTTATATTGTAACTGGTTTATATTGTAACTGGTCTATATTGTAACTGGTTTATATTGTAACTGGTATATATTGTAACTGGTTTATATTGTAACTGGTTTATATTGTAACTGGTTTATATTGTAACTGGTTTATATTGTAACTGGTTTATATTGTAACTGGTTTATATTGTAACTGGTATATATTGTAACTGGTTTATATTGTAACTGGTTTATATTGTAACTGGTTTATATTGTGAACTGGTTTATATTGTGAACTGGTTTATATTGTGAACTGGTTAATATTGTGAACTGGTTAATATTGTAACTGGTTTATATTGTAACTGGTATATATTGTGAACTGGTTTATATTGTGAACTGGTTTATATTGTGAACTGGTTTATATTGTGAACTGGTTAATATTGTAACTGGTTTATATTGTAACTGGTTTATATTGTAACTGGTTTATATTGTAACTGGTTGGTTTTGTTATGGTTTTACCTCGCAGTAGTTCGGCGTGGTGAGAACAGAAGTCCCGGTGTAGCGGCACTCAGACTCTTCCGTGGCCCGGTTCGGGGTGTCTGTCTGCGGCCTGAGCTCGGTGTCCCGCGGGGAGTAAACATTGTGAGCCCGAACTGAGTTTATACGCTAAAGGGTTTCATCCAGAACCCCGAAAACCCAAATAATCTCCTCTACTCGCGCGCTCACTGCAGCCTGGCGCACATTACACACGTCATCACTTCCGTCTCCACTCTGTGACGCACCACAGATGTTAGCGCTTGTTTTATTTTTATGTGCACCCTTGACATTTTTGTATATGTTGTTAAAGCATTAATAAATAATCATTCATATTGATAATAATAATAATAAAATACCACGACAGATCCTGGTCCAGTATTTCCTGAACACAATTTTAAAACCCTTCAGCGCCTCCTCTCTGATTGGTTGATGACTGCAGGGGCATGCTGGGAAATGTAGTTTTAGTGACGTCACGCACGCACTATTTAATTCAACATCAAAGTTTGTCAAAAATAATATTTTGAGACGGAACTGATTTAAGATCAGTGTTAAAAGAGCATTTAAACCCGTGATTCCTTCACAGAATATTTATTAATTTAACTGTTTGTCAGTTTTTTATTTCAAAAATTAATTATTATTGTTGTTAAATTTTGTGTTTGAATTGTCTTTAATTTTATAATTGTTCAATTGCTGTTTGTTTTTATTCAAAGTGACAAACAGGTCAGGAGAAATAGTGTACAAATGCAAAAATTAAATAACGAGAAAAAAGCATAAGACAGACATTAATACAGCACAAAACAGAAAATATAAAGTTAAAAAATATATAAAATATGAATATAATGTAACATTAATGATTAATTATAATTGTATTGTGCAGGCTGCAGTGCGTGTCTGTGAGCGCTGGGTGTCGCTGTGCTGCGTCTGTGAGCTCGCGCACGCTCACACTGAAGCGCAGAAGAAACGCATGCGAGTGGAGGGACACACCGGATGTTGCTGTGCAGTGCAGGGCTGACATCTTTCATGGCTTAAGAAGAGACTTTCTGTCAAAGTAGGTGCAGAACATCATTAATAAACTGTAACATGTGAATGATTGTGTCATTTTATTTTATATATTTATTTGTGATGGAGGCCTCTGCACTGCTGTTGTGTGTTGTTGAGCTCATCTTCAAACACAAACAAAACCAAGCATTGAAATGTCCCAAGTTGTTGTTTTGAGAGTGTTTGTTGTGCATGCATCCATGCATGTGTGTAAATGCATTGCTGTTCATTCATTATGTTGTGTTTTGTGTTTTCTTTCAGAGATGAAGCGGGTCCGGACAGAACAGATCCAGTATGCTGTATCCCAGTATCTTAAAAAGAGACAGTACATAGACACTGATGGGTCTCTGAAGGGAGCCAAACTGTCCCAGTCTGCTGAAGAGATGGCTGCTAGTCTGACAGGTCACATTCTTTTGTTGTTTCCAGCGGTCTCCGTTGATGTTGACAAATCCACACTGATGTCTTTGTGTCACATGTGCAGTTCAGACAGAGTCCAGCTGTGCAAACGTGGTGTCCGCAGCTCCCTGCCAATCCGACCCGCAGCAGTACGAGTCCCAGTTCTCCAGACTGCGCTCCTTTCTGCAAGGTCAGGACGGGACGTGTGTTCATGCGTTGAACTTATTCCTCCTCGATGTTTATTGCACGTCCTTACTGTGCTTTCAGATGCAGAGGCGCCGTGTGCGAAGGAAGCGTGCGCCGTGTTGTTTCCGCTTTACCTTTACTTACACCTGGACATGGCCCGCTGTGGTCTGAAGGGGGCGGTTGACTCTTTCTACGGACGCTTCCATTCGTTCTTCCAGCAGGATCCCGAGCAGAAAGCCATTGTGGATCTTCTGCGTGGAGTCGTCTCACTGCAGGCCAGTTAATGTGTTGCAAGATTCTAGCATGGGCAAATGAGATGAAGCTTAAAGGAGCAGCTCACACTGTTCCGTTGATTATAAGTGCTTTAGAGTATTAAACACGTTGAGTTGTCAGGTGGTCCATTTGTTTAAAACTTAGTAAGAGGCATGACGTAGTATTTCTGCGCTCAATAGACTCCCCTCGTACAGCCAAAGACGTCAGAAAGGTTCTTTTTACTATCCAGCCTATATCTGTCATTAGATCACAAGTTATGTATTTGACATTAGCCTTTAAAATCCCGCCAATGCACAAATCAGAGATAACAGAATAGCATGATGATCAGAGAATCCCCAGTGAGGAGATTAGTCACAAGCGCTGCTCAGCATCTGCCCGTAGGAGCTTGGCTTTTTCCAGAAACAGTCATAGAGCTGTATCTGTCTTCCATTAATATGAGATATGTACAATGCGATTCTAACCTACAGGTACTCAAGATTAACATAACAGTGGCAGACTCTGCTTGTGGTACCCCACCTTTCAAGGGAGAGTTAACCCATTTACGACAATGAGTTCATTGGTTTGGAAGATTTAGTTTTGAAAGTGGCTTTCTAAGTTTTCCTGTTTTTCTAACAGGATGTGACCTCAAACCCCAAGCTGTGTTCCTTCTTGAATCATAAGTATGTGGTTCACATGACCGATCAAGCTTACAACTACCTGCTGCGTTATCTTCAGAGCGATGATAACAGTGCCATCTGCTGGGTGCTCAGCACACATATACAGGTAAGAGTTTAAGAAATGCTGCGACATACAGCCAAGTATGATGACCCATACACAGAATTCGTACTCTGCATTTAACCCATTCAAAGTGCACACACACACTATCTGTGAACACACCTCTGGAGCAGTGGGCAGACATCTCTGCTGCAGCGCGCGGGGAGCAGTTGGCGGTTCGTTGACTTGCTTAATATTGCCAGGCCAACACTTGAACCAACAACCCTAGGGTTAGGAGTCAAACTCTCTAACCACCAGGTCGTGACTTTGCCCACACCTATGAATAATTTCCACACCCTTAATTCTCTCACTCTTACCAGTCTGAGAAGTTTACAATACTCTAAGAGCCTATTCTCGAATGACACACCCACTGTCCGTTTATTCTGTGTCATGCATACACCTTATCAGCCTGAAGGAACTTTTGGATAGACGGTTTCCCAAAATATTTTAGTTTTGAACTGTGGATTGTAATTTTGAGGTGATCTATCACTTAAGGAATGCTTTTTAAGGTGATCATATTTTATGTCAAAAAATGTCTTAGGTGGAGGTAACAGCAGTAAAACGAACAGACTACCAGCTGTACGGGACAGGGCTTGAAGCGGGAAACACCACCTCAGCCTCCACCTGGACTGCAGTGGATGGGATAGAGGGGGCGGAGCCTGTAGACGGTACAGCGGGGATACCTCAGAACGAGGCAGCGTTGGATGCATTGCAAGAATGCATAAAGCGTGTGAGAGAGGGTCCGCCCTCCCTCACCACCGTCTGTTTCTACGCGTTTCAGCATACGGACCAGCAGCTCAACACTGCAGAGGTTTCGCCGGACAGCCGTCTGCTGGCCGCAGGGTTTGATAACTCGGCTGTAAAGCTGTGGAGCTTACGGGCACGGAAGCTGAAGAGTGGCCCTCACAAGGCGGACGTGTCTAAGATAAGACTTGCCTGTGATGTTCTAGAAGAAGAGGTGAGTGACAGCTGTCTGTCTTCTGTTCATCTGATTATATATTGGAAGCAGGCAGTATGCTTGTTTATTATGAATTATAAATTGTAATGTTTTTATTCATGATTTTATTCATCAGGCAGATGATGAGGACGCCTCGGGCAGCGAGATTAAAACCCTTCGTGCTCACAGCGGCCCTGTGTACCGCACTGCGTTCTTAACAGATGGCTCTGGCCTGCTGTCCTGCTCGGAGGATTCCACTGTGCGCTACTGGGATCTCAACAGCTTCACCAACACGGTCCTTTACCGCGGTCATGCGTACCCTGTCTGGGATGTAGACGTCAGTCCATGCAGTCTGTACTTCTCCACGGCATCTCACGACCGCACCGCTCGGCTCTGGAGCTTCGAACGTACTTACCCGCTCCGCCTCTACGCAGGGCATCTCTCTGATGTCGACTGCGTCAAATTTCACCCTAACTCTAACTACGTGGCGACGGGATCCACTGACAAAACGGTGCGCCTGTGGAGCACGCAGCAGGGGGCATCTGTCCGGCTGTTCACCGGGCACCGAGGACCCGTTCTGTCGCTGGCATTCTCACCCAACGGAAAGTACCTGGCGTCGGCTGGGGAGGATCAGAGACTGAAACTGTGGGACCTTGCGTCTGGGGCGCTGTTTAAAGACCTTCGTGGTCACACGGATAACATCACCAGTCTTTCCTTTAGTCCAGACAGCAGTTTGGTAGCATCTGCATCCATGGATAACACCGTACGGGTGTGGGACATAAGGAACACACACGGAACCGCCACGTCTGATGGGTCCAGCAGCGAGCTGATTGGACAGTACACTGGGAACACTAACACTGTACTTAATGTGCAGTTCATGGCTTGTAACCTTCTGCTTGTGACAGGAACTGCATTAGAGAAACAAGAGCAGTAGAGCTGTGTGTGTTTCACCCTAAAATCAAAAGAAAACTCAACTCCATCTATTCATGTCAAACCTTTATTATGTTCTTTTGAAAAATGCAAAAGAAGATATTTTGAAGAATGTTAGCAATCAAACAACGGGGGTAACCATTGACTTGGCATTGGTTTTGTGCCCATACAAAAGAAGTGAATTGGTGTGACTGTTGTTTGGCCACCTACATTCTTTAAAGTATCTTTTGGTGTTACGCAGAAGAGTAAATGATGACCATTTTTGGGGGTAAATCCCAAAAGTATAATGCTATGAGTCTTTTGAATATTTTGTTTGTAATTACTTTTTTTCAGTTTTCTTGTATCTCATTTTCACAATATTTCATACATTTTAGTTTTCAAGAGCAAAATATTTAAATGGAATAAATAACATTAGCAATTCTTCATTGCGTATACCTTAGGCCATGCTATCTTGTTTATCATTCTGAAAATAACATTGCAAGACATTGTTCCAGACTTAAAATACTCTTCATATGTTTTGATTTAGCTGCAACATGACTGATTTCTGGCAGGTTTAGTGAGCCTGTGTGTGTGTTATGTAAATGTGTTAATATTGTTTTGGTTTCTTATGCTGAGTTTTGATGTCTCACGATGTCAGAGGTCTGCAGATTGCTGTTTCCATGTAAATGTTAATGTTAATATAAGTCCTATATTTGGTTCAATGTCGGAAACCTTCTGTTTGTTATAACAGTTCTGTTATTCCATTATGAACGCTTTATATTTCTTTTGAAGTAGAATCTAGACTTAAATCTTAGTTAACATTGAACCCAAGTCTGGGAAGTGAGGCTGAGCAGATCTGCAGGTTTGTCTGTTTCAGTTTTCTAACAATCATTTCTGTTAAAGCAAGTGTTATTTGGTCTCAGAAATGTTCCATGGAAAGTGAAAAGTGAAAGTTACAGATATCACTAAGATCTTTAAAGAATAAAAAACATTTAAATTCATTGAGTATACGAATTTGAATTTGATTTTTGAAAAGCAGTTATTTATTCTCATTAACAGTGCTTTTTGTAACAGTTAAATAAATATGTATTTCCTTTCGTTGTAATATTTTTAAATATATTTTGTAACATTTCCTCTGTGTGCTTATTTTTGGTATATATGTTACTTTTCATACATCGCTCACACTCGGTACCAGTCCAACACACTTGAGGTCTCAAACAGGTACTGTTCTTCAGGAGGTCTCATCTGGTGTCGACACGCAGGCGTGGCTGCTTTCACCCAAACCTGTTTCTACTTTTGACAGGCGTGACATTGACAACTAGACAAGCCTGTAAATCGGCCTGTGCAGCTGCATTTATCCACACAAGCTCTTTCACACACTTCGCTTTAGACCCTCAGTTCTCGCTGTGGTTCTGGAGATCAGCTGTGTAAAGATGCCGTACAACACCAGTCAAAACAGACAGAAGATCCAGGCAGAGAGCACACAGAATGATGGGAAGACATTCGAACAATTGCTTCAGGAGTGTCTGCGGGAGGGAAAGTTGTTTGAGGATCCGGACTTCCCTGCGAATGACAGCTCACTCTTCTTTAGCCAGCAGGTGCCAGTTAACTTTGAATGGAGAAGGCCGAAGGTGAGTAAATGAAGTTTAGTGGAAATATCACTTAACTAGCAGTTTATTCTCATAAAAAGACTCGTTGGTAATTGGTAAGGTATGACATCATAAGATTAGGTTTGTTGATATAGCAATAGAGTAGTAAAGGTTTTACAATGCCTTCTTTCGCTGTCAACTTTTATTTAAATCAATTTTACGTTCCTTAAAAATTATCACTCTCTCTTGGGTGATGTATAGCTTTCTTTCTTCTGCAGAAAACCAAAAAAGATATTTTGAAGAATGCTGGCTACCATCAACATTTCCTCCCTTTGACCAATGTTTTATGGATACACAAATGAGACGTTTCACAAAATATCTTCTTTTGTGTTTGAGAGAAGAAAGAGTCAGGTTTTGAAACGCATGAGGGTCAGTCAATTATTGCAGATTTCTAATCTATGAGATATCCCTTCAAACAATGAAGATAAAGATAATCTTAGAAACCCGTAGGGAGTGCAGTGGAAGATGTCCATTCCAAACTTGAATACTCTTTTGAGTTTTCCAATCAAAAAAATCAATCTGCATTCCTCATTTTTTACCTTTTTTCATTTTAGTACTTATACATGTCACATAATGTGATCAATGAAGTGAACGCAAGTGAAGGTGGATGGGTTGGCATGTGTGGAATGCAGGTTATTTAGGCTTGTGATCTAGCAATTAGGCTTTTCTGGAAATATGTTTTGGACCTAATTTAGTGTTCAGCTTAAATAAAACGGATTGTCAGGCACAAGTTAAAAAAAAGACATTTTAAGCCATTTAAAGTCCATACCTCTCTCTCTCAGACTCTTCTTGCATCCTGATGGGTCTCTGAATGAAACTCCAACTGCATTTCTTTCCAGGGCGTTCCTGTAGAACATGCTTAAAAATGCACTACACTGTAAAAATGCTGGCATTCATGTGATCCTATCTAAGCTTAAGAATTTGACACACCTCACTGAGGCATCATGGGTGTCTACACATTTCCTTCCTTAACTCTGATCAGACAGCGTATTAGAACTGCCGTGACCATAGATCATATGTTTTATTGATTGAGTAGCTTTAATGGTGTTGATTTAAAAGGAGGATACCTGTCTTTTGTTGAAACAACAGTCTTTGAGTCTGGCTTAAATAAGAATACCGGCCACCAATCTCGAACGAATGGTAGATTGGTCGGAGGTTTAAGAGTGTTTCCATGTTCCAGGGGAACAGATGTCAGAATGAATAAAGACCACAATGCTTTTGGTTATTTGTTTCCGATATGTGTGATGAAAAGTGTGTTGTTTAATATCTAAAGTTAATCTTTAAACCTCAACATTAAAGAATTATATTTTCAAATTTTAGGAAATATTGATACTCTCAGTTAAAGCATCTTACATCCCCATACTTTAGGGTTTATGTCAGCACTCACTTGTTTTCATCTCTTTAAACGTAGGAAATATGCAAAGACCCCCAGTTCATCTCTGGAGGAGCCACCAGGACCGACATTTGCCAGGGGCAGCTAGGTTTGTTATGCAACCGTTTCTGTAAATTTTTCATTTATCTATTTTTGGGTTTGTCCCAATGCAAACCATGTATTCCAGATGTTTAAGAGTCTTTGACACAACAATGGCATGAAACAATCAGACATAGATTAACATATCCAACAGTTGGGAGTGTACCTTTTTGACCAAGTGCTGGTTTAAAATAGCTGGGATTTTGTACAATGTATTACAAAATTTAATTTACCCAAAAGGGAATAAAACATTTCTATATTGTATCCTCATGTAGGAGACTGTTGGCTATTGGCAGCGATTGCCTCTTTGACCATGCACGAAGAAACACTGAGGAGAGTCGTACCACATGACCAGGACTTTGGTCGCAACTATGCTGGTATCTTTCATTTCCAGGTATGACACATTGCTTTTAATGAACCTTAAGAAACCCTGCAAAAGTCAGCATGTTAAAAAATCTGCAAGAATATCCCATTCATGTTTTACTCAACCCAGTTGAGTGAATAAAATCTTCTCTACTGGAATTTAAATCTTTAATTTATTCCTGAAATGTGTTACCAAGTGGATGCCCTATTGTAGAATTTGATCCACTTTCAAACTCACTTTCTTCTACAGTTCTGGCAGCATAACAAGTGGCTTGATGTGGTGGTGGATGACAGACTCCCATGTGTGAGGAACAACCTGGTGTTTGTCCACTCAGCAGACAACACAGAGTTCTGGAGCGCACTTCTGGAGAAGGCCTATGCCAAGTATGTGCAAAGCATTGACAACTCTTTACATTCATGTATATTTAGTTTGAATCTTTTATGAATCATGAGTGTTTCTCAGGCTGAATGGGAGTTATGAAGCTCTGAAAGGTGGGAGCACTATGGAGGCCATGGAGGATTTCTCCGGTGGTGTGGGGGAGATGTACGAGACCAAGAGCCCGCCAAACAACCTGTTCGACATTCTCAGAAAAGCTGTGGAGAGAGGATCTATGCTGGGATGCTCCATCGATGTAAGCAATGTGGTGTCCAGAAAACACAGTGCAATACACAGTGGAGCCAGGTGGAAGTTAATATTGATATTTTTATTTGCTTACTAGATCACAAGTTCTGCTGAGTCTGAAGCTCAAACCTCTACCGGTCTGGTTAAAGGCCATGCTTACTCCATCACTGGAGTGGAAGAGGTAACCAAAGCAACCATTAGCAAAATAATAATAATTTTTGTTTTTGTTTAAGAGTTTTTAATTCTTATTTCAGGTCAACTACAGAGGATCCAAAGTCCAGCTCATCCGGGTCAGAAACCCCTGGGGTCAGGTGGAATGGAACGGCCGCTGGAGCGACAAGTATGACATCTATTTCAAACATTTAGTAAAGTTTTTAGTAAAATATACTTAAGATATCTGAAGCCTTCCCAAAAAATCATAGCATTAGAATATAAACCCTATCTATAATAATTTTTGATGATTAAAAGCATTGAACTAAACAATAATATGTCAATCAATAGGTTTATATTTTAATACAACATGTTTAAATGTTGTTGATCTTGAATTTCAGTTCCAGGGAATGGAGTGGAGTTGACAGTACAGAAAAAAATCGATTGTTTCAAAATGCCCTGGAAGATGGAGAGTTCTGGTAAGTGCCGAAGTCTTCTGGGTTCTCTTAAAAGAACGGTTCACCCAAAAATAAAAATTCTGTTATCACATACTCAAGTGATTATGTTATGTTGAAGGATGGAGTTTGAAGACTTTAAAGCCAACTTTGATAAGGTGGAGATCTGTAACCTCACACCGGATTCTCTGACGGACAACAGTAAGAAGAAATGGGAGGTGAACTTGTTTGAGGGCAGCTGGATCAGAGGAACCACTGCTGGTGGATGCAGGAACTTTATTGGTATTAAACTTTGACATTTACGCATTTGAAGTTAAGATAAACATTTTATAACTTCTGTGTTCTCTTACCTTGCTGTTGCCATATTTTTTTTTTTCAGACACATTCTGGACGAACCCTCAGTTCAAGATTCAACTGAAAGACCCCGATGAGGGTGATAGTCTCTGCAGTGTCATCGTGGCCCTCTTGCAGAAGAACCGACGTCGTCTCAGGAAGGAGGGTCTTGACATGGAGACCATCGGCTTTGCCATTTATGAGGTAAGGAAATTGTGTGGATCATCATTAGACGTCTGTCTCCGGAGATTTAGACTGTTGACCTCACTTGCGTGCTGATGGATCCACAGGCTCCAAATGACGAAGACCAACAGGGGAAGGACTTTTTCAGGTACAACGCCTCTAAAGCTCGCAGCCGTACCTACATCAACATGAGGGAGGTCTCAGAGCGCTTTAGACTACCACCTGGAACCTACGTTCTGGTGCCCACCACCTTTCAACCACATCATGAGGCCGACTTCCTCATCCGTTTCTTCTCAGAAAACAAAGCTTCAGCTCTGTAGGTGGACAAGAACATAGTTTGATACTTAAACAGTAGTCCTAAATAGTATTCAGACGATTCAGTTGCATTTATAATGTGTAATGTCTGTTTTACAGTGAAATGGGAAACACCATCCAGGCCGACCTTCCTGATGTAAGTTCACGGAAAAATAATTTGATTAGCTCAAACTTTAATAATAGAATACACCAAAAATATAAGGTTATATTACAAATACGTAAATACATTTCAAAACATTTTTATTTTCCATTGAAAATCTATTAAATGCTTTATATATATTTTATTATATTAATATATTGGTATTTTAACAGCTGACGATTCCTGTGGTAGGCATAAGTGTCATTAGAGTTTATATTGGTTATTTACATTAATATTTTGAATTATCTTTTAATATCATTTTTAATTATTTTAATTCTTATTTTAACATTTAATTCTTGCTAAATACAATGGATACCTTTTATTATTTTTTTGTTAATTTATCTTAGAACATATACATTTTTTCGTGAAATTTTCCAATCATTTTCAAGCCAATATTTAATTTGATTTCATTGAACAGAAAAGTTTAAACTTTAGTTTTAATTAAATAAGATTGGCAACAAGGTTCTGGATATAAATGGTCCAAAGTTTACTTTGTGTCTGAACATTTATTCATCTCTTCTCTGAGCAGCCACCACTACCAAACCCGCCGGAAGAAGAAACCGATGAGGAGAAAGGTCTAAGGAGACTGTTTGAGCAGATCGCCGGCTCGGTGAGACTGAATACATCCATAACTTCCATGGCTTTATTTTGTAACCATTTCCAGAAATCCTACTGAATTTAATGGGTGTAATGGGAATTGTATTAGCTTTAATGGAAGCTATAATGGTCTATGTCTGTGTCTATACTGTAATGGAATAGGTGAAACTCATCACATAAAGAAAACAGTTGATGGTTTACTAGGAACATAAATAAAGCACATTTATGGATCTTGTGCTGAGTTTAATGTGTTGGTGTTTATAGTGTTCTTTGAGTTCCATCTGCTGGTGTTATAATGAACTTTCATCCATGTTTTCTCTAAAGGATAAAGCCATCAGTGCCAGAGAACTACAACAGGTGCTCACTGGAGTTCTGAGCAAGAGTGAGTTTGTTTTATCAAGCACTTTCATCCAAAGCCAGTTGTGATGTATGAATACTTACATGATCTCTGATCTCTTCTAGGAAAAGAAGTGAAGTTTGATGGTTTGAGTCTAAGTACCTGTCACAGCATCATCAATCTCATGGACGTATCCTTCTTTAGTCTCTTTATATTTCTTTGACAAGGTATTCAACTCTTATTCGTAGCATATAGAGGGAATGCTTTGAGGGATGCATTGGATCAAATCTTTCTCCAAAGCAAATGATGATGTAAATAGGACTGTATAGTTTTCACTGCGTTTTCCTGAACCGAGGACAGGTCGATAACACAGGAATGTTGGAATTTGAAGAGTTCAAAGTCTTTTGGGACAAACTGAAAAAGTGGATTGTAAGTCATTCGATGATAAACATTTCATAAAGTTTGAATTATAGTTATAATGTGCTAATACTAAAACAACATTCTGTTTGTTGTTGCAGATGCTGTTCTTGTCCTTCGATACGGATCGTTCAGGCCGAATGTCCGCCTACGAGCTCCGCACTGCTCTCAACGCAGCAGGTGAACACACAGACCTGAATGCACTTGAAATAAAACCAGGATGCAAACTAAGATGCAACACAATAATTGCATGGAAACTTAATGCAACTACACCATTTTTTAATTATGTTTTCAAGGGATGCAGCTGAATAATAAAATTCTGCAGCTGCTGGGTCTCAGGTTCATGGATTCTAATTTTGACATTGACTTTGATGATTACCTGACCTGTATCGTACGACTGGAGAACATGTTCAGTAAGTGCTTGTGTCCGGCATAAAGTATTGTCTAGTGTTGGGTTCGAGTCCTACTTTGTTGAGTTCAAGTCAAGTCCAAGTTCATTTAAAATTGAACGGAAGTCCGGTCCAAATCTGAGTTTGAGTACCTCAGCCCTAATTTATTCTATTCCCATTATTCTCAGATAAAAGCATTGATTTGTATTTTTATTACAGGAGTTTTCCAGGCTTTTGACAGGCAAAAGAAAGGTGTGATCAGCCTAAATATGCAACAGGTAAAGAAATAATAAAGGCACAGCTTATAAAATACTGTCCTATAAATTGCCCCTAAGACTTTATACATTTATTTCTTCACAGTTCCTGTTTTTGTCCATGAATGTCTGAGAATCATGGAAAAAGTGAATGAAGATCTGGATGAAGATACCGTAGATGGACTCATACTGAATACACACATTTTAGTTTTGTTTTGTTTGTTTGTTTTCAGGTTTATTGGTGTTTATGTGAAGGTTTTTACTGTGATTAAAACTTTCCCACAAAATGTTTTGCAAACAAAAAGTGCCGTATTTTTAAAAACACATGTTTACTTGTATTTTTTTCCATGATTTGGGACATGATTGTGTTTGTAATATTGCCAGGTCTTTTACTGTTTTGATGGCTGCTAAACATATGAAAGCTTTCAGCTTTTTGAAATGATCAAAATCTTACTAAATAAATCAGTGAAATAAAAACTTGGTGCTATACATTTTTATGACTTTGGTTATTGACAATGTGACAGTGAAGCCTGCAATTTTCCTACAACATTTCTTTGAAAGGCAAAGCTGAAAACTAAAGTATGTTATAATTCTAATAAATAAAATATAAGAATATATTATTTGATAATTTTCATACACTACCAAAAACAATGGAGAAAGGGTAACACTTTAGTTAATATTTTTAGTTTCTTATATGACTTGATTTACTTTTGATTTAGGAGATTTGATTAATGTTTTCTAAAAGAGATTTTATTTATTTTTTATTAACGAGGTTTTATTTATTTTTTATTTACGAGATTTTATTTATTTTTAAAAAACAAATTTTTATTTATTTTCTTTATTTTTATTAAAGAGATTTGATTTAATTTTATAAAAGAGATGCTATTTATTTGATTTCTTTTTTATTTACGAGATTTGATTTACTTTTGATTTACGAGGTTTGGTTTGTTTTGATTTACGAGATTTTTTTTAAAGAGATTTTATTTATTTTTGCTACCGATATTTTATTTACTCTTTATAAAAGAGATTTGATTTACTTTTATTAACGAGACTTGATTTTTTTTAATAAAAGAGATTCTCTTTATTTTTTTATTAAAGAGATTTTATAATTTTTTTATTAACGAGATTTGGTTTATTTTTTATTAACGATATTCAATATTTTTTATTAACAAGATTTAATTTTAGATTTAAAAAGATTTTAATTATTTTTTATTTACGCGATTTGATGTATTTTTATATTTACGAGATTTGATTATTTTTATATTAACGATATTTAATTATTTTTATATTAATGAGGTTTAATTATTTTTATTTTGACGAGATTTAATCAATTTTATATTAACGAGATTTGATTCTTTTTATATTAACAAGATTTAATTATTTTTATATTAACGAGATTTTATTCTTTTTATATTAACGAGATTCAATTATTTTTATATTAACGAGATTTTATTCTTTTTATATTAACGAGATTTAATTATTTTTATATTAACGAGATTTTATTATTTTTATATTAACGAGATTTAATTATTTTTATATTAACGAGATTTAATTATTTTTATATTAAAGAGATTTAATTATTTTTATATTAAAGAGATTTAATCATTTTTATATTAACGAGATTGAATTATTTTTATATTAACAAGATTTAATCATTTTTATATTAACAAGATTTAATTATTTTTATATTAACGAGATTTTATTATTTTTATATTAACAAGATTTAATCATTTTTATATTAACAAGATTTAATTATTTTTAAATTAACGAGATTTAATTATTTTTAAATTAACGAGATTTTATTATTTTTATATTAACAAGATTAAATTATTTTTATATTAAAAAGATTAAATTATTTTTATATTAACAAGATTTAATTATTTGTATATTAACGAGATTTAATTATTTTTATATTAACGAGATTTAATTATTTTTATATTAACAAGATTTAATTATTTTTCTATTAACGAGATTTAATTATTTTTATATTAACAAGATTTCATTATTTTTATATTAACAAGATTTAATTATTTTTATATTAACAAGATTTCATTATTTTTATATTAACGAGATTAAATTATTCTTATATTAACAAGATTTTATTATTTTTATATTAACGAGATGTTATTATTTTTATATTAACAAGACTTAATTATTTTTAAATTAACGAGATTTAATTATTTTTATACTAACGAGATTTAATTATTTTTATATTAACGAGATTTAATTATTTTTATATTAAAGAGATTTAATAATTTTTATATTAACGAGATTTGATTCTTTTTATATTAACAAGATTTAATTATTTTTATATTAACGAGATTTTATTCTTTTTATATTAACGAGATTTAATTATTTTTATATTAACGAGATTTTATTCTTTTTATATTAACGAGATTTAATTATTTTTATATTAACGAGATTTTATTATTTTTATATTAACGAGATTTAATTATTTTTATATTAACGAGATTTAATTATTTTTATATTAAAGAGATTTAATTATTTTTATATTAACGAGATTTAATTATTTTTATATTAACGAGATTTAATTATTTTTATATTAAAGAGATTTAATTATTTTTATATTAACGAGATTTTATTATTTTTATATTAACGAGATTTAATTATTTTTATATTAAAGAGATTTAATTATTTTTATATTAACGAGATTTAATTATTTTTATATTAACGAGATTTAATTATTTTTATATTAAAGAGATTTAATTATTTTTATATTAACGAGATTTTATTATTTTTATATTAACGAGATTTAATTATTTTTATATTAACAAGATTTAATCATTTTTATATTAACGAGATTTAATTATTTTTATATTAACGAGATTTAATTATTTTTATATTAAAGAGATTTAATTATTTTTATATTAACGAGATTTAATTATTTTTATATTAACGAGATTTAATTATTTTTATATTAAAGAGATTTAATTATTTTTATATTAACGAGATTTTATTATTTTTATATTAACGAGATTTAATTATTTTTATATTAACAAGATTTAATCATTTTTATATTAACAAGATTTAATTATTTTTATATTAACGAGATTTTATTATTTTTATATTAACAAGATTTAATCATTTTTATATTAACAAGATTTAATTATTTTTAAATTAACGAGATTTAATTATTTTTAAATTAACGAGATTTTATTATTTTTATATTAACAAGATTAAATTATTTTTATATTAAAAAGATTAAATTATTTTTATATTAACAAGATTTAATTATTTGTATATTAACGAGATTTAATTATTTTTATATTAACGAGATTTAATTATTTTTATATTAACAAGATTTAATTATTTTTATATTAACGAGATTTGATTATTTTTATATTAACGAGATTTAATCATTTTTATATTAACGAGATTTAATTATTTTTATATTAACGAGATTTAATTATTTTTATATTAACGAGATTTGATTTATTTTTATATTAACGAGATTTAATTATTTTTATATTAACGAGATTTAATTATTTTTATATTAACGAGATTTAATCATTTTTATATTAACGAGATTTAATTATTTTTATATTAACGAGATTTAATTATTTTTATATTAACGAGATTTAATTATTTTTATATTAAAGAGATTTAATCATTTTTATATTAACGAAATTTAATTATTTTTATATTAACGAGATTTGATTTATTTTTATATTAACGAGATTTAATTATTTTTATATTAACGAGATTTAATTATTTTTATATTAACGAGATTTAATCATTTTTATATTAACGAGATTTGATTATTTTTATATTAACGAGATTTAATCATTTTTATATTAACGAGATTTAATTATTTTTATATTAACGAGATTTAATTATTTTTATATTAACGAGATTTAATTATTTTTGTATTAACAAGATTTAATTATTTTTATATTAACGAGATTTAATCATTTTTATATTAACGAGATTTAATTATTTTTATATTAACGAGATTTAATTATTTTTATATTAACGAGATTTAATCATTTTTATATTAACGAGATTTGATTTATTTTTATATTAACGAGATTTAATTATTTTTATATTAACGAGATTTAATTATTTTTATATTAAAGAGATTTAATCATTTTTATATAAACGAGATTTAATTATTTTTATATTAACGAGATTTGATTTATTTTTATATTAACGAGATTTAATTATTTTTATATTAACGAGATTTAATTATTTTTATATTAACGAGATTTAATCATTTTTATATTAACGAGATTTAATTATTTTTATATTAACGAGATTTAATTATTTTTATATTAACGAGATTTGATTTATTTTTATATTAACGAGATTTAATTATTTTTATATTAACGAGATTTAATTATTTTTATATTAAAGAGATTTAATCATTTTTATATTAACGAGATTTAATTATTTTTATATTAACGAGATTTTATTATTTTTATATTAACGAGATTTAATTATTTTTATATTAACGAGATTTAATTATTTTTATATTAACGAGATTTAATCATTTTTATATTAACGAGATTTAATTATTTTTATATTAACGAGATTTAATTATTTTTATATTAACGAGATTTAATTATTTTTATATTAACGAGATTTAATTATTTTTATATTAACGAGATTTAATTATTTTTATATTAACGAGATTTGATTTATTTTTATATTAACGAGATTTAATTATTTTTATATTAACGAGATTTAATTATTTTTATATTAACGAGATTTAATCATTTTTATATTAACGAGATTTAATTATTTTTATATTAACGAGATTTAATTATTTTTATATTAACGAGATTTAATTATTTTTATATTAAAGAGATTTAATCATTTTTATATTAACGAAATTTAATTATTTTTATATTAACGAGATTTGATTTATTTTTATATTAACGAGATTTAATTATTTTTATATTAACGAGATTTAATTATTTTTATATTAACGAGATTTAATCATTTTTATATTAACGAGATTTGATTATTTTTATATTAACGAGATTTAATCATTTTTATATTAACGAGATTTAATTATTTTTATATTAACGAGATTTCATTATTTTTATATTAACGAGATTTAATTATTTTTATATTAACGAGATTTAATCATTTTTATATTAACGAGATTTAATTATTTTTATATTAACGAGATTTGATTATTTTTATATTAACGAGATTTAATTATTTTTATATTAACGAGATTTAATTATTTTTATATTAACGAGATTTGATTATTTTTATATTAACGAGATTTGATGTATTTTATTAAAATAAGCTGAATATTATGTTTGTATTTTACACGCGGCGGTTGTGTGGTGTCGTCATCACCGCGTCACCGCTTCTCCTTTAGACTAAACCAAAAGGATTTAGGGGTGTTGCTAAAATCGTTTATATATCCCTGTCGTGTTTTATTTGCTTCAGTGTGAGAAATCTGTTATTAATAATATGAATATAATAATAATTATGAATATAAGCACAAGTTATTACATCAACTGTTTTATTCAAATCTGTTGAGTCTTGTGAAGGAACCCCCATACTGGTCGTGAATGGAACAGTCTCAAAATGTCCGCCGCGCTCCATGTGTGAGGACAGAACCATCTTCGTTTCATTAAACTTAATTCAGCGTTACTTTAATGCGCACAACAAATATTTAAGATAAAAATATTAAATTATTGAATAGTTGATAAAAATGGTGAGTATTATGCGTCTGTGTTGTATATTGACGTCACACTTTCTAAGTGTTCTGTGTATTGTATATTGATGACGTCACACTTTCTAAATGTTCTGTGTGTTGTATATTGATGACGTCACACTTTCTGTAAGTGTTCAGTGTGTTGTATATTGACGTCACACTTTCTGTGAGTGTTCTGTGTGTTGTATATTGACGTCACACTTTCTGTAAGTGTTCTGTGTGTTGTATATTGATGACGTCACACTTTCTAAATGTTCTGTGTGTTGTATATTGATGACGTCACACTTTCTGTAAGTGTTCTGTGTGTTGTATATTGACGTCACACTTTCTGTAAGTGTTCTGTGTGTTGTATATTGACGTCACACTTTCTGTAAGTGTTCTGTGTGTTGTATATTGATGACGTCACACTTTCTAAGTGTTCTGTGTGTTGTATATTGATGACGTCACACTTTCTGTAAGTGTTCTGTGTGTTGTATATTGATGACGTCACACTTTCTAAGTGTTCTGTGTGTTGTATATTGACGTCACACTTTCTAAGTGTTCTGTGTGTTGTATATTGATGACGTCATACTTTCTAAGTGTTCTGTGTGTTGTATATTGACGTCACACTTTCTAAGTGTTCTGTGTGTTGTATATTGATGACGTCACACTTTCTGTAAGTGTTCTGTGTGTTGTATATTGATGACGTCACACTTTCTAAGTGTTCTGTGTGTTGTATATTGACGTCACACTTTCTAAGTGTTCTGTGTGTTGTATATTGATGACGTCACACTTTCTAAGTGTTCTGTGCGTGTATATTGATGACGTCACACTTTCTAAGTGTTCTGTGTGTTGTATATTGATGACGTCACACTTTCTAAGTGTTCTGTGTGTTGTATATTGATGACGTCACACTTTCTAAGTGTTCTGTGTGTTGTATATTGACGTCACACTTTCTAAGTGTTCTGTGTGTTGTATATTGATGACGTCACACTTTCTAAGTGTTCTGTGTGTTGTATATTGACGTCACACTTTCTAAGTGTTCTGTGTGTTGTATATTGATGACGTCATACTTTCTAAGTGTTCTGTGTGTTGTATATTGATGACGTCACACTTTCTAAGTGTTCTGTGTTGTATATTGATGACGTCACACTTTCTAAGTGTTCTGTGTGTTGTATATTGATGACGTCACACTTTCTAAGTGTTCTGTGTGTTGTATATTGATGACGTCACACTTTCTAAGTGTTCTGTGTGTTGTATATTGACGTCACACTTTCTAAGTGTTCTGTGTGTTGTATATTGACGTCACACTTTCTAAGTGTTCTGTGTGTTGTATATTGACGTCACACTTTCTAAGTGTTATGTGTGTTGTATATTGACGTCACACTTTCTAAGTGTTATGTGTGTTGTATATTGACGTCACACTTTCTGTAAGTGTTCTGTGTGTTGTATATTGACGTCACACTTTCTAAGTGTTCTGTGTGTTGTATATTGACGTCACACTTTCTAAGTGTTATGTGTGTTGTATATTGATGACGTCACACTTTCTAAGTGTTCTGTGTGTTGTATATTGATGACGTCACACTTTCTGTAAGTGTTCTGTGTGTTGTATATTGACGTCACACTTTCTAAGTGTTCTGTGTGTTGTATATTGATGTCACACTTTCTGTAAGTGTTCAGTGTGTTGTATATTAATGACTTGTGTTCTGTCAGCCTCACAGAAAGAAGAAACCCTTCATTGATAAGAAGAATGCAGTATCGTTTCATCTGGTGCACAGAAGTCAGAAAGATCCTCTGGCTGCAGATGAGAAAGCTCCTCAACACGTGTTGTTACCAGCCGTGAAGGTAAAACACCATACATAACATATGTCCTATAGTCCTATAGACAAAACATGATCTATACAGCAAGCCTGATGCTCTGATACATGTGGAGAATCATCTGCTTATCATCTAAACATCTGATCTACATCATAAACATCTTACAGACATCTTCTAGACTGAGCTGACGTCTCTGAGATGTCTTGCAGATGGAGACATCAAATAGATGTCTGACGGATGTACACTATATTGCCAAAAGTGTTCGCACACCCATCCAAATCAGATGTTTCAATCACTCTTACTGGGAAAGCTATAGCACACCAAGACATTTGGACAAGTCCATGCTCTCACCTTTGTGAAAACAGTTTGGATCTGACATCTTCCTCTCCTAACATGACATCAGTACACAAAGCAAGATCCATACAGACATGGATGACAGAGTCTGGTGTGGAGGAACTTTGAGGGCCTGACCTCGACCCGATAGAACATCTTTGAGATGAATTAGAGAAAAGACTGACAGTCAGGCCTTCTCGTCCAACATCAGTGACCTCACAAATGTTCTCCTGGAAGAATGGTTCCCATAAACACACTCCTAAACCTTGTGGACATCATATTGACCGACCCAGACCGTCATCATATTGAACCCTACGGATAAGGAGGGATGTCACTTAAGTTCATAAGCGAGGCAATGCAAGTGAGCGAATACTTATGGCAATATAGTGTATGTGTGCTCAGGGTGTAAATGGGGTCTGTCATGGTCTGGTGTTTAGAGAGTTGTAAGCAGAAGGTTGTTGGTTTGAATCCCAGTGTCAGCAGACAATGACTGAAGCGTCCTTGAGTAAGACATCTTGCCACTGTTTACTCCGCAGTGATAATTGGGCACTGCATAATGCTATAGGTTGCTTTGGATAAAAGTGCCATACGAATAAATGTAAATCTAAATGCAGTCATACGTAAATAGCATTGAAGGAACAGAATATTTGACACCTCTTAATTCATTGGTGTGTTCCTGTATCATTTTGTCTGTGTCCTCAAAGTTCTGTTGTGTTCTCACAGGTCGAAGTAGAGAAGAGGAAAGCCGAACAGAGAAACTTTGGGGTGTTTTTCGACGATGACTACAATTATCTGCAGCATTTGAAGGATGTGTCCCAGACCACAGCGCTGGTGTCCACCCCAAACACCCACAGAGACGCTCAATCGAGGACCACAGAGGATGATGAAGACAAACTGGAGGAAGTTGTCAAGGATGTTCCTGTAAGGCCACACAACATCTAGTCTAAAAATATAAACATATAAACACAAACTGTTTGTCAGACATGTTGGGTCCTAGCTTTTATTATATAAATATTAAACTGTAACGTGTGGGATGTACATACAGCTTTCATTTAATGTGGGCTGAAGTTTTTTAAAGGATTTCTGACTTCCCCTGTTTATACATCAACAGTATTCATGTTGATGTTGTCATGATCTCCTGTATATCATATCCTGAATGACATCTGATGTCCTAAAAAAAGTTTTATTTTTATCTGGTGCCTGCAGGCTTCCATCACGCTGCCCTCATCTGTCTTTGCTTCAGATTTCGAAGAGGAAGTGGGTTTGTTAAACAAAGCAGCCCCTGTTTCAGGTGAGCCGGGACCGTCAACGGCAGGATCATATAAACGGGATGGTTCATCTAAATATAGACCCTTATGTGCAACAAAAAGATCATAAAAAGATATTTTGAGAAATGTGTCTGTGGTTTGGTGACCAACATTCTTTAAAATATCTTCTTTTTTGCTCTGTATGAATCATAGTTTTGTTTTCAAATGACACGTGGGTAAATATATTAATTGAGAACTTTATTTTTAGTTGAACTGTCCCTTTAAACGCCTCGTCAGTGCATTTGTCTTTCATCATATCAGTTAATTCATGTATTTTTTCATCTATCTTCACTTTCTCTCCTTTTTACACTTCCAGGACCACGGTTGGATATGGACCCTGACATTGTCGCTGCTATGGATGAGGACTTTGATTTTGAAGACCCTGACAACATGCTGGATGATGACTTTGTCCTCAAAGCCAATGAAGCTAAGGATGGCATCACGGGGTAAACTGACAAATGCAATCAGATTGTAAAACATTGTATTCAGAATCTAAAAACATAATATGCAAAACAAACAAAAGCTGTTTTAAATGTTGGCCAATGAGGTATAATCTTGTATATCTCCATTACCTTTCTGTTTTTGACCTCAGTGATGATGATGACGATGATGAATGGGAGGACACGGATGATGATGACGAAGATGATGAAGATTACGACTCGACAGGTCGTGTGTCGGACGATGGGGAAGGTGGTCCACGAGAGTTCATGTTCGGGGATTGTGAAACAAAGACTCGCTTTACAGAGTACTCGATGACATCATCGGTCATGAGAAGAAACGAGCAGCTCACGCTCCTGGACGATCGCTTTGAAAGGGTGAGTCAGGAAAATACAGCGACAGACACCTTTCTGTGTTGAATGATTGTGATGAGGCGTGCTTAAAAACTGACTGGTTTCAAAAATAAGTCCAAAAAGTTAACATATAAAAATACGTGTTTTGGAGCAGTTTTACGAGCAGTTTGATGATGATGAGATTGGAGCGCTGGATAACGCAGAGCTGGAGGGATACATCCAACCTCATAGTCAGCGTCTTGAAGAGGTCATCAAAGACTACTTCATACAGAAAGAGAAAGAGTGAGTTTGTGTGATCAACATCTGCACATGTGTGTTTGTCTTCAGTTGGACTGATCTCTGTGTATGATTAGATGTCAGAAGCTGGATCAGCTAGGTCACCCCGAGCTGGACTCCGTCAGAGAGGAAGATGAGGATGATGATGAGGAGGTGGTGGAGATGGAGACATTGGTCATTGAGCCGCCAGTAGAGCGCTGGGACTGTGAGACTATCATCAGTGAGTAACATCATCTCTGATGAAAGATGAAAATATGAGTTATACGTAAATATTAACCCAAGAAATAAAACAAAAGCCACCAGAGGTCTTTTATAAAAAAATAAATCAACGCTATTGAAATCACACTATAGGTTAAACAACAGTTCATTAATGCAGTATAATAAATGAGCACTGTTGGTTTATTATTATTTGTCATTTAATTTATTTGTGAATGAATGCTGATCACATCTACTGTATTTATCATTAATAATTTCTCTCACTCAGGCACATATTCTAACCTGTACAACCGACCCAAACTCATCCAGGACCCTTCTAAGGTAAAGCATTTTTTTACTAATAATGCTGGAAGTCAGAGTTTACCCAAAAAGGAAAATTCTGTCATCATTTACACTGACTTTACATTTCAAATTTGCATGACTTCCATCTGCAGGCGCCAAAAAATATATTTTAAAGAATATTGGTAAATGATACCCATTCACTTACATTGGTTTCATACAATAGAAGCGAATGGGTGCCATTGTGTTTCTGTTACTGAAATTCTTCAAAATATCTTCTTTTGTGCTTTGTGAGAGAGAAAAGTGATGCATGCGTGAAATAAAAAGATGGGAGTAAATGATTAAATTGATGATTTTCATGGTGGGGGGGATCACTTTAAAGGCTAAGTTTGTTGGCTTCTGAGGTTTTGTTACAATTGTAAGCTGGCATTGTCAAGGTGCGCTAAGAGTTACATTTACAAGTCAAATGAAGTCGAACATCTTGTTTGCATGTTGTATTTTACATCTGTATTAATGTATAGATGTTTCAGACTGTCGAAACCTCTAACAGGAAATGTATTTTGACAAATTATATAAATGTGTTTGTAAAATCATTTAATTTTTTTATTCATGTGCAAAATAAGTGACATTAAACATAAAAAAACATATGACATTGACACATTGTTTTTTTTTCCAATTCATTAATAAGATATGTGTTGATGTCTGTTACCCAAAGTGACCGATCATGTTCAACCTGCCCTGATAAATAAAAATACCTCGCTGTTTCCATTCACTATTTGCATGACAAATATTGTTTCAGCGCATTACATTATAATAGAGATTATCTAAAAGATTCAGATATGGATGGATTTATTTCTCATTTGTATGACAGCTCATGATTCTTTAATGGTGTATTTTATAGCCCAAGCCAATCAGAGTGTCCCAGAAGACTGGCATTCCTCTAGACGTCCTGGAGAAACGAGGCCCGACGGCCAAGCAGGTTGAAAGAATGGAGAGAATCAACGACTCTGACCTGCCCAGAGTCTCCACGCAGCCCCGCTCACGAGAAGAGAGCGCCGAGGAGAGGAAAGCTAGAAAACAGGCCATCAAAATGGAGAGGAAGGTGTGTACAGAGTGCATCCACCTACAGGTGGCAATGTTTCATGTGTCGTTTACAAAGAAATTCGTTTTTTAATACATGCATCAGGCTGTTATTTCCTTGTGCAGACCTGCTTGTCATTCAACAGTGCATGGTTTTATCAGCAGATGTGATCAGCCAATCAGCAAGACCATGTTCCAACATCAGATAAAACAGATATAAAGGATAGATCATCCAAACAATAAAACTTGTTATCTTTCACTCGCCTTTGAGTTGGCCCAAACTAGAAACATGTCTTGGTTCTGAGGAAGATATTTGGAGAAATGCTTGTAACTATTCTTTAACCCCATTGACTACCATAACATGTATACATTTTTTGTTCTGTTAAATGCAGAATGAGACATGCAAAGAACGTTCTGGATCACTTTTGACCACCCTGACCATTATTCCTATTTGAGCTCTCAGATTGTTTGTATTATAATCTGTGGTGACCTTACATTTTCTGTGATTTGTGCAGGAGAGGAGGACAGAGAAGAAAGCAAACAAACTGGCCTTCAAACAGGAGAAAGAAATGCAGGAGAAGCAGATGGTTAACTTAAGAGCAAATGTTCAAGGCCTTAAGCTTTCATAGAAGAACAAAAGACCGTAAACAGAGAGACTTCAGGACCTTGATATACATGTGAAATCACACGGGCTCAGAGTTCTTCCAGGTTTGTTTGACAGAAGAACATCCGTGTGTCATCAGTGTTTACCGGTGGATGTTGAGTCAAGACTTATCAAGACTTTTGCATTGCACATCCTACTGTATAAGAGCAGTCTGCAACATGCTCCTGTTGAACACAATCAAGAGCATGTTTCTTGAATTTTCTTTATAAGCGTGGGATTGATTTACACATATATGAACAGTCAATGAAATTAAACTTCAGACTTTTTTCGATAAGCATTTGTGTTAGCAGTCTATATGTATGAAAAATAGTGCACACAACTTCAATGCCACAGTTTCCAAACCCCACTTTTAATAAAAAAATAAAATGAAGAAATATACATTAGACAACTATCGACATGACTTCTGTAGACAGGTATATTTGACCTTTAATGTCTTTTGTATCCTAATAATATTATAAACAAATATTTTATTAAGAATCATTATTTGATGTGTTCTTCAGGGCAGAAAAAAGCAGTTTTTAAGACACACAACCAATACAACAGCAGCTTCACAATTGCATCACTATTTACATTTTGTACATCTAGTCTGTGTAATATTTCACTACGGTTCATGAAGTGTTCTGTTGTTTCGTGTTTTTTTTTTGTTAATTGAAATGGTCATCGTCAATCATTCAGAATTGTAAATTTATAATATAGACCTATCACATCCCTGCAGCACACAGTGAATCATACAGTGTTATAAAACTATATTAGACAAGAAAGTAACACAGTATGTAGTAAAATACAAACAAACATGCTGAAATATTACAAAAACTTTACAATTAACTGGAAAATTCATATTGGGTGTAGTACAACTGCCTCAAGTGTAGTACAACACTGAACCGGAAACCTGGGGAAATTCCAGCTCATGATTTCACACGAAAGCTATTGTTTGTACAAACAATTTAAGGTTTCGTAATGTCTGTTCGGCTCCTGACGTATTCCCAGCAAATCATCCCTGAATGTTTTTAGCCATTTCCAGAACTTCACTTTTCAGCTTCTGAAAACAACCACCGTGATCCTGTTAAAGTGCTCTTTTGTGTTTGTCCTGGGTCTTTAGTTTCTATAACCTTGTACTAGATCTCCAGGACTCATTTCTAGACTGTGGACATGTGGACAGTCGTATCCTGAAGACAAGTCGCCGGTGGACCTGCTCGTGTGAATGTGACAACTGGTGATCATTTCTGCAGGGTCTAAATTATTGGAGGAACTGGCAACCTCCAGCTCACATTCTTCTGCGTATTTATTGTAGTTCTCCGAGCCGACGGAAGAGCCGTTCCAATCTGACGTCGACCTTTCGTCATGCTCGATCATTAACAACATGTCGTGTTCGGCAGGTTCCGGTTTTATCTGAACATCGATCTCCACGTTTTCAGGCTGCACTTTTAGAGGTTCACACAGGTGTGTTTTTGTTGGCTTGAAAACCTACCAAACCAGAAAAAGAGTTACAGAAACCAATCCCAGTGCAAGAATGTTTCTTATGAACATGACAAAAGGAGCTGAAAGATTTTCTGTTGCACACAAGCACAGATTTGACAGCTGGTCTTTCATTTGGAATTTGAAGTCATCTATTGGAAATTAAATGTGAACATGTCTTACCAAGAATGAGGGAAAAGCGGTCGCAGCTTTCTTCTTGATTTTCTCATTGCATCTCTTTGCCATCAAGAATATAATAACGGTTATAAAGAGCAGCGTTAAAACAACCCCCAGCAATGGATACAAGTATGTGGTGATCGGTGGATCTTTTGGAGAAAAAGAAAATATGAATATTGAATTATATCCCCTTCAGTTGTGCATATATTGTTATGTTTGTTCAAGTACCCTTACAGTATTTCAGGTCTCCAGTGAAACACTGTCTCTTTGGCTTTAACAATCTTTGTCCGATTTCTCCTGTGAGGCTGATGCAGTATTCTGATCTTTCCGTGGAAAAAGCGAAAGATTGCTTGCATGTTTTGTGCTCCATTCCACATCTGTATAACGTCTGATTCATCTAATACAAATATGTAAAAAATTAAATGTATTGCCGTTAGAAGAAGAAACAATGTATACAGACAAAGGTATCACTATAGAGACAGCAGTAAACAGAATTGCTGCATATACTGAAATTCTATAGAATTAGGTGCCTCTTATATTTAAGCATCACTTTGGGAAGGGCTCTATTCTACTTCAAAAGGACAATGACAAAGCACTGAAGAACACCTTTGGTATCATTTGCAAGCTTTAAGCCAAACACTCACCAAAACCTGCCAAAGACTTGGCCTCCAAAACAGTTTTGGAAACAAAATTCTGTTTTGAGCGTGTATATGTTTTTAAATTTGAGTCATGAATATAAAAGTTACCTCTTCTGTTTCAGCAAAAAAATCGAATTGATTGTCGGTATTGTTGCGCAGAGCTGGTGTGTTTCTATACAGATGCAGAGGGTTGGTAAACTGGAGGTGAAGTTTTCCTTCTTTTGCAGACAGAGTTACATTTGGAAATTCCAAATGACCTGAAACCATCCAAGCAGAAGATAAACTTTGTTAATGTAATGCTCAACAAGTGCAGCTCTGACAATAGCCTTATGAGTGTGACATTCTATTATACATTTCTAAAAATGTAAATGTAATGTTTTTCCAAAAGAACCAGTGAACCCAAATGTTGAATATAAGTTGCTCTGACAGAAGCGTGAATCACATGCATTTAAGAACATTTTGAAAAAAGCTTGATTTCTGTTTCTCACATTAAATGGAACTCATTACAAACACTAGACC